>LR737384.1:15724750-15748528 GCA_902655005.2 Marronus borbonicus | reverse complement strand
TGTTAGCAACTTCGCATTTACAAGCAGTCAATCATTACCATGGTAATCAAATTACATTTAGCTTTTGTATTATTACGTATAAAATTGGCCTATCTAGAATTGCATTTTAACCCATAAATTTGGTATTCTTGCATTCGCTTTAATATATTCTATCACTAATAATCATTTACGTAATCATACAGGTGAAAAATATTAAACTTCTCAAGCAATTTAAGGTGGCAGTTCTCACGAAGAAAATGACATTCGCATATAATACGAGGATAATCCAACCTAACACGGAAACAAGTATTTTTTGTTAAGTTCAGTTTTATTCCTCAATACAGTCTGCTCCTTTAATCTCTCCAAGTAGTAGTCTTCTAATTCGGTGAAAATCTATGTCCTCCGAGAGAAGCTTTGAAGCTGGAAAACACAAAAAGTCGCTTGGGGTTAGATCTAATGAACAGCGTGGATCATTTCAAACCACTATTCATGAATTTTTGACATAGCGATTACTGAAGTGTGAGGCCTTGGTGTAACAAAACTTTCTCTTTTTTCAAATTCGGCCATCTTTCCACAATATCTATCTTTCATTTATGTATACCTCCGTTATTGTATTTCCTTTTTCAAGATAGACCTGCACAATATGATAAACAATCATTTAAGTTGACCTTCGTAAATACATTTATAACATTTTAACGAATAATATAATTTGGGCGGTGTAGACTAGTATACGGGGTGGTTGTTGACCTATCCCATTGACCTTTTCAGATCTATTGTGTGTAATTACGTTACGCCTTTTTCATCAGACCTAGCAACCTTGTGAATAATCTCTGTATGTGGCTTTTAGCTTTTGGATATTCCGAGTCCATTTCTCAGAGTCATATTCCTGCCAGTGCTGTGCAATCGGCCCCGGGTTTCTTTAACAGTTTCTGAAAATCTGCACCATATAGGGGGTTGTCCCTTCTCATTAGTTTGTAGCTCATTAGCTTGGTCTCTTCTTGAATAGTTTATAAGAATTTGGTATTAGATCAGAGAACTTTCTCACTTTGGGTAAGTTCATAATTATGATGTCACTGAGTTAGCACATATTCCCGTGCTAAACAGCTTTTGAAGATGAGGTATTAGCGCCTCTACTCCCATTTGTAGTAAACCTGGATAGATTCCATCTCCTCTGGGAGATATTGCTCACCTAATTCTATTTGGTCTTCTCACTTTTGTAGCCAATTTCCACTCCTTTCCTACAAACTTTCCTTCTTGGTTTCAGTAGGTATCGCCTTTCTTTTTGATAGGACCTACCTCGTTTTCAAAGCAACCAACCTATGCTAGGACTTTACAGATTCCGAGGCATGCGGGGGTGCTATTTGGGTCATGCTCAATTCTTCAGTCAAAATATGACAGGAGGTCCACAGTTTTTATTATCTGTCTAACCTTAAGTAAACGATTATCCGGTAGTCTTTGACAACTTTTCTTAATAACATTTTCATCTATTTTGAAAAATTGGAGTACTTTGCTCTTGAACTTAAATGCGCACTCTGCCTATAGTGGAAGATGAATTGCGTTTAATAGGTGCCAAGTTGGTTTTGAAAGGTTCTGAAGCTTTCTTCATCACCACAATTTTATAGAAGTCCATATGGTGCGTTCTTTTTGAAACACTTAGCATACCGTCAAGTCTGTCAACAAGTCTGTTAAGAATCATAATCATCCTATAGTTTTATGTATTTTCAGTTGAATTGTTTGTAGTTGTATAAACCGTTGTGTTTGAAATGTTTCTATCACTTTTAAACCTCTATAGATAAATCTAGATATTTTTCATAGTTCTTATAAATGAGGTAAACTGTATATTTTGTTATAGTCTTCATTGCATTAATGGATTCCGTAGATATGAGCAACGCAAGTGGGAAAAATTTAGCTATATGGAAAAGGAAATCATTGCCAGTTTTAAATTTCTTTAAGAAATCCATGAACGTGAGTACGAAGAATTCAGGAATTGTACCTTTGCAAGCTATAGTTATAATGCAAAAATTGTTGAATATTACCTGAAATTTGATGTAAACGAAGTTTTAACTTAAAAAACGTCCAAAAAAACAGTCATTGTTACAAACTTACCCTTACAAAATCAAAAATCTACGATTTTTTTGTGTATTTTACATTTTAGTGGTTTGTAGATTTTTCTTTCATGTCTTTCACCTTCGAAATATTAGAATTCCTCATTCTCAAGATACTGTGATGTTACAATTTACAACAGCGAACGTAGCAATCAATAGCGCCATGTATAATGAGTTTAGTGTGTCTACTTGCTCAACGGCAAAGTCCCACTGACTTCTTTCTCAACGTCGCCAACCATTTATACCCTCGGGTTTTCCTTCTCCCAGTCGCGGGAGTAAGTTATCTTCGGTCAAGGATGACTTCTGGGGAGTGGTTAGTAACTCCTCTTCTCTCAGCTTTTTTCGTATTAAAAGTGTTCATATTTAATGAGATATTTTGCACCAACTATTTACAGTATAAATTCAATTGTATCTCGGCCATAATTTCGTTAATTAAATGTCTTTCGTCAAGTTCGTTAGGAATACTACATTTTTAATGGTTGCCTGCAATGTCAAAAGTCATAATCATAGTCAGTAATAAGTTAGATCCTCGCATGACATGGATTAATCTATTTTTAGAATAGAGAAGGTTAATTAATTTAATATCAAATTGTAATTCCAAAGGCATATCCCACTTGACCATGATCAAACAGTCGCTGTCGAAAACAAAGGAGTCAAAGGACGCTTATAATTGCTCAGTTTAATTCGAACTACAATTGTCTTATCCCGTGCTTGGCGAAGTGTCTTGTGAATCAGGGTTTCTAGTGCTTAAATTCAACGTTAATTACGAACTGAGAATGTTTGATTATTTCAAAATGTGCGGGATTTTAGAGAACGCATAACCACCAATTTGAGGTTAGTTTTCTCTTTTCAAGTTAATTCTTGTATAACGTATATACTGGACTTTAATTTCTAATTTGGGTGTCTATGAACACTCCCGGACCTATACACTGTAAAATTAATTAACTTCAACGAATTTTTCCTCCCTTTTAAGACATTACAGTACGTTTCTCTTATGGAACTGTCGTCCATAAATGAATTCGGCTGTTGTGTAGAATTGCTGATGAACGGATATGATACTTTTATGCATGATTGTTTTGTTTATGTTAGCGCCGTTATAAATCGTAGAAGTTTCGCGTTTGTGTTTAAAAAAAAATAAAATAGAGTTCACAAGATTTTATACATAAAATGTCACTAGTATTAATTATGAATTAAAGTCAGACGCAAGGTGGAACAATGAGATGGTAGCCACTCAAACGATCGCATTACGCCATATGCATCTATCTCCTTCTAATATGTGTACGAGTCGCACGGAAATTGTGCCGATTCTGTATGTATATTAGATAAAAATGTCCATTATGCGTTTTCCTATTCCTGATGCGACACACAGTATATTACTGCATTTTGCTGGTTAATTGTCGTAAAGGTATTTGAACGTGTTGGCACGTAAGTTTACTGTTCTTAATTTAGGTAAGTATATTCACACTTAATCTTAAATCCTTTCCGTTGTACATTATAAGTTTTTTCTAATATCTATTATAGGTGTTTTGAGTGTTTACAAATAATTAAAGCAAGTAAAATAACATTTCGATTGGTATTCTTTTAATATTATTCATTAGTTTAAATTAAAGGGTGGGAATAAATCAATAACAATTTCTCTTTATGGGAAAATCTTGTTTAATTTTTTTTTTCATTTAAACTTTTGCGTTGGGCAATGCAACGGAATGATGAAGAAAACAAAGAATGAAAGGTAAAGACTTAAATTCAAGAAGCCTCGTACCCCTTTGGAAATTCGGACGATTGGACGATTTCAAAAATTTGTTAAAGTACTTATTTTGATGATGGTTCCTTATGCAGTTTGCCCTGCTGATTACAGAGATTACGTTACCTATGTACAGCTGTAGAACCAAATTAATATTCAATTTGTAATGTGTAGAAGTCTGTCTACTACTTACTCGTCCACTCAAAATTGAAATATAGGAAGACATGAATTTGACTCGCTGTCACATCGCAGAGATGCGACAAGCGGGACATTTCTTATTAGATTAATAAACCAACTAATTGATTCGCCACCTTTACTTCCTCAGGTTTATTCTATCATACCTCATTACAATCATAGACCTGCAGACGCCTACGACACCTACCAACAATGTATTAAAAGCACCATTAACGCGTATGTCGAGAAATGCTAACGAATTATATAGTGAGCCCTTTTTTCATTCGTAAGAGTTTTCTTTTCGTTCATCAGAGTTCTATTCTTTTTTCTTTTTCTTCCACAGTAATGCTTTTCTTTTTTATTCGGTATTAGGAGGTATTAGCCATAGAACTTTTTTCCTATATTGATTATTTTGTATAATTTTCTTGTATACTGTACTTAATTTCGTTTATTTTTATATTTTGTCCCGGCATTGGATTTAATTCGTAAATGTATTGGGCAAATAAGGTTCATCATTATTATTATTATAAATACACGAGGAATCGAAGTTTTGTAACAGAACTCAAATTTACGTGGCCCCAGCAGTTGCTACTTATTTCGTTTAAAATTTGATGGCAAAATATTGAATTTTCCTCGGGTGTCCAATGCAAACCAACAAGCATTTGTATTATTCGTTTATTAATTGATGTGATGGTGTTACGGATTTAAAAGTGTCGGTGTCAATTATTTTTCTTAACATCTCAATATTCGGTGTTTCTGAAACTGTCATAAAAATTCTAGCATGTCGTATAACATGTTTATAATCGTCCAGATTCTTCCAATTTGATGCCAACATGTCATCACTCTATATTTCTGACATCCGTTTTTTGCCAAGATTCTTGTTAACATTTCATTCACTCTCTTAGAAAATAAGAACTACCGCTACCCATCATTAAGAATCGTCTCCGTTACCGCCAGTCGAAGAGTTTAATATTGATGAATCCGTTGATGGCGCTACAAACTTCTTTCGACCCGAAATATGATTCCGAGTGTTACGTTGAAAGATCATATTTCAAAGCGGGCTGAGACTCCCGCGCCAACGATACCCGTAAACGTCGTGCTAAAGCAAATTTCTTCGCATATAATCAATCATCTGTCAGAGATATTTACATGAGCTCGGATGGATTGTGTTTGCGTAAGGAACGACGGTGTTAAAAGCCACGTGAGGACTACCCCCCGAAATCGCTTATTTGTTTGTCTACGGCTGACGTTGATCCTCGACATAAATAGCGAACGCGATTGCCGGTTTTGTGACTAACGTTACGGTTGCCTCAATATACAGGTAAGGTCTCTGCTGGCTCGAAATATTGTGCCTTACATTAGTGATTGGAGATTTTACAAAACAGTTTTTTTTTTTGTTATCAGATCTGATTATGGGCATAGTTTAAAATTATATTTAAGTATACCGGGCGTCTCATAACTTCGCAACTACTCAAAAAATTTTTAATGGGATCCGCCAACAGCGGGCCTATTCGTTCTTTCTTTAAGAGTAATATCTTCGTTTCTTTAAGAGTAATATCCAAACATTCACAGTTAGTTCAGCCCGATACATAACTGCTTCAATATTTTCTTATCATGGGACGGGATGAATGATCCATTATTCAACAAAATGGAGTCACGGTGCACACGATGCGCCAAACAATGAATACTAAGAGTCCGTGGGCGATTCATCTGAAGGTTCAATGATATTGCTTGGTTGACCTTAAACATGTAATTGAAGTTGAAGTTTGTATTATTGGACCTGTTTTATTACGTTGAGTAAAGAAAAACATTGCAAAGCGTCAGGAATGTTTAACTTTTAAATGGTATCTATTTGAGAAATTGTTTTTTTTAATGCATTATTCAGAGAACAAAATGTCCATGATTATGAACTATTAAATAAAGTCACTGGCACTGGTTACCTGACCTTGTACATGTGATTCTAAATTATTAACGAGATGCGTGTTATATAGGGTTACATGTTTTTATTAACAAGTATACTTTTTTAATGGAATGCTGTTTATTTATCATTTTATTTTTGAATTTTTGCCAAAATTATGGACAAAAAATTACTAACGAAAAAAAGTACATGCCAAAGAAGATGAGGCTGCGTATGCAGTAGCATGCTCAGCCTCATTAGCGTTGTCCCGAGTGCTTCTCTACCTCACAGCAGTATTTGGCTCTCAACTTATACCGCTACCTCAAGACAATTAGACTTTCTTAATGGAAAGGAATATACATTTGTTAAACCAAGAAGCAGGGCCTGTTAGCCAATTCCTGTTGATGGATTTATTGGGGTAAAACAAATACATGTTTATGTTTTTGTGTCACAGTGCAGTTCTTTTTTCTCTAGGTCCGAGTATTTCGCGTGTTTCAATTTTAGGGTAGATAGCTTGCGGCGGTGGGTGACGACGTAACAGAAGGCCGCTCATTACGATTCGACTTTATCGTGTATTTCTGTTGCATAATACAATGTATACAATATGCAAGGAAAATACACGAGGAAGTCGAATCGTCGTGGATGGCTATTCCTTTACGTTATCACCCACCGCCTCTGGTAAATAGGCGGTAAAAGTAGGTAAGTTCTTATAAATACATAAATATAGTAGTATATTTATAGTATAAATACAGTAGGGATAAATCAAGGTATTTTAGGATTCACACATAATTCGGTGTAGATGCGGTTGTCAAAGGAAATCCAGGAATTCTCGAAATAATCGTTTGTGTGGTACTAGGTATGCCGATACTTTAATTTGCGATAAAATACAAAATAAGGTTACACATATACTGATTGTACTTGGATATAGCCACGAAGAAATTACATAGTTTACAAATTTAATCTTACGGCGCAAGTTCAACGGTCCTTCTGAAAATGTTGGCATAATCTGATTTTGGCATGGTCCTGCTAGAGGGACCGTGTCACAAGGTCACAAGGACCGTGTCGCAATCGCCCTTCTGTACACGTCTTCAGGAAGGTCAAAACGTTTTACAAACAAATCATTAAAGCAATAAAAAATTATTGCAATAAAACACGTTGATGTTAGGTATTGCAATCTACAACTTTAATAATCAAAATATCATTCCACCGGTACAATACAGTTCAATTCGTCCAATTCCATTCATCTTCAAATTTCTATATTTCAATACTATTAAGATATCATTCGGCCGCTAACTAATGCAGAGCGGATTAACTAAGCGTTAATATTTCATCCGAAACGTAAAATTATCTACATTTGTGCGGGCTTTAGCTAACTATTCATTTAATTATGTGGCCGCCTATTGAGTGCTTTCAACGATCGAAAGAATGGAACTCTCGAAAGTAAATTACTGTTTGCATTTTGCAGAGCGTTATAAAACCTTGCGCTAGAATCGAACGAACTTTATTTAGCTTGTTTTTCTGATCGTAATTGGACGTTAGAAAATTACTGCTAGAAATAGATAGATCAAATGTGCCAATTTCTTCCGGTTACGTATCCTATTAAACTTTGCGCTAATGAAGGGCGTATTTCGTTTTAAATGACTTTTATCACTATCCCAGTTTTTCTCCATATAAAGTAATGCGAAGTCGATATTTCTTATGCAACCCTATTAAGACGCAATTAGGGTACAAGTTTATATAACTGTATACCTCCTTGCACATGATGCCTATAATGGATACAGAGCTGCCTTTGCCGATCCACATAAAAAAGAAAAGAAACTATATTTCATCATTTACACCCAGGTTATATATCGGTTTCGGGGCTCTCTAACAATTTCTGTATGTTGCAAGGGCGGTGGGTCATACATCCTTTAAAAATTCAATTGAACTCGTTATTATTCATATTTGTATTATGTAATTATTAGGAAAATGCAATTTAAATACCTCGCGCTTTCCTATTTGTTCTGTGGTCAACATTGTTAAACGAATTATATAACTTATACAATAGGTGGAATAGGTGCAATTGCTATGGTTATGGTGCGACGCTTTACCAAGCTTTAACAAGCAATCGCTTGGCTTAACATGAGATTTTCTCTTTAAAAGGGATCTGAAATAAATCGAAAGCTCAGAGTGCAAAGAAAAGAGTTTGTTTTTTTTTCGGTTGACTGCAACGCCCAGAGATTCATTCAGTCCAATCATCATCTACATTTACAAAGTTCAACTTCACATCCACACATCTATCAAAAATTGTAAAAGAAAATACAAGTATTTCATATATAGTGAGCTGTTTCAAGCAAGCTTTAAAATTGAATGTAATAATATACACGACGTTCCATTTAAAATAACAAAGTTGACAGCTGTTTCTGGTATAACGGGAAGTGTCAGATTGTTAAAAATATTTTAGTTCAATAATAGAACGTGGTGTCAAATTTTCAAGAAATTCCAATGTATACTCTCTCATGCACAGTTCGATCCAGTTCCTAATGAGACGCCTGTAGAGCGGAAACGCTTATTGCCTACTGCAAATTTTCAGAACTAGGCTAACAAGGGAATACAGGCTACTCGAAAATTCAAATTTCGAAACTGTAGAAACTGAAAGAATATCATGGTATGAAGAACAATGCGATTCTTTTTAGCGACCGAATCCCTCGATTTCGGGGTACAGCACCCCCATAAATTTTCACGATTTTTTGATTTTTAAGATTATTACAAACACTACCTAAGAGCGTAGCTTCTAGAGCTAAGAACTAAGAGAGCGTAGCTTCTATATCTTTCACAAAACAAAACTTTATTTTTCAAACGATCCCGGTCTTTCGTTCACGATCTACTCTTATACCACGAATATTTGAAGACGCGGAAACATCTTGGTGGAGAAAGCTGATTGTATGTTAACAGTTGCAGCTTAATAATATTGTTTTTCTGGTGCAAATCTCTGTCGTAGTTCATAAGAATTACTGTATCAGAAAAGATTCCTGCAAAACTTTTCCCGAGCCTAAAACCAAACACATCCAAAGACTGGTTCCTTTTTGGATATATTTAAAATGTTTTACCTTTTAGTACCAAAGACTAAAGTCTCACTGCAAGAATCAATCAAAAGAACACTGTAGGTCCAATATTTGAGAAAAAAACATCTATTAACCATGTTTTGAAATAATTTGTGGTGAGTGAACATTTATTTGTCTGAACAATGATTGCGCGACTCGAAATCTAGGTCTCTGTAGATTCGTTTAATACCAAAAATAATGGCAAAATTAAACGTCTGTCTGTAGATACGGCTAGTATCTGTGTGTTGGGACAAAAACTGCACAACACCTCTCACAGTTTTCTGACCCTTTACTGATAAAGTAGTGTACTTCTAGATTACATCCAATCTCATCGGTGTTGAATACGTCGCTTGTGCCGAAACTAGTGATATGGGACTTGACTTCCTTAATAAAGTTATTGCTTACCAACCGTAGCCCTTCCGTACCAGCACGTGTAGAACGAGTAACAAATTTTGTGAGACACAATATTATGTACTTTCTTGAAGTGCCATATCCACCAGTGTCCTGCTTTAAACGTTTCGTGTCAAATTTCTTGTTTAACTTCTAAGTCTTTGTTATAAATTGTTTTTCCATCCTCAACGCTATTTTCAAATTTTGTAAGAACATATTCCGCAATAAACCGTAATTTATCCGTATGGGTGCCATCTCTGTTAATACTTTCTTCCCATCTTTATAACTTGGCTCAGCTTCACTTTTTTTAAATTCTATTTCGCACTTTCTAAAGAGCCTCGCTTTGTTTTGCCACTTTTCTGGTATTCTACAGCTTTCGTTTTTAATTAATCTAGGTTAATAACACTACCAACATCTTCAGGAACACATGAAATGTCTTCTAAATTATCTTCTTCACCTTGTGGTGCATCCATTGTCATTTGATCCTTGTCTATAACATCAAACAACGACATGTTAAGCATTATTATCGTTGTTGAACTTTAATATTTGACTATCTAAATTTGTTATGCAACAGCGATTACATCGATTTGTACTTTTGGCTAATTCCTTGTTGTTTATTTTTTTCCGAAAATAATATGCGTCGTCGTTAACTATGTAATATACTGCAAATTGTGTTTAACAAAAAAAAAAAATATTTTTCATAATTTCCGAGATATTTACAAAAATCTAAACATTGTGAAGATTTTTGCGGGCGCTGTAGCCCGAAATCGGGGGATTCGGCTGCTAAAAAAATGCATTGTTCTTCTACTTATCATTACACTCTTTCAGTCTCTACAGTTTCATCGAAATCTGAATTTTCCGGTTGCCGGTGTTCCTTTTTTCAATGCTAATTGAGAAAACTTGAAATGAATGTGTTTCGTGGAAAGTACTTTGTATGTAGAACTAGCAGATAAGCGGCCTCTTCAATTTCCCATTCTACGATATTCGTTACCGGGGTGACAAAGAGCGTCGACGGTCGAGAGAGTGATACTGTAAGTCGGTTGGAGATGGGTGGGCTACGTTACAGGATGGATACCGTATTATATTTCTCTTTTCTTAGCACCGCTATCCGGTAGTTTTACACGAAAGATACGATATATATCCATGTTACCGTATCACTATCGTTCTTTATGATTGACTTGACCTTTGTTTATTATATATAAAATTATTATAAATATTTTTGTATAAATGGACTTTGCTTTATATTTTGTATCTGTTTGGATGATAAAATCATGAAATAAAGAAAAACTGCGTAGGACACCGTGTAACATAATTACCATAAGGCACATGATTATTTTATAAAGAAAAAACGTACGTTTCTTAAGAAAACTGTGCTACAAAATAAAAAAACCAATTGTGAAAAGCTATTGGGTATTTTACCTTTGCTTTAAATGTAATAAAAATTTTCGAAACTTTCATAAGGGAAGTTTACCTGCACTGCAGCAAAGTGCGCATTTAAGCGCAGTAACACGTTATTTAGGTTTAAAGTATTAATACATACATAACTGTACCTTAAATGTAATGTCTCGAAGATTTTGTAATAGTAAGCTGCCACATATGTTATGTAGGAAGTTGAAATAATTAATAAAAGCAAAGCGTACTGGGAAACAAGTTTCACCACACAAGTTGTAAGCTGGTATAATATCAGAGAAGCTTAAAGTTTTTACTTTTTGAAGAATAATTTTGCGCGTTGCAAACTCGTTACGCTAAAAGCATTTGAATTTTATATATGGCGTAAAATAGAAAACACGCCGGTGAACGAAAGTTTAAATTTAACTAAACTTGTTCGCGTTAACTAATGCTTCACTTAAAGTTACCAGCAACTTTACCTGAATTCTAATAAGTGAAAAGCCAGCCTGAGTTTGACACGATACATTCATAAAAGTTAAGATCTCGTCCGAATTTTCGTAGGGAATTGCCCAATGATACGCTTTAGTTTCAGTATGTTATTTGTAGCAAACCTAATCAATTATTACCTTGTATGTGATCCTTAAGGAAATCTTCCTCTTCGTGTTTATCTTAATAATGTCAGTAATATAAAATACTGCTGTACGCAGCAAGAATTGTATTTCAGAGGAAAGCGGAAACTATTTAGATTCAAATCGAGAATTCATTATTGAGTATAATTAAAAGGATATGCCTCTGGCGTGCAGACGTTAAGGAAGGAAGTATTTATTGCGGGCGCGCGTATTCGCACTTGAATACTGCAGTGTAATTGGCTTTTCAATCAAATAATTTTTTTTAAACAAATTTAAAATTGTTCAAGATATAACACTGTAGACACTTTAGTGTAACCTTTGATATTTAATACGTTTGAACAATATGCACAACATTGTTCTTAAAAGATTTACTGCTTAATGCATCAATAAGTAAGTAATAATTTTTACCTCTCCTGTTCTGAATGCATTGAATGTATTATTTTCTTCTTTAATATTCTGCACTCAATTCGAATGAAGACTCTTTTACAAGAGCAATCATCATATCTATCTGGATCTTTTAGATTTTACGAATATAAGAACTTCAAACAGTTAACGTTAACAGTCTTATTCACCCGGTTATGGTGCAAGTTGCATCCAAATAATATACACATATATCATCTTCCAAAACGTTTTCATCCTTATGGTAAAACACATTATTACATTACCTTTTCGCATGCATTGCATTTCTCACAAAGAAGCTTTACGTTTCAGTATTACAGTGAACAAATTAATATAACTACTTCAGCAAATAAGTTTAATTTTTCTTAAAACTTCAAGCACGATAGTGTCTACTTAATAATTCACTGCCAATTATGGAAAAACAGTTAGAAAGGATTACCCATCGTACAGAGAACATCAATTAACATTGTCCTTAATAGGAATAAAGGTTAAAATGGAAACGCGATCCGCATAAATTAGCAATTGCAGAAACATATTTGCTATTTTTTTTGGGCAGGGTAATTACTATTTAATAAATATGTATGGCGTAGATTTCCTGTTATTCCTTTCTACCATGTATGATTTCATATCAAGCGGAGAGTCAAACCATGGGAGGTGTGTGGATATTTCTAGCGCTGACTTATCTCATCTTCAATTTATAAGGTGTATGTTGTGAGGTAAAAGGAGAATAATGAAACCCAATTGAAATTCTTACATCTGTATAGTTGTTTCGCTGATAACAAAGCTACTTCCAAATAAATATTTATTATGTAGTTTGTAATATATGGATACATATTACCATCGGAAGTAAAACTATGTTACAAAGGTTTATTTTCTAATATACAGTGATACGAAAAAGTAACGTCTCTTCTTTTGAGCAACCTCATCATCAATATAACCCCACAGACATCTTCGGTAGACATCGCAGATGAGAACATGAGTAAATATTGTTCTGCATATTGAATATATCTGAACACCCTAACATTTACGTGAATCTGCAAAAATGTTCTATGGAGTCATTATAAAAGCGAATACTTTTTCCATTTCTTAGAGCTTTCTATTTCGCGGATGTCGGATGGAAGTGCTGCTGTAGGAATACGTCACAACAATATGCAGCCTATGAACAGCATTATGGTCCATTCGTTTCGAAAATCTCAAAGAACTAAAGAAATAATTGTAGAAATCTATAATTATAACATGTATTGCTCCTCTAAGTCTGGTGCCAATTGCCAGGTAGTTAATTACTGTAAGAGTTTCCTGTGCATGAATTGAATAGTTGAAAAGTTCCGGTTACACAAAAAATGTAATTGGTAGCATCAGAAACTAGTTCCCAACAAATAGAAATCGACCCCTTTTTTTCTAAAAACACCAGCTTCTGTCGTTTAAAGAGGGAGGGAGCGACATAAACTAATCTTATGAAATTAAGTTCTTTTCATTCGCGTACAGAGGAAACTACTTAACAGAGATGAAATAAATTCCCCACACCTGTTTCTACGACAACGCCCGCGTTAACTGTTTAAACCTGCCTACTGTATAAACTTGGCATTAGGTATTCGCAGAAGCATGCCTGTTAACTAAATTTATTTATCGCCATTTATGGTATTCAACGACGTGACGGTTATATTGATTTAGTACCGATATTTGCGCGTTCTCCCGTCACAACGAAGCACTTTGTTTAGTTCGAGCGTGCGGTCGAAAAGGACAAACAATGCAGAAAAAGATTACCTGGGATGCGAGATGCGCATTTATAAGGTTCATTATATTCATATTCAAGGTACTTCGCTCCAGGCTTTATCAGACCTTCCATAAAGTATGTATTATTCAAAATAAAATATGATCTACGCCAACTTGCTGAACAGAAAAATAGTAATCTACCTACACCGACTACTGAAAAAAAGGAGCACTGTACACGGAATTTGTTTTGCTACACTCTTAATGAGAAAGAAGTATTTGTAACATAATTTTTATCATCAAAATGTTAATCACTGCAATGACCTTAGAATGTACATAACTAATCTAAATGCACCAGTCCAAATACACGAAAGATCAACAGCTGGTAGGATGAAGAGAATGACGTACGGGTAATAATGCAGATGCACGTACAATTTAAATGTTGGTTTGGTTATGTTGTTGTTATGTTCCGTTGCGCAGTTATGTGTATAGTGACGTACTAATTTCTTTAAGTTAGAAGGACCTTCAATGGGCAGCTTAATGTAATTTGCCTTTTTAGTTTGATTACTAAATAGAAAGTAAGCAATTGATGTTTTACTTATACATATTTACCCATTACTTTTTTTAACAGAATGTGATTTGTTCATATTGCGTACTTTACTTCGTCATAATTTTAGACATTTTATTAAATTTGAGGCTAAAGCGTATAACTATTCGCAAGAAACTCTGTTTTTGATACTTTAATATTATAAACTTTTGAAACAAATTTACATTGAAACATTTGTATCTACTACCTTTTGTTTCTCGAAATATTACTTGAAGTCAACATATTACTACCTTACTATTGTCCATCTAGAAAGTATCCGGAATTTATCATTTTTCTTAATTTTAATATATTTCTTTTTTGTTACATCCTAAGACAAAAGTAATGCATCAAGTAGGTTGTGCCGACTGTAGGCCATTGCAAAAATCATATAACAACACCAGCTGTCAAATATTGTTGATTATCAACAGGCTAAATATTTGTGAAATAATGTCGCAAGTAGAAAGAAGAAAGTTGGTGGAATATTTGTATAGAAAAGGTATTCAAAACGTTAAAAAATTAGTGCAATTGACTGAACGCGGAAAAAGTGCAGTATATATGACAATAAAGTGGATAAAAATAGGAGAGATATGAGCCATGGACCAGTTTCTGGAAGACCACGTAAGATTAGCGGAAACAATCTAAACGCTTTAGTGACTTTAGGACGACAAAAGTCGCGCCTAGGGCTCTCAGCGTGGTGCTACACCTCTCTGTATAATTGATGGCACCGTTAATAGTATTGTGAAATTCTTAATGGCTTTCTTCTTGAAACGGCTCGTGCTTTATATCCCGAAGGATAATGCAAGATGCCATACTTCTGCCTACACTAAAGCTTGGATGCTAGAACAAAACTTGGCAACAATTCCATGGCCAGCAGCTTCCCCAGATCTTAGTCCCATCGAAAACGTATGGGGACTAATGAAAATTGATGTAGAACGAACAGCACCACGAAATAAAGAAAATTTGATTCAGTCAGTTTTACAAGCCTGGACCGCTATCACCGAAAAGTATAGCGTTGACCTCGTTTCGGGATTACCTGAACGTTTAGTTAAGTGTTTACAGTTAAATGGAGATTGTATTAGTAAATGAGATGAATTATTTGTTGCAATTTTATTATTGAAGTAATAAAAATATATACCGTAAAATTATAGCTGTGCTTTTTGTTTCCGGATACTTTCTAGGCGGACTATATATTCTACACATTTCATGACTGGGATTTGAATTAAAATTTCGCGGGATAAACTACTTGAGCCAGAATGTATCTCTTTCTCTGTCGATCCTAACGGCTTCAAAGGTCATATTACATTCCGCTTGCATTTATATGCGTCCTAAGGGAATAACCCTTTGTCAAAGAAAACTATCTTGGAAGGAAGAATGACTTTGGTTCCACAAAACACATTTCCTTTATCTGACATGGACATAAATATTTGTACATTTTATGGTATGAAGACGACTCTTTTCCTATTCCTATTTCTTATTCAAGTACTTCTTGCATTTAATGTTCACGTTCCTTTCTGTTGAAACCAGCGGCGGTAGGTGATGACGTAAATGGGAGGGCGCGGCTAGTGTACACGAGGAAGTCGAACCTTTGTCCGCGCCTTCCCGTTTGCATTATCAATCACCGCTACTGACTAAAACATTGCAATAACACAACTATTCTATTCTTTTTGTTTCTACAAAGTAAGTGCAACTGACCTCGTCAACGTTATATTGATTATCTTGTAGCACTTGCGTATTTACAGAGTGAAGTAAATATTGAATGATAAGCAAATAGAAATACTTAGTAAATCCGTTCACACATATACGTGCTAAGTGAATGAGCATATACATAGTACTATGTTAAAATCATAACATGTAAAATTGCTATCATTAGCGCTGTATGGGGTAACATTCAGCCTATTCCGCCCTTGTATCAGAGTTAAGCTGTTTTCTTCTTTTTACTTTATCTCCAGCTCTTTACTCCGACGTTTTATTGGGGAAATCTATCTCTAGCCAACGATAATTCCGGGGAAACGGCACTCTACTTACTTCAGGTACGAAATGTTCCACCAATCGCAATCTTGTCAATTAGTCTGGGGTTACGTATGCGTCGATCAGGCGTTTATTACTGCCCCATGCTAAATTTAATCCAACTTGTTGTCTACTACATGTCTGAATATTTATAAAATCTTGAATTTGAGTTTAAACTATTTCACGATAAGATAAACGCGGAAAAAACTCATTTCCTTCTTTTACCTGTAACACTTTTTGTTTGATTTTGCAGAGAAAAACTAAAAGCACATTTCCAATGACAGTTTCGATCTTCTATCTAATGGTTTACTCGAATCTTACCGGAGCAGACCAACGAAGAGAAACGAAATATATTAAATATTTTGTATTCGTCGAATCGAAATATTGCGTGTACAATGCATCCAAAACAGTTATATTGTATCACCGACTCACAATGCAGCAATTGTGGAGAATTACTTAAGTCGAGACTTTCCAAACCGTTGGATTGAAAATAGTGGACGTATTTCCATGGAATAGATTACTTTTTATGAAATATAATGTGTATAAACTTGATGTTCCACAGAACATTCAAGAACTTCGAGGTAGACTCCAGAATGTCCTCGATGTAATTGTTACAAGAAGGTGCAAAATTTACATAAACTTTTTTTTTTACCATATATCTCCCTGATTTTCATTCTAATTCCTGATAACATAGACATTACGCCAGTGAGTAAACAATCCATTCTTGACCAAGTTTCTAACAAGATTGTTGCACGCTATTGTTGTATTTCGGTGCGATGATTAACACACGTTTCTCTTCGTTGGTCGATAATATTTCGTTACTAGTGAACGAATAATTGAAATATTTGAGTTTGAAACTTCACAGACACCTTATTTATTCTTAAATGTATTCTTTGTTGACCAAGACATAGTATAAAAAACTTGACACACACGTTATGCATTGTTGAAATTAGAAAAGAAAAGATGTCAAAATCCAATGTGGCGCTGATAAAAAATAAAAAAGTTGATGACGGCTAAAATTGTCATAAATATTTCGAATATACCACTAAATAGAAGACCGAAAACACCCGTGAGAATGGGTTTCTGGTTTTTGTCTGGAAAGCCCACCTTTATTTGGCTTAGAGGTGAAAAGATTTTCTTCAAAAATCTTGGACGTGGTTTCTCGCCGGCCCATTTTCGCCCCGGTTCATAGCAAACACAATTTAGCAACTTTCACTAATTTAAGCCTACCCCTTATCTTCAATAATTATTATAATAAACGAGATTCCAATGGTAAGGGTCGAAAATGAATCAGCCTGTATAGAGGGCTTCTAAAAATTGACGTATAATTTAGGGTTCATAAAGAATTGCGAAATAGAAATAAAGTATTCCCAAAAATAATTTTATATCCAGAGATGTAATGAAGAGTTGCTTGTCGTCGAAGCTTAACGAACTTAGCGAACATACGTAGGCATGTGCACATACGTTTCCTAACGAACTTAATTGTTCATTAAATGGTCGTATTTGTATTACATTCAGAAAAATGCTAAACCAAGTAGATGTGTTTTCTATTTCGAGTATTGTGTTACATCACAAGACCTTATTGTTACTCGACGGAATACTGGTATGCGACATCGGCATGTTACAAATTTACCTAAATATCCTAAAGCAATGTTGCATAGCTATGCATTTCATTTCAATACAATTAAATTGTAATCTAAAACACTGTACTGCGCTTATTACTTACCTTTCCTTGGTTACTGCCCGTTTGAAATAAATTCAACTTGCAATATTCGCGGTTGCTATTACTGACGCGTATGCTGCGGCACTGTAACTGACATGACCTTTATTGAACCCGATTCGGTTATGCCCTTCAACAGAGGTTCTCCATTCTGGTCGATGTCATTCTGTATCAGTACCAGTGATGAAATATTACGTACTAGACCGATGCGGGATGGAAAATTGGAGATAATTATGGAGATATTAACACACGAAAGTAGGGCGTGAATTCGCACGCGGAATTAACTAGAGAGTCTGTACAATTTTGATAGCATTTTAAATTACCCGAAGTGAAGCCTAAATTAATGTCGACTTGATTTCAATTTAAACATTAATGGCGCCTCTATTAAGTAACCAAGAAATTTAGTCGAAAATGATTTATGTTGATATTACGCCTTAGAAAATTACCAAACCTTGTAGGCAATAATAATTGCTTGTTGCCGCGTCTATGGCACTTTATTGTGATCAAATCGCTACATGTGTTAGCTAAATGCGAAAGATTGTAATATCGAAAGCAATGCCCGCTATATTGCTCAGAATTTCGCAATTACAGAAAAGTTGCAATCACTTTAGTGATTTTCAAATTCAAAAATTCGAAAATTGCTAATCGCAATAAGTAAGAAAGGTGATTACTATTTATTTAATCGTCACTCAACAGACTTTCTCACAGAACTAATAGTTGATTGCAAACACGTTTCAAATATTCTCTGTTTTACATATTATAATCTTGTACTCTATGTCGTTCTAAGGTTATATTAATTAGTCCTTTACGCCTGCATACCCCATAATAACGACCAAAACTGTATGAAATTTAAATATTGAATATACTCCATACTTTTATTGAAATGTGCATTATGTTACCAGCTCTCTCAATAAATTCATTAATTTCGTCAATCTCCAATATTTTAGAGTGTTCTAGTTCGTAATCTCTTGATCGTTTCAAAAATGCTTGTGATTTATAATAATTTCATACGTCTGCACTTCTGTAAATATTAAGACATAAATGTAACATGGAGTACATCGGCCATAAAGTAGAAGACTTAAATAAAATATAATTGTAAATAAATAACGTCAATACATCTATAATCAATGCGCTTGATGCACAATTTGACCGACCTTCATATCACACAAACTTAGATATCTTCAACAGTTGTAAAGAAATATGTATATAAAGAAATAGATCTTTTGAGTCACAGAAATGCAAAATAGAAAAAAATGGTACGGAAACCTCGTCTTCGGCTCGCTTTTCAAATTTCAGACACGTACAACAAAATGTTGTCTTAGAAAATTTGTTTTCTGATATACTGTAAACCAGGACGAAATTCTTGTAAAATTAAAACATTGTGAAATGGGGAAATTCGCAGTTATACCCTTTACCGCAAAAGATTTCTATAGAAATCTTATCAATATATTGTAATGTTTTTGATAGATTAATTTAAAGAAACTTTCGAAATTTTTACAAATGTCAGAAATTTACTAAAATTGGAGGTCCTGACTCCGGGAATGTCCCTAGATTTCGGCAAATGAAAGTTTTGTTTGAGAATGACCACTAACCTTAAACGTTGTAGCCTTCTTCTACATAAACACAATATTCTTCAAATGCACTGTTGAATAACTTTTAACTTTAAATAGTGAATCGAATCTAGGAAAATTGGAGCAACTTCTCAATATATTATGTCTGAATGATCGACATAAAGTTACAAATAATAATTAATTATTGTTAGTTTCCTTGCCAACGGTTTTGTTTTCATAGATACCTATGATAATTCTTAACAATTTAAAGTATACGATTATTGAATTGGATTCCGAAACGAACGATTTTGCTGTAGTGTGACACAAGGACGCAACTGCTGCCGGGATTCTGTGTTCTAGGAAGACATACTTGAACACATGCAACACTACAACGTTAAATTGTACTGATAATTTAGATGATACGAACCGAAAGACATTTAATTGACATTTATAACCTTTGTACCACTAACGTATGCCCTAGAACACGCTGTAGAAATGTCTAATGTTAACTTTCGAAAAAGAGAACGATAGATATAAGTAGTTAATATACGTCTTCCCCACGTTTGTCATTGGCTGGACTTTTTATTATTATTAATGTTCTATATTAATTTTCTTATTTTTACGCCCCAGAAATATTCGGCTAAACACAAGGATCTTTCTCTAGGAATCGGGCTTCCTACCAACAGATGGACCTTCACACCCCATAGGTTGACATGCCAAGATTAGAAGTGAATCTGGCGCTGATGACAGCTAACCTCGTCGTTTTTTAATAACATTACAGTATAGTGTAATGTTACAGCTAACGTGTCAGAGGTTATCTGTCATCAGTATCACGTTTAGCGACTGCAGTTTGTCCATCTATCCAAAGTAAAGGTCCCTCTAGTGGTTGGGAGTTGCATTTCTGGAACAAAATTCCTTTTTGCGGCCCATTATCTTTAGAGCTAGGAAGCTAGAAGGATATCATGTAATTTTCTCTTTTCCCAAAACTTTACAACAAGTTTCGGTGTAAATTCAGGTATATGAAAGTATAATTTCATCAATTAAAGCTGCATCTAAAATGAATAGTTCTCGTTTGTGCTTCGACATTAATATATTTTTAAATAGGAATATCATTAAAATTTGCTGTGTTTGTTAGATGAAGCAATTTTTATATTTGCCTTTGAATCGATCTGTCATCCAGCAAAAAACCGTAAGCATTATGTTAGGGAATACAGAGCTTGAACAGGTTAGATTTAAAATACTTAGGCAAAACGTTAGCAGGAGATGAAAAAACAGAAGTAGAAATAGAAGAAAGGTTACAAGCCAACACCAGATTATATTACTCGTTAAGAATCCAAACTAGCGAGATGAAAATATTGATAAGAATTGCGGGATGAATACTGGAAGATAGGGTACCAAGAAATAAGGAAAGGTTGTTGGTAAAATGCATAAAGAAAGTGATGAATTGGTTTGATCATATTTAGAGGATCGTTAACACAAGACTAACCAAGAAAGTGTGGAAAATGGGTAAAACTAAAAAGAACACGAAAGGTAGGCAGGAGTTATGAGATTAGCAGATATCTGAAGGAAAAGGAACTGGAAAAGGTTGAAATTCTAGCTAGCGATAGAAACAAATGGAAAAAGAAAATAAAATTTGGTGACAGTCTTACCTAGTATGTGTATTAGCTAATAAAGTGTACGAAACACACGAAAAGATATATGTAGATATGATGTACAACTTAAGTTTTTCATTTACCCAAGAAACTTACAATCTATCCACAAAATATTTGTCATATAAAAACAGTGATATACCTTGAACCTTAGTAACCTACACTACATGTGGTACACACAATATGGTTTTTAAAAGAACTTCGGCAGATTACACAGCTGCTAACTTCACTGTTCTGAAAATTACGAGGCTATTATAAAACCGAATACGTACCGATCCAGTTCTCCCCAGAAATCCATTTCACCCATTTAGGGGCACTATTTTCCATTTAAATGAGCAATTATTTTGGCAAACAAAAAAAACAGCAGGTTGAATGTTGCACTGCGAGGCTGCCAATTTTTTTTTTTTATACTTGGGAGATATCAAAACATGACATCGAACTAATGAATGACTGAATTAACATTTTTGCTAAATTCTGTAAAGCATTGTTAATTTTTTTATTTGTAAAATGATTTATTTCGAACGAATAGAGTTACTTGTTTACTCAACCTGCGAATCAGGGTTTATTTAGGGATAACGTGGATTTTTTGAGGTAGGATGGATTAAATAAAAAAGCAAATGTCCGTATAAATATTCTACGTACTCGATCGAAGTATTTCCACGTGGTATAGCTTGAAATGGTCAACATATATACTGCTCAAAACAATTAGAGGATATTTACAAAAATAATAATAACATAAATAAATAATATAAGACACGCAAATATTTTTATATTGCAACTATAACGTTTTTAAACAAGAAACAGATTGCTTTGAACTTTTTTCAACTGGTTTCAACTGGTACAGCGCTTCAGTGCAAACCGCCACAGCTTGAGGGTATATAAGCGCGTATCCGAGCGATCTCGACTACAGTTAGATTTTACCATTTTCCGTATCATAGCAAATTTTTAACCGTAATTACGGGTAATAATCGAAAGGCAACGTGATTTGGCTCATGCACGGGCTTGGAGAGCGATAGGTCAATTGGAAGGTGGACGGAGACAGCAAGCTGTTGCTGAAGTTTTTGCAGTTTCGCGTTTGTGGAATCGACTTTTAGAAACTGGAGATGTTCGCAGAAGATGAGGACAAGGACGCCCAGCATCTACAACACCAAGAGATGATCGATACCTAACAGTATTTGCACGTAGAAACCGCACTCATAACGCAACGTCGCTTAGAAGTGAGGTTGCCGCTGCTACAGTAAGAGTAGTATCAACTCAATAAGAAATCGTCTTCACAACGTTGGCATATATGCTCGAAGACCCCTAGTATGCGTTCCAGTAACTGCTCTTCATGAAAGGTCGCGAAGAATATGGGCTGAGCAACATAAAAATTGAAATCACGATGACTGGGCACAAGTATTGTTGTGTGACGAATCCAGATTCGCCCTAAATCCAGATAATAGGCGTATTTTAATTTGGCGTGAACCTGGAACACGTAATCAGCCACAATGAAGGTGGTATGGGCTGGGATAAACGCAGGAGGGCATACAGACCCTTATGTGATACAGAATTTTAGACCCATTGTTCTTCCGTTCGCTGGAGCTATGGGTGAAAGATTCATTTTAACGGATGACAATGCTTGTCCACATCGGGAAACATCGTGAACAACTGGACTGAACAATTAGGAATCAATAGAATGGACTGGTCAGTAAATTCTCCTGATGGTAATCCTATCGAACATGCTTGGGATGCTTTAGGAAGACGTGTTGCAGCAAGAAATATGCCACCGCGTACAATTCGGGAACTTCAAAATGCTCTGATAGAGGAATGGAATAATCTTCCACAAGAATTTTTGGATGTCCTGATTCGATCAATGCCGATGAGATGTCAAACCTTTATTGCCGTTTGTGGAGATCATATATACTATTAACAATGAATTTTTCGTTATTTTATCAACAAAACTTCTTATAAAGTCTCATAATTGTGTATTCATTTAATGATATTTCTGATTTCCTTATTTAAAAACGTTGTAGTTAAATATAAAAATATTTGCGAGATGCTACATTCATTATTTATTTATTTTATTACCATTTTTCCAAATATCGCCTGATTGTTTTGAGCAGTGTACTTTTAAAGCGTAAATCGCTTTCGAACCATGTAGATGGAGAAAGAAATATGTTGAATTAATCAAAACTATTTTGTTAAGCACAAATGCATTAATCTAACATCGTTTTCATTTGACTTCACATAAACTTGTTATTACAGTAACAATTTACTTTGGTAAACATATTTGTGTTGAATTCAAAAAAATATTAGTTGTCTGATGGATAAAATAAATTTTCTGTTTATGTTAACCAAAATAATTCTCTTAAAATTACCAAAATGTGTGATCAACACTAAACTTCATAACATTTGTTTTAACAAATATTTATGGCTAATCAAACACATAAAACGCATTAAATTAACATTTACTAGAATGTTAACAGATTTATTTTGCTTTTATTGCTTCGATACATCCTTAAGTATCAACATTTCTAATAAATCATACCGTTTAAAAATATAAATTTAGGTAACATTAAGAAACTAGTTAACGAAAATAAAATTTAAAAACCAAACCAAAAATGAATTTAAGTGAACAACAAAATGGCAAAAAAATTAAAAAAATGTTAATTCGGGAGGCATTTTTGTTTGATTTTATTTAACCTAAATTTTATGGTTACATGCTGCTGTTAAATTTTTTATTAAATTAACATATGTCCTTTACGCGCGCGGTTCTATAAATCATTTCTTT
>LR737384.1:15694792-15724350 GCA_902655005.2 Marronus borbonicus | reverse complement strand
GTATATCATATTTTGCATGTTTATAGTGATGTTGGTCTTTTCTTTTACGTCTGTCGTTTTCCTTGAATTATTCATGTTGTCCAATTTTTCATCGTGCCTGCTCCTTCAAAGTGCTATATTCCGCTGGAGAACGTGCTGGAAGAGAAAATGGAATTTTCAGTTGTCTGAACACATTAATATTGGCTTCTCGACGGACATGCCGTTAATTTTTGGCGAGCATCTGTGAATTTTTGACACTCCTGAAATTGCGGGGAGAAATACTCAAGAACTTCTGAAAGAATTGTTTACAATAAAAGTAAAGCTACTGTTGTTGTGATTATTTAGTTAGTAGCAGCATAACCTAGCCTTCGTGGGAATAATACTTGTATTTGAGTTTTGTGTGTCTCCGAATTCCTAAAATTACAAAATCACACATAAACAAAACTCACAAAAATACATAAAATAATCTAATGTAAGGGAGCAGTTTACTAAAGAATTTTTCAATATAGATGTAGAGGGTATTCAATTTTAATAGAAAAGAACTACCTACTGCTTCAAGGTTCTGAAGTATATTGTTAATCTACGTCTTCTGATAAAATTCCTTATTCATCACTATTAAACTGACATTAAGTAAAGTTATAGTAAAATCAATATTAGGCTCCAAATAAGAACTCCAGCGAATTCGCTCCAATATTAGTTCTTCCGTTTAACACTAGGGTTGACTTAACTTAAAAGCGTTGTTCCTATACATATATCATATACATGCATGCGTATTATTGGTATTGTTATATTCTACAATGAGAGCATTGTCTTTTGAAAAGGAGTGGTTAAACGCAGTATCTAGTACTCACGCATAAAGAAGGGGCTAGATATTTTTCCAAAAATGAAGGAAGCTAAAATTTTCTAGTGATACAATAGATCCATCAACATTGTTTTCGTATGCACAGGATGATTGATAAGTAGCTAAGAAGGCAACCACTTTAAACTGGACGTTGTGTATTTTACTCCGTCTTTGGGTTCCCCATCTTGAAATAAATTAACGAGGTTTCATAGTCTATTCCTGACAGATTTCGAGATCATTATGATTTTGTGCTAAACCGTCCCATGTTTAGATATCTGAGGATGGTATGATAAATACTTGTATTAAGGAAGACAACGCAATTGTTTTGTATTTAATAAATTGATTTCTTGACATGGCTCTATATATTTCTGTTCCGACTTTTTTAAGCTATTCCAGCAATATGATTGCTGAACTCTGCAAAATAGGCCTCTGCCACGGCAATGACCTCCGGCAAGTTTTCCGTCAAGCCATTTTTTCAAATTTGGAAAAAGAAACAAGTCATACGGGCATCATGTCTTATAAATTCCAGAAAATCGTCGCAATAACTTTCCCAGCCTTCTTTTGTGCACGATCGTTGGGAAAATCCCATTTTGCCGTGAATCCATGTCTTATCTGCAGTCACATAATACCGCAGAAACTCACTTGTATTGCGTTTAAACATGTCTAAACATTACTTTGAAGTTGTCACGCGATTCCGTTTTGGATCAGTTGTCAGCAGACGCGTCACTCATCTTTCTCAAATTCAATTTTCTGTGAAGGATGATTCGCACATGTTTAATGGAAATGTCTACCATATTAGCAATCTCGTCTGATCTAATCTTCATCCGGCGATCCGCTAACGATTTCAAGTTTATTCATTATATCATCTGTCGTCATCTTAATGGAACGACCTCCTCATCAAGGGCGGATGTTCGATCACGCTTAAATTTATTAAACCAATACCTGTTGGTAGCCATTGAAGGTGCATATTTCTGATAAACTGCATCCAACTTTTCTTTGATTTTTTCACACGATTTCCCACCCGAAAAAGGAAATCGAATCACTGAGCAGTATTGTTCTTTTTCTATGATTCCACAATTGTATACATCACTTTTGGAATTATACTTTTAAGAAAACCATTCTCTCTGGTGGTTAGGTGATAGTCAAACTTCATCATCACTTTTATTAATTCTTTTCGCTAAGCTGTTAGTCGATCCTTGCAGCCCTCACGGATCCTAATGCCAGCAACCTCTGGTTGCAATTGTAGAAGTTGCTTGCAAATATTTCATGTGATTAGAGAATCTTTAATTAAAGACTCTCCACCACCACCTTCCACAAGTATGCACTCGTGAATCGTAATACGGTAAACTTGCCTCTACACATGGTGGTTAGTTAACTTTAATTAATTCTTTGGTTAATTAAGCTACACGACTATATGGTTGTTTGCAAATATTTTGACAAATAATGTGATTAGAGTACCTTCAATTAGATATTCTCATCTATACGTTTTTAAATGTAATAATTGTCATTTACCTTTATTGCCGATTATTGGCTGTCATGGCAATAAGTAACTAAAACATTTGTGAAAAATATTAAAATTGCATAAACCTCTATGATTTAAAAGGAAAAGCTATATGTTCAATAATTACTCTTTGCCATATTTAGACAAACCTATCGAATATAATGCGGGTTATAAGCTACTATTGTACAAAAGTCATTATGGATTTAATGATGTCGACGTAGCCATGTTATCCACATATTGCCAATTTCAATTCATCGAAACGATAACGGATCGGAAAAGCCGGTGATAGAACTATTTCGTAATAGGTTCCATCAAAATAAACATCTGTCCTAAATATAGCAGCAGAGTATTCATCCATTGTTTGAATTAATTTAGACTAGTAATGGCGGTTGATGAATGGCTAACGAAAGCCAGAACATTATTAAAGTGCATCATATTACATAAACTCATCTATGTTTAGAGTGAAATGTGTCACTATTTATATCGAAGAGCATAAACTGTAGTTAAATGTACGGAAGGGAAAGCAATAAACTAATTTGTAACTTAATACGACAATTGCCTCAGTTAATTGAGTTTCTCATAAACTTGAACACAACTGGTCCTTTTACAATTACAAGTCATAGAACAGTGCAGGTTAAATGAACATACAGACATTCGTACGTCGAAAGATGAAAACCAGCAAGTGTTTTCGATGTGACCTAGTTTTATGCTTGGGAATAAATGTTATCCGGGAATATTTAAAAACTTCCATAACTTGAGCAACTGTTAGCATTTAGACTATGTGGCGCGGCAGAGGTTCACTGAAAGCAACTAGCTGCTAAACGAGAAGCTTACTACAAAGTTCGAGACCGCAATTTGCGAAATGCGACGCGTATTAGGAGAATTTGTTATATGATCTTCATTTCACGATATTAAGTAACCAATTTGTTCGGTTTCGAAAACTTTAAAATGCTCGTTTATTTTTAGTTTCACTTTCAACGTACAACCTCCTTGCTTGAATACATGGCTTTATAACAAATAGAAAGCTGTATGTAAATCCAAAATATCTTCCTAACTAAGGGTATAAAGTTTCTCAATGGCCCCGTTCTGGCTGTACCATGAACTTCGTTTGTTATTTAGTATGATATTTTTCATTAAAAAAGAAAGAAACCGTTGCATCGTTTTATTACAATAAGTACTACACTACTAAGTTTTCGTAAAAAAAAAACATTGCAAACAATGTATCTATAACCTAGTGGTATCTTAGAATCCAAAGCAATCAATTCTAGTACACTACTAAGTTTTCGTTGCCTTCATGAGTGTTTGCTTATATAGGCTATTCATTGAGTAGTACAATACTTGTGTTCGTATATGTACACTACGGTCCATATTAGTTCGGACACCTAGTAAAATGTTGTAAACTCTACTAAAAGATAATATAATTGCGTTTATATATAAATAGCATATTTATATTAGGTCCTTTATGAAGTTTATAACCAATTGTACAGGCAAACTTCCAAGAATATCGATTAGAGAATGATTAAAAACCTATTATATTATTTGACCCAACATAGTAATTTTCAGAATAATCCTCATCGGCACAAATAAGATTATTTTTGGGACAATACTACAGGTAATAAATTTACAATACTCTTTAGGGTGGGAGCAAGTCACCCGAAAGTTTATTGTATATTGATAAATGCTTTAGTTTTTAAACAAACCTGCTTGTGCGTGCGTTAGTATTAATAATGTATTTTTTTGTGTGAACCCGATTAAAGTTATTACAATGCCGAGAGGAAACCCGCCAAGTTTAGAAAAGCGCTCTGTAATTGTTGCTTTTCATCAAGAAGGTTATTCAGTGTCGTCAAATTTCCGAAAAAAATACATGTTAATAAATCGACTGTTAGTGATACATCAACGCACGGGCAGTTTAAGAGATAGGGCGCGTTCAGGTCGTAAGAGAATAACAACTCGCGCCGACGATAAGCGTATAAAATTGCTGAGCAAGCGAAATAGGAGACTAGCAGTACCAGAAATCGCCGCCGAAATGAATCGCGACCGTGCAAGAAAAATTTCTGTTACTACAGTGAAAAGAAGATTAAAGGCTGCAAATCTTTACGGCAGCATTGCAACAAAAAAAACCCTACTTCGACGGGGAAACGGGCAAAAACGGCTACAGTGGACAGAAACACATAGAAATTGGACAGTGCTATGGACTCATGAGTTAAAGTTTGAGGTGTTCAGACAATCAAGGCGCGTTTTGTAAGAAGAGTGAAAGGCGAAAGAATGTTGCAGGATTGTGTAGTGCCAACTGTCAAGCAAGGAAGAAATTCTATGCTTGTTTGGGGTTGTTTTTCCTACGCCGGTACAGGAGACTTGAAGCGAATCGAAGGTATTTTGCGAAAATAAGGTTATTTAGAAATACTGCAAGAAAATGCAATACCATCGGGACAATGTCTAATCGGCGAAAATTTTGTATTCATGCAGGACAACGACCCCAAACACTCAGCAGTGATATGTAAAAATTTCTTAAATGAAGAACAAGATAATGGCACTTTACAAATAATGACATGGCCGCCGCAAAGCTCCGATCTAAACTCCATCGAGCTGTTATGGGATGAATTGGACAGGAGGATCCGAAAAGTATGCTCTACCTCCGTAGGCCACCTGTGGAACATTTTACAAGAGGAATGGACTAATATGCCAAATAGAGTTTTTAAAAACTAGTGGCGCGGATGCCTCGGATTGTGAAAGCTGTTCTTCGCGCAAAGGGAGTTTCTTTGATGAACGGAATGTTTAAGAAGTTTTTGTTTATTTTTCGTTAGAATTACTTTTTTTTTACTTTTATACTTTAATTTTAATCGCTATTAATAAAATGCAATAAAAATTTTAAGTTTTGGAAAAATGAGTTTGAATATTTTCTCGTTTTTTTTAAATTTATTTGCGTGTCCGAACTAATATGGACGGTAGTATATGTATAATTCCCGATGTACATGAATTATTAAGTTAAAAGATAATTCACATAAAAATATCACTCAAAGACAAGCAAAGGTAATGCTACTATAGCTCAAGGTATTAATAGAGTAACTCATAGCAATAGTAATGTGAGAAGAAAAGGCAGTAGCCGACGGACATTTTTCTATCTACCCGATGTCATTAGCGTTGCTCCAAGTTCCAAGTGCTTCTCCGATATTTGTCTCTCGCTTATATCGCAAACTAGCAATCATTATATTTCTCGGCGTCATCTAGTACCATTAGATGTAAGCTGTATCTTCAAGAAAGTGGCCAGAAGAGGCCAAGGTGACGGCCAACGAACTCTCGAACGATAATGCTTATACTGCTCGATACCATAAGCATCACCTTTGGTTACTGCTTTTGGGCGTTCTTTTAATGTACTCTAATACATTATAGTAAACTTATCGAAATCACGTATATGTGCAGGGACAATAGCACCTATATGCTACCATCCAGGGACTAGCAGAGCAAGGCAGGAGCTGCCTAGGAGGGTTCCTAAACGACAAGGCTTCTGTCCATTGTCACTAGATAGAGGCACTAGAGTTGCTGGTTTGAAAATTATATATATATATATAAGTTGGTTATACATGCTTTCTCTCCTCTCATTGCTTTTGCCGTTATCCTATCGGTACCACAAAGCAATAATTTCGTTAATTCTTCCAGCCTTGTCAAGTCTTAGACGTTTATGATTGCGATAAATTAAAAATAACTTTTTTTCCCAGAGCATTTTTTTGCACGTTCTAATCTAAATACTAATTTGAAAATATAACATTTTCTTAAATAATGATAGCAAGGACTGTGGCGTAGTATGGTAAACAACACATAAGTATCGGCACCCTCCCCACCACACAAGTTTAATTTATTATATAGTAATATAATAGTTAGTTCGGGACGACCGTTTCGAGGACACGAATGGTCCTCATCATCAACCGGTGTCCTCGAAACGGCCATCCCGGACTAATTATTATATTACTATATAATAAATTAAACTTTTGTGGTGCGGAGGGTGCCGATACTTATGTGTTGTTTAACATGTTCTTAGTACAAAAAATTGGTATTACAAATTTTGAAAAGAAGAAAAGGAATTAAGCCAAATCAATTAAATTTTCTTCCATACAATATTGTAGTTTTGTGCATGATGCATTTTTTTTTCATGTCGCTAAATTAAATGCAAAAATGAGGATCTAAAAGACTAACTTGCATCACATAATAATTTTTTGTTTACTCGTATTAATTTAGAGTGCTCATTTCATCTTTTAAAAGAGCATTATGTTTTCGGCCTACTAGCTAACGAGATTAAGTACTTTATCGAGAACAGAAAAAAAATTAAGTCTGGACTTTGCCTTTTGTTTAGAACTCCAGTTGAAAAAATGCAAATGTACTGACGACAACTGGGCATGCGGCAAGCGTGAAAGGATTTACAAAAAAAAGTGCTGTAGTATAATCGTATTAAACCACTGTGGTATAATAAGTACCAACATTTGAAATCTGCACCAATAATTTAAAGCTCTACATACGTATTATCCACATACTTTGAAAGCTGTTCTTTTTAAGTGGCTCTTGCAAGTGTTAAAGTTATAGATAAAATAAAAAATAAATAAATGCACGTAATTCATGAAAGGTTAACTTACAATTACTATAATTAATGTGAAAGAGTAATGTCTAAGAAATGTAAGGGTCATCGTCCGCCCAAATGATTCGCGTCGACACAAGCCTCCCAGTTTGAATACGATCTTAATCGCCAAAATATCACAGTTCATACACATCCCGTACTTATATATTGGTTCAATCAGAAATAAAAATTTACAAAGCAATCTTTTTTAGAAAATAACTGCTGATATATGTTGTTTTTTGAAATAAATATGAAATGTATTTGCGGGTGTTTACGCAATCTTCTATTTGAAGGGTAAGCAGCATTTTATAGCACTCTATGGACCCTACAAATCTGCCAAGTTTCAATTCGTTCGGTGAGTGACACCTCAAGGTGTTCCCTTGTGACTGGGGAGATTGATCGCGCATATATAGAGGGTGTTATGAAATTCGCGGACACGGGCTATGGAATGATGTTAAGTATCACCAAATGAAACAAAACACTAACATTTGGTCAAAATGTCTCCGGGCCGCAGCTAAACGTGATCCACGAGTGCTTTACGATTACCTATACATACATAAAACAAATGTGTATAAATGTATAAATAACTAGTTAACATTTCTGTTTTTGTTATTCAAATGATACAATTTTTATATTTTAACGTTTGAAATAATAGCAACGATATATTGGTGGCTCTGGATGCTTCAAATAATAACGCAGATCAAGCAGCACGATTGTATCCGATGTGATTTCCTGGGTGTCATTCGTCAAATGTTAAACGATTTAGAAAACTAGAAGACGGAATCCGTTTCGCCGGGTGCATTACAATACAACCACGTAAAAATGCTGGCCGGACCATACAGCTGATATCGCTGAGTCTTAGACTGAGTCTTCGCTATCTTGTGTACGGTGGTAATCGGCACGAAAAGTAAAATAATTGGGGGCTAATCACGCTTCCGTACGTAAGACTAGGATGAATGGTTTCGTACAACATGACTGTTGGACAAAAGCGTTGATTTATCAAGAAAGTAATAGGAAGTAGCTTTAACTAACGTTATTATTTAAATAGTGTTTGTTCACGAAAAGGTTACGTAAAGGTATAAAAAGGAATAAAAGAATTAACACGAGTCATAAATAATGCTGTTTATTTGTTCATAAAATGCTGTTAAACAAGTATCACATGATATATTTTATATTAACTTGTTAACTGTGTATCTAGCGATATATTCTACAACATTATTTATATGGACTGTAAATGAAAAATTACTAAATCCAATATTTTTAAGATCTATTTCTCTTCTTCCAATTACATGACTGGATGCATTTAAAATACTTGTACCATCAAGAGATTGTTATTTTTGGACATTAATAAACATTCGCTTATACCCATTCTCAAATTGTCTTGCAGATGCAGATTTTTATTAAATCCTCCATGCGATCTTATTGCTGAAAAGACATCTCAGTATGATATTGATTAAGTTAACAAATAGTTAAGATCTTGAGATGTCTTGCCTAAAAATCCTGTTTCACGATTAAAAATATTTTTGTTTCTTTTATCTTTTAAGTTACTAGTATATATTTTAATCGTAGATAACTCAATTTTAAAAAATGATTCGTTTTTTGCGGAGAATGTTTATCGCAAAAAGCAACATATTTCGACGGATTAAAATTCGCCCTCTTCGTGGGTACAATCCATTTTTTTGTTATTTCCGGGTCCACGGGAATATCTGAAATAAATGTGTTGAATTTAGTAATAAATTCCACTTTATCCTTTCGAATAAAAACCTATGAAAAGGTAAACCACTGCTCTTTGCTTGTTTGGAAATGGAATCGTATGCCGCACAAGATAAAACCACAAATAAAAAATGTATGTAGCTATCTTAACGATAATTACTTTTAATATTGTATTGTTATGTTAATTATATACTTTCACAAATTTCATTATTAAAAATACAAAACACGGACGCTAGACAAACAATAACTTATTACTGCACCACACACAAAATCAGCCCTCTACGAGACCGTGAGAAACAGTAACCAACAGCCACATGATTCTCTCGCTCCGTCTCATGCTAGTCTTTGCTTTTAATAATCTCTCTCTTTATCCTCTCCATTTTACTCTATTACGTCAATATGCCGGACTCGTTTATGTGATGATGCAGTCATTGATTTGATAAGAAACGATCCTTCAAGAAATACTAGGTGCGTTGCGAGAGAATTGAGAAGAAATCAAATTCGCTTACGGCATGCTCTGAGACGCGACCGACAGCATCCATACCATTTCATAAGGGTTCAGCATTTGGAAGATAACATTCTGTGAATGGCGATTTGAACAACTAAACTTCTTTTCCGTGGACAAATGAATGTTTATCCAAGATAATTTCAATATTTATAATAAACGTCACTATGAGAATTCACATTTAATTATGCCTAGATATCGCCATCGTCGCTTTGATTTAAATATTTGAGGTGGCTTACTGGGTGAACGGCTGGTAAAGTTGCGTCAAAATTTACTTTTACAACTATTGTATCATTTTTAGTTTATTCATACGTAGCTGTAGCATACAAATGTAGAAAATTATTTAGATTTTCTGCAACAATTACTCAAAAATTTATGGATGACGTGCCTCTAAATCCCGGGCAAAAGATGATTTTTATGCACGGCGGGGTAAGTAACCACTTTGCACGAATTATACAGGATTACCTGGATAATGTTTTCCGTGACCGTTGGATTGGCAGGGGACTACCTTGGCCACCAGATCTAACACCATGCGATTTCTTCGAAACAGCTACACCTGTGGCTGATGTTAATGAACTAGAAAACCATGTATTTCAAGGGACGCAACAAGCATGCTAAAGCATGTTTAGCTGCTGCCGGAAGGCAATTCGAATAAATGTTATAGTGTTTTGTGTTATAAATTTCTAGTTGTCTGATATTAAAACTGTTTATATGTTTTATTTTACATTTTTAATATTGCTGTAACTCAGAAAATATTGAGCGGGTTAAAAAATGGTAGAGGAACATTCGTTTTAATTTTTGATGTTTAACGTCATTCCATAGTCCATGTTTGCGAATTTCATAACACCCTGTGTATAAATACGGCTGCGCTTACCAAAGTGATGTAATGCAATTCTAGTCGTTCAAATAATTAACTGCTCGGACTGGATAATATTTACACACAAGCCGACAACTACAGACATGACTGGCTTAGGCGAAACGAATTAACCTTAAGTGCAGGGAAAACTGAATTCATACGACAGCGAAATGTTAATTCTCATGATCTCGAAATAACTACACTGAGAGACCCAAGCACCTAATTGAAACAAATAAGTGGTAATTTATGTTGTATTAAACAAAATATAGTTGAATTAAAGAAACAAATACTTGCCGCATGTCAGTTTCCTCTAACAAAATAAAGTTAGTCGACATGTTGATCTTGCAGTGTGCAAATACGATTCAACAGCTGGGCCTTAGCTGTCTAACAAGCTGTCAACATTCGCAAATATTAACTTGCCTTTTTCTATGCAAAGATGCTGGATTTTACTGTGAGGATCATATACCTGATCCACACCATGCTTGTGCAGCATTTACAACACGAACTCATGTAAACCGTTTTTCCAACAATTAAATATACTTCCTCTGGCAAACTTATATATTCTTGAGGCAACTTCTTACATCTTCATGCAATCGTGAAATTGAGTAATGTCTACATATCCTTATGGCCACTATGCATACCTATGTATGTAGATATCGAGCCCAGGAGCACTTAATCTGAGCGTGAGAGTATATTTATAACAAATTACCCACTGATTCAAAAAGAATTGGAAATTATAAAAGTTTGAGAAAAAAATTAAAAGAAATGCTGCCTGCAATGCACATTTCATTCGATATATGAATTTCTAGATTCTTGGTTTAGGATCATTACTGTTTTTTTTAATAGAAAGCTATTATACAGTTGCTTCTTTTATTCTATACAAGTTTGTTTCATTAATATATACTGTAGTGTTATAATTTGTAATATAGAGGTTAGCCACGCATATATCACACACATCAATATGTCCATCCGCTCAAAGTTAAGTTCCCTTTGATGTCTATGAGCTCGTTTTCGGAAGCTGCCACTCTTTATCTACTTATCTAGGGAACGAGGTAGTTAGGAGAATAATATAACTCCAGCCAACGTCGGTAGTGGTCGAACAGAATAATAATATCTTCTCTTCTGTTCAATTTCCTCGCCTTCTAGAACATCCAATTTAATGTGAAATTTCCATACAACAATTTTAGGCATATCTCAGTGTAATTTCGTAAATTAATTATCGTTCGTTAAAGGATCGTATTATTTGTCAGTAAAGTTAAATGTGTACAATTGTTTGTGGTGTAAAACGTCATAGATTAGCATAGAATCAGTACTTCAGCTGTGTCCATGCATTCATTGATTGCATGAAAAATAAGAGTTTTCGTTTGTGTTTCGTCATCAAGGTATTTTTGGAAAAGTAAAATTATCAAAATTTGTTGTGGTTAAAATAATCGCTATCGCAATTAAATAAAGGAGTGACGTTAATTAGATATCTAACTGAGTCAGTCATCCATGTAACTCACCGTTTGATTGTGCTTCCAGTTTTAAAGTGTTTAGCTGCTGTTTGAATTGTAGTTGTATTTCGAAGTTTGAGTCATGTGTGATGGTTCCAGAAAGTTGAGTTCCAGCAGAGAATAATATCAACATAGTGCTTATGTGTTGATTTGTTCGTGCTTCGATTTTCTAAAGCTCGCTTAGAATTCATTTATGGTACTTAGGGTAAGAAAACCAATAGATATTTCATCTAAATAAGACAGTAGCATAAAAATTGTATAATAATTAAATATTTTATTTCCCAAAATTACAGTAATCATGCAAAAAATAATATAAAATTATTTCATATATAAAGAAATATAATCAATAAATGTAATTTATATTTATTCATTATATTTTGCTAATTGTTGGTCGCATGATTCAAACGTTTTATATAAATACATATTGTAAAAATTATGAAGGTACAGACAACAATTTCCAACGAATTTTCTTCGCGTCGTAAAGTTATCGGCCAGACTATGGCGAAGGAATTATAATACAACATACTCCCTGTAATGTGTTCATAAATTTCGGTAGTCTTTATCTTGATACACCGAACTTAACATGAATACGCATCTATTTCCTTGCTGTACGAGGTAATTTTCCCCTGTCGCTTCCGGAACTTAGCGGAACTACCAGAATTTACTATGCACAAATATAATATTCGGATGAGTACATGTCAACCTGGAAGATTGATTGTTCGCCTATCTGTGCTATTAGGGAGAAACAAATGTGTTTCTGAAGTTCCGCTGTACCGCAAAACAGAATGTGATAAATCATCATGCAGTATCACATGCAGAGAATATTGAATGGATTTCCCTCGATGAACATAAATCCCGACCTATTTAAACCTTAATTAACAGGATAATAAGGGTATTATTGTTACAGCAAAAACGGAATATATAGTATTGTGTATAAGAAACGGCCACATTTATACGAGGATAATCTGAAAAATTGCCAACCTAATGGAGAAACAAGTGTTTTTTGTCAAATCCAGTTTTATTTCCAAACATGTAAGTCTATAGACTTTTCCCATCGATGCTTCCATCTTTTTAATCCATCCAAATAGTAGTTGGTATCTTGTTCTGCAAAATACCCGTTTGCGAAAACAGTGGCGTCCTTATTGAAGCATAGTATGACTCATTATTGTTCTCCTTTTTTTTTCAAAATAATCGATGAACACCATTCCACGACTATCCCAAAAAATGCCGTTACCGACTAGTGGAACAGTTCTCGTTTTTTTTGGACCTAATTCACACTTCGTAATCCACTGTTTGGACCGTGCTTTGACTTCAGTGTACTAACGTATTCAATTTTCAGCTGCAGTTATTAATCGACGCCCTAAGTCTGACTTATGTAACTTAAGCTGCTTCGACAAGGCTTTAGAGATGTTCATGCGAATGCATTTTTGGTCTTGAGTGAGCAAGCGCGGCATCCAACACGCGGTTAACTTTTTCATGCCCCAATCTTTAGTCACTAAATGACAAACACAATATTTTGAAATGTCCACATCCGCAGAGGCTACGTAGGCGTATCACCTTTAATGCAAGAATTTAGTGACGACTCGGTTTTTCCCTTTTTTGTACAAATACTAACATCGGCTAACACAACAACAACTGTGCGTCCAACATGGCTAACATTTTCAAAACCGTGTTTTAATGTATGCGCAATTATATTGCTGGAATCTTTGACGAGTAACACCATCTTCATGTTAGGGTATAAGGCTTCTCAGAATTTTCTTCTCAAAGCAGTTGACGTTAATGTTTCGTTTAATCATCTTTACGTTTTTTTTTGTGTGTGTGGCCGCCCAATGGGGTATATATGCTTTACAGCTTGTTAGTTTCTTCAGGTGACTGGGCGTCACCGTTACCCATACGAACACCCCATAAGTAATAATCACACCTTTTGGAATCCATTTGGCTGCTAATACATAACAGCGATAGTGATACTTTTTTGCGTTGATATTTGATCAATATGAAGGCAGCATGTAAATTTCTGCATTCATTGCAAACACTGTCCGTCGATATGCGACTTTTCTGCAAGTAGTCTTCTCCGTCGAGCGCAGACTGCCATAACATCTTCATTCCTACATATACAGTATATTGCAGTGCCATTAGCGAAGACCGACAAATATCTCTCGGAACTTCGGATCTTGGGTGTAAATTAGAAATAGTTCGAATCCTACTTAGGATCCCTGAGGAAATCCGCAACTAATCGGCCTCGGAAGGGAAGTCTCTTGGCCCTCTCTGATCGCAAAAGTTCTTCCTTACAGATCACCACATCAATCTGATGAGATTAGCACTGAGACCATATCGACTACACCATCGGGCCATATTAAGTTGAACGCCCTGGCAATATCCAGAAAATCAACCCAAATAGTCACCTCCTGCTCGAAGGCATTTCGAGTTTCCTCGGTAGTCGCAACAGATCTGTTGAACGGCCAGCTCTAAAACCAAACTGTTCGTTCCGACCGATTCAGCGAGCTTGTAAAGGGTATTTGAACCTTTGGAAAGAGGGTGTCCTTCCCCGATTGAACCTGAATCTAACTTCAACGGAGAGCGCCTAACTGTGCCCAGTCCGGAGCAAGCCCTCTCAATTCGCAGTAGTGTACATAAATGAGTGTGATTTACCAGGTGTTGTAATTTTTAAATTACCTTTTCTACGCTTTGTTTTCATTATTAATTACCGAGATTTTCCAACCTTGAATATTTCTAATTTCAGACACGCAACATTTCAGTACGACCGACACTGTAAGGTTTTGTACGCTTTTATAATTAATTGGCAAGTTATAATTAATAAACACACACGGTCTTATGTAAATTTCGCTTACACAGTTTTAGTATTCACTTTATGCGATCTTATCATTCCATTGCATATGGTCCTCTTATCTTGAAAGCACTCTGAAAATTAAATTGCAAAGTCTTGCGCAAATAAGCCCGAAGCTTACTTCGGTCTTACAAAACAACTATCATCCTTTAACTTGATGTAATTCATTTTATACACGCGCCTTTAAATGAATATTTAATGCAAGTTAATGAACCTATGTACATATACGCGAAGTAATCTCTTCCTATTGAGGCAGAACAACTACTTTAAGCTTTCATTTTCAATACAAACTCACACGTAAAAGTAAAATACTTTCACACGTATAATAATATACTGAGGACTGTTGCAGTTATTAAATCGATCAGTACTTGCACGAACAAACCGAAATATTCATTACATGCTAATCCAAAATTACTAGGCATCATGTAACGGTACCGGTTGCTGGCCCCACGTTGGGCGCCAGATTGCGTTGGATACTGAAATTTACCGTGGTAATGGCCAGTTAAATGAAATGTTCTAAATAAAATAACTACATACTTACTTTTTTATAATGTTTATTGAAGTTGTTCTTATACTAATTATTTCGCAGCACGAAGCTATCTCAGGTCGTCCAGTTCAGAGATAATAAAATTAGTCGAATACTTATTAATAAAATAATTGATTTGAAATATTAACGGTATTTTATTACAAAAATTATTAAGACCAAGAAAAAATACATTTAGTAATAATGAATTCAAAATAAGAATGAAAAATATATGAAAATAAGATTTAGTACCTACCACGCGAAAATGGGGCCGCCAAAAATAAGATAGAACTGAACATACACTATATTAAATAACAAAAATTTACATTAACCAAAAATACGCTTTAAACAATTTAGAGCAAAAGATTAATAAGTGACAAATATGATACACAAGGGTAATGATAAATAAAAAGTGACGTGCGATTTGGTCTGGTTGGGCGCGATTCTATGACCGATGATTTCTGATATCGCCAGTTTGGTCGGAGGTGAAGCTTTTCTATAACACTTTTTATAGCACCTCCACAATGCACTTTAACCACTGTTAAGGCTGTGGTTAACGCCTTTTCTGCGTGAGGCACTTCGCGACTTATATAGCTAGTAACTTGGTGCAATACCACACAACTTTCTATCAGAGCTACTTTGGCCACAGTATAACGCTACTGTATATTGTAAGGATAAAAGAAACAATTATCCTTTTTCTGGACAGTTAGAGTTTGTTAGAGCCAGCCCCCGTTTTCTTGGGACCCTGGCCACACGTCCGCTCGCCTTGGTTACCAACGGAACACTTTCTTCTATCTCGATGTTGGAGATGATATTACTCTCATTTCGCGCCACTTTTCCCAGAATATCGTCACTCATCATCTCCCAACAATCACGAGCCGCTCTCTCTCTAACCGCAACAAGCATTCCATACTATATATGGATATGGACGGGAAACTAGAAAAATATGCGCTATTTACATACAAGGAAAAATAAATTAATACTAAACATTCTTAAACATAAATACATTGAATAAAGCATATAAATGAAATCAATTCTTTTAGGCAACAATAAATAAATATAAACTGAACGGAGGCATCCCGCTGCGGTCTGTCTCCCTAGATATCATAAGCTGGGTAAGAAGCAACATCAACGCCGACTTTTATGGAACTGTGTTTCCTGTCACTAAAAGTATATTGCAAAAATAGGAAACTAGCGTCTACACAAAAAAAAAATTGTCAATGAAATAGATGTCGCAAATGTATAAAACTTAAGTGCTCTCACAAAGGTAACAGTGAAACCATGCCACAAAAGAAAACGTAGTGTTGTAGAGTAAATAGTAATCTTATTAAAAATGCGGATTGGAAACGATTCGTTAATAGCTCCAGCTGCTTTGGTCGTGTTGAGTGGAAAAAAGAAACAACGTAAGTACTTAGACATAAAGAGTTCCAGCACTGTTGCAATATTGTTTTGTTGTTTGTCTACCGGACAATATTAATTATTTCACTGCTTCACACACAAGACAGAAATAGGTAAATTTTATTATTTATTAATAAACGGCAAAGAACAAGCGACTGATTACCGATGACAACCGTCCACCTTAAAGGAACAAAAGTTGCAGCTTGTCGGCGTCTGTTGTTCAATTTTCTTTGAACATTATAAACATGAGCCGAGAGGAAATATTCGTAGATGCAACATAAATAGCCAAAATCAATTATTAACAAAAAACAACTCTGTTGTTGCTTCTGTGTGAACCCGGCTTGACAGTTAGGAAATTTAAGACTATCGGTGAGACAGTTCTTTGAATTTGATTAAAGTACGAAACTAAAGGCATTTCCAGATAAAAACCTTTCAAAAAATATTCAAGAGCAAGTAACACACAACACAAAATTATATTAGGGTATACAAGGTCTTCAATTTCCACTGAAGACAAATTCCAGAAAGACTTGTATCAGATTCTAGAAAAATATGCATTTGTATGTATGTAAGTATACAATTGTTTCATTAACAAAAAAAAAAGAAATATTGAGGGTAATAATCCTAAAAGTATTTTTTTTAATAATAGAGAATTTTAAAGCTTGAACATTTATCTATTTTTCTACATAATCGCCAGTTCGGTCGACGCATTCTTATAGGCACTAGCAGTTCTGGCGGTTGGCCCATGTTATAGTGGCTCACTGCCATGTCGTTGAGAAAGCGTTGAATCCCATCTTTCACCTCGTCGTTGTTGCTGAAGCGTGTTCTTTCAGCTTAGAAAACAGATAATAGTCACTAGGTGCCAAGTCTGTACTAATGGTTGGGAAATGATGTCTCATGTCGTCGTGGAGAATACTTACGTTCTTGCTCAACATTCCCTTTCTTCAGTTCTGAATCGCCCGTCTTTTTACTGTCAGTGTTTATTGTAGTCCCAGAAGCGACGAAATCGACCAACAATACCCTTTTGCGTTCCCAAAACACAATTGTTGTGACTTTACCGGCAGACTGACGTTGTTTGAATGTTCGCGGCTTGGGCAAAGAAGAATGCTGCCACTCACCTGATTGTTGTTTGTCTCAGATATGAAGTGAATCCAAAAGTTGTCTTTTTGTCTGCATAGCGGCAAAAAAATTCGTGGGGAGAGTCAATTTATTGCCGTTTGTGTTCTTTTCTAATAATACAAAGTGATACGCCTTCTCGCATGCTTTGCGACTTTCTCGTCGGAATTTGACGTCTCTGCTTTCTTTCTTCGTCGTCAATTTCTATACGGCCAGCTGCAAACTCCCTAAACCACTTTTGAATATTCTTGACATCCATGCACGACTTACTTTACACTACCATCAATTGGCGATGAATCCGCCGCACGGATAATCCACACACGAATAATCGGGGTTCTACTGTATATCTATTTTCTTCAAAATACTCGAACTGCACTCGAAACGCATTTTAGAGTAAGTAAGGTATGTTTGTTCAAATTTCACTAAAAGTCAACACCTTCAAACTTCGATTTTTCAAGTACGTACAAAATGATGGATATTACCAGTTATAAGAAATTCAGAACCATTTTATTATTCAGGAATAGCCAGATCATTTTAACTGTAAATAAGATAAGTGAGATATTAGGAGAGTAATATAATTGTCTGTAATATGTCGCAGAAGTTTCCGCATTATGCTAAAGCAAAAAATAAAACCTGAACTTTCCTTAAATTATATACTTCTTATGCAAGTAAATTCACAAAAATTGCAAATGTCTTGGCATTTTCAGTACACCCGGTCGTTTATTTTTTCGCATAATTACTTTCGCAACTGCCACATAAATTTCTTTCTAATCTTTCGAAATGGCCAGGGACTTAATTATGCAAGGTGGCAAAAAGTGCGATAATTAAATCGGAGTTATTGAGCTTTTGCCCAGAGGCGGCTTTAGAACGGCGTCTATATTCGCGCCATCGACCTGATTCCTCTAAGCTCCTGGAGGAAATGCCCGACGAACAGGTAATTAATTTAGAGAGCACGGCTAATGGTCGTCAATTTGTAAAACAGAATGTCGCAGAATATCTTGATTAGTATTCAGCGGTGGTTCCGCGTAATAAAGAAAGATTCCTATCGATAGTGCAAAAGCGATTCATTGCCGAATTTGGACGGGTGACATTTATAGGACCCTACACGCGATTCGTTCACCATTTAATCGAATTTTTTTTTTAACTATTACAGAGGGAACCATGTCAACTGCGAAATATTATTCAGTATATAATGCAGCGCAGCTCGTACACTGCATACTACGTAGAATCCTAAAGTAAGACCATAGAAGGTAACGCCTACCAGTCTAGTAAATACAGTAAGGTTCTAAAGTATTTCCTCCAACACCACTGCAATATTTTCAGTATTATATGGAAAAAAGTACAATAGTTTTTAAAATCCGTGCATTCAGAATAATAGTGAGTTTCCATGCGTGCAACTCAAAACTACTTTGCATTACATTAGATGTTCTATAAATCTGGTGATTATTACAGCTACATTGTTTGATAATTACTCGACCTACTGCTACTAAGTTCTCAGAGGACGGGGATGGATCCGCGTTATCCGATAATGGATTTTATATTAATATTAATTTGTAAAAAAACACAAAAACAATGCACAACACTACTTACATGAAATCTAGTAACCAAATCATTTAGGTCATATATCGGATACGATCATCGATAAGTCAACCGTATATGATCAGAACACATCAGAAAATGCCTAGAAACAATAACCAAAAAATAATGCTAAGATAGCTTAGCTTCCTCATGGTATTGATGGAATAATTCACGGCAAACGCAATAAAAGGAGAGGGAAAAAAAATACACTAACACACGGACATGTTTCTGCCTACCCGGCATCATCAGCGTGGTTTCGAGACCAGCGTCGCCATCTCGTGTTTAGCAGTCATGTGAAATGCTCGAGCGATCGTTTGGGGAACAGTACCCAGTTTATGTCGTTACTTCCTGAAAGGCAGGCATGCGTTTCTTTGGCACTAGAGGGCGCCAAGAAATGTCGAGTTTGTCGTTTTGAAAGTTGTGGTATTAACTGTGAGGCAACAGCGATAGAAGGTAGAGATATGAAAAATACTCTCGAAACCACGCTGATGACGCCGGGTAGGCAGAAACATGTCCGTATGTTAGTGTATTTTTTTCTCTCTCCTTTTATTGCGTTTGCCGTGCATTATTTTTTAACAACCGTATATGTATTGGCATTCTTATGACGACAGAATAAACAAAGAGAGAAATAAAAATTTAGCGACAAAATTTACAAATTTAGCTTAAAGCAAATATTTCAGATCGATGGTCGTAAACAACAATAAAAAAAGTCTAAACCCCTAGAAGAGAAGAAAAGATAAGCGCAAAGAGAAAGGAAAAGAAGTTAAAGGAGATCTAACATCAGGCAGTTAATCAAAAGAAGACCCAGAAGGGAAGGGAAGTGGATTTAACAAAGATTTTAAAATCACACACGAAGGTCTACAGCTGCAAATAGTTTCAGATTATTTCAACTTTATACTTCAGTGTAACATCTCAATACATATTCTTTGTTTCATGAAAATAGTAAAGCAGCTTATCTTTGATATTGATGGAGATAACTAATTATTTTTAACTTGCCGTACATAATATATTCGAACGCAATCAATGATATGATGTATTTGGTGAGTAAATTGGAGTAATTGTTAATGTAATTATCACAATACGCTTCACCTACTAATTTGCTACAAATGTTGTGGGACTCCAATAAATTGATCTAACTATTGTAAAATAAACTTTATCCAATTGTATCCATCGTTTCAGTTCTTTTTAAACTAGCAAAAATCCTAATATGTGTATCATTCGTATCCTCCCCAGGATTAATTAATTAAACTTGTGTGATGCGGAGGTTACTGATACTTTTGTGTTGTTTGCCATACTACACCACAGTCTCTGCTATCATTATTGTGATAGTTCATAATGAAAATAATCAAACAACCGAACAAAAAAAATCTTTTAGAATTGTTTCCACTTTTTGTAACGATGAACTGTTGGACCTGATTGTAATCAAACCTAACCGTTATGTTTAATAAAAGAATCATGTTGTTACAGTAGAGAAGTTTGAACTAAAAGCATTTATTGGTATTTTGTTACTAAGTGGATATGTTCAAATTCCAAATTTGAGAAAAGGAAATCTACACTCATAATACTTTGGTATCAGAAGCTATATTTCGCAATAAGTTGGAACAGATTTTGCTTCATTTTCGCATTCTGTCAGCGAGGCTAGAATGCTCTATTTCGGGCGCCATGACTGCAAGCAATTCTTTCGTGGTAAACCCATAAGATATGTCTACAAGCTATGGACTGGCGCTGCAAGATTGCGCTAGATCAATTGATTCCAACCGTATTAAGGACATTCTAGAGACCGAATAGAATACTCAGGCGTTAAAAAAACTGATAAGCTAAAACTCTTATTTTTGACAACTACTTTCCAGCAATACGTTTACTTGGGCTTTTTTTCTGATGAAAATTTGAAAGAAACTGGAACAATTCGGGAAAACCGAATTCCTTCCAATTCTATAGGAAATACCAAACCAGCGGCGGTAGATGATAACGTAGCGGAGGGCCGCGCACGACAATTCGACTTCCTCATATATTTCCGTCGCATGTAACAATGTACACAATATGCAAGGAAAGTACACGAGGAATCGTCGTACGCGGTCCTCCGTTACGTTATCAATCACCGGTGCGGTACCAAAGAGATAAAAAAGGAACCTCGATTACAGATAACTTGTGTGCACGAACATAATCGTTGTAAAGTGACACAACAGCGCCAGATTCTGCTCGAATTCAGCACTGCACACAGTGTCTACAAATTTTCATGAAAGGAAAACAAACCTAGTGTACTACTTATGTGTTCTTCAACACGTTCTTCATGTCCTACGTGAAGTATGCCTAATTTGCTGCAGTTTTTGAAATAAATCTTACCCTTTTTGCCTACAAATGTTCTGTTTTATTGTAAATACAAGGTTTTCACAAAAATCACAAAAATCACGAAGCTTGCATGGGAGTATCTGAGTAATATGAGCCCAACAAGTTCCTTTATTTATTATCAACACTGTTAAGTAGTAGTCATAAACTTATGACTAAGTAATTTCATTTTGAACTCACTATGTTGTTAGACAATGTTTGTACCAAGTTACGTGTTGCGTACATAAAATGAAATCCCTGTATAGAGTAAATAACTTCTGCCTGACAAAGTTGCTCATTACAGCTATACTTATACCATAAGATTATAAAGCTGCCTGATTATATGAACGGTACATATTAAAATACAGTTCACCGCATACCGCTTACTCATAATAAATTTAAATTAAGCAATAAATCGTATTTTGACTCCGCGCATCTACGAAGATCACGTCACTCCTTAGTCTTACTAAACACGTACTGTCAAGATATTTTCTGTTCTTTTGTACATGATATCCGGCTGAATATGTGTTCGTATTATTAGTCATTCGAAATATAAAAGCAACTCAAACAGTGAAAATTCCTATTAAAGAGGACCGCATGTTGTGCTCTAAAGGCCACAGAGGAATGCCTATAACTAATGAATGTGAGCCAGCGTTTAAATAACACGGTTTAATTGACAATTGAGAACGATGCAACATTCAAATGTTGCCTTCTCAAATCGCTTAATGTAATATTGTCATAATTTGGGACATGAGATGTTCGTTTTCGGTACGCTGTATTAGAAAGTGTTGATTGATATTTCGAACAGTGAATTTGTTAACTACAATCAATTTTAATAAGATATTTTAAGATCTTTATGTCTTATTATAAACAATAGTCAACCCTAGCTTCGAAACCAGTATCGACTGCAATTAGAGTAATTTAAATAATATTGCTCCAAATACCTGCATTAGTGTAAGTACTTCTTCGCTATGATAAGGAGCAAAGTCTGTCGGCCTGGTAGAAATTTATCTAGGGTTCTCACTACATACCTTCCAAAAAGCTTACACGTCACTCCGTTCTTTATAGCCTTGTGCTAACAGACTTCGGTTGGTTAAAAGATATCAGAAACAGTGGTTTCAACAAATTCGTGATTTCTTTTGGAATAAAGCTACAAAGCTTATGTTTTTTTGGAAACATAGTTGCAATTACTATTGAATCTGGCATAAAAAGAGCACGCTAAATTGAAAAGAATGTCTTGGATTTGACCAAGTTCTCCAGATCTTGGTTTTCCGAGCTATTAAATTAGTATCCGTGGAAATAACACATCTTCTGGGAACGAAGAAGATGTACTTATTAATGGGCGTAAAACGTGGACGTGTTAGTTGTTGAAGTCTTGAGTAATTATTGATTTTTCGTTTGATTTTATTCTTTTGGATTCCAAACGAAACAATTATCTCTAAAAACACGTCGTGTCTCTTATTTTTATTTTATTACGGTAGTGTACATTTCCATAGAACTAGACAATCGCGTCACATATCAGTTAAGTTGATTATATTCCAACTGGTCGGCTCCGTGTTAAATCAAAACCACACTTGCAATTCACGCACAAAAATTGCTGCGTGCTGCTCGGCAATGTGTCTACACTGTTGCTGTCGTATTGGCTTTTTTCGAAAAAACCGACAAGTTTATACCCAAAAGCAATATATCTAGTATGGTTCGATGGTTAAATGATAAAGGTGTCTGATTTTAGGTATGGCAGTGTCAAAAATCAATGATTCAAGTTCTGCCTAGATATAGTGATGATTTTTCTAACTGGTTCAGTTAATTTTCCAAGTCATCCCTCTTATAGGAAATAATTGACTGCTACTATTAGATTAGTATTTCGACTTAACTCAGTCTGATTTCCTCTTCCTTATATACTACGCAAAAATCTCCTATTGTATTCAAAGAGGTTGTATTTTCTCTTACAATTAAAGTGCTAAGCCGCTACAATAATTTATTCTTAACTTTACTATTATCATTCTGAGCTAAACTGATAGCTTAAATATTTCCCTATAATATTTGTCCAGTAGTTCTCATTCGTCAAGCTAATAGTTCATAAGGCTGACGCAATTTGATTAGGAAAGAAAACTATAATTTTTTATATAGCGAACGCTTTAACTTGATTTTATGATTATATAACAACGAAATATCGTGCAAGTAAATAAGAACTTAGCTATTTAATTACAATTGAGAAAACAACCTATTCAAACATAAAATATTAAAAAACCTGGTATTTGCTTATATTTATTATACATTATTAATAATAATACTATTAATAGTCTTCATACCATTTTTGTAGCGAACAGTCGAATTGCTTTTTATTTGAAATCGCCAATTTAATGAATTTTTCAAAATAACCCAGAAACGACTGATCGTAAAACATGTCAAAATTTTGGAAAATAAACGTTCATATTTTAAAAATTTTTTAGTTGAAAGTGTTCATACTTTTGATGTACTATAATAATAATAACAATAATTTTGGAGATCTTTTGTCTTTAATAAGAATTTAAATTGTTATACTAAAAACCCTAGAAGGTTCATACCCGTTTCCGGTTCAATCAAAAGTGCCATGAGGTTTGCCCAAACTACAGACCGATAATTCCATTACTTTCGGAGACAGGTGCAACAATCTGTTGCATAAATGATGTTGAAATAACAGTTTTTAGAAGGAAGGTCTTATTTCTGCGTATGGGTTCAATCCTTGAGGATATATTAAGAGAGAGTGCGGGCTGATATATGTGAGGTCTCCATCAACACCATTGTGCGAGTAGTAGTGATAGAAGCAGTTTTTAATCTGCAAACAGTATTTTCCTATGTATCGCAGTTGCGGAATAGTGACATTTACCATGAGTTCGATATCTGGGATGGACAACCAAGCAACGATCCATAACGTGAGAAACTCTATCATAGAGGCGAAATGAAGGTATCTAATGAAACGCGATCATGTCGACTAGTATCAGTGGCACAAGAGAAGAATCAAAGATAAATGATTAATTAGTTTCAGATTTTAGAAAGGAAGTTGCTCAGCAATTAGGCATTAGTCAACAAAGGGCCCGGGACATTGTTCAGACGTTGAATTACAAAAAAAATTACGTCAGGTGAGTCCCGCAACAATCAACGAATGTCATGAAAGGACAACGAATGGACATCTGTCAAGAACTTCTTAACCAGTATGGACGTAAAGGAAATGAACACGCGGCATATGAGGAAGGAGGAAGTGAGGGGACCAATGATAAGCTAGATGGATGAGGTGATGAAGGACGTGAAGGCATTGAAGATTGGTCACTGGAGACAGAAAGCAAAGACATAAAGAAATGGAAAAAGGTAACCTAGCAAGCCATGTTCATACAGAGCTAACTATATACACATATATATAGTAATAGGTTATTACCTTGAAGTATGTGCATTTATACTCTTAATTCATTAAATTGCTATTGTTTGATTTCAATGTGCATAAAATATTAAAAACATAAAGAATTCGAATTAATTTTGACTAGTATTTGAAGTCTGACATTTTGGTAATTTATGATATTTACATTTTATATTAAAAAAAAGACTAAATTAATATTATTTAGTGGGGGATAATCAAAGTCTCTAATAATTTCCAGAATTTTTTGTAAAAAACATACAGAACACGCAAAACACACACTAAATTTACATCCATCAATCCAGTACTCTAAATTTACATCGTCAATCCACAACGTAAGCAACGACCGTCGTTAGGCTAAGTATTGAAAATATTAAGTGGTAGCATTGGCATCTCTGGGACAACGGATAAACAAAACAGATATATGTAAATCCAACTAGAAATTTAATTTAAACCAACTTCGAAGTATTACATCGATTTGAAATTACTTTAAAAACAACTGAACCATTTCGAAGAGAGTAAAACAGAGTAGGAAGTGAAACAAAAAGAGAAACCATTAAAGGGACTTCAAGAGAAAGAATTTGGATTAAAAAAAAGGAAGGAGACGGGATTTAAGAAACAACCTACACAAAATATAGTCACACACATGTACTGTAAGTAAATCATTTCTTGTAAAAATAAGAATATATTTTGGAGGTACCTTTGGTTATTCATTGAATTTTATTGTTGGTACATTTAGAACGTATTAATGTGTTGTACGCTGAAGATTTGATATTTCAAGGTATTATGTCCATTTCTTTAAAGTAATATATTCCATTTACTTTAAATATTGTAGCGCCAGGAACTAATTTGCATATTATTAGTGAACAATATTTCACGTCTATCCGACTGCATTTCTATTCACTTCACGTTAATGACTTTTCTTAAATTACTAATGCTCCTGATTAATATTCATGGCATCAGCAGTCACGGCCTTTCCTGTGTTCTTGAACTTTAAATGTTATTATTATTCTAGAGTTTGGCGAGTAGCGCCCGCTTTACTTTTGCCGGTACCGCTAGCTGTACTCTCCCCATATAGTTTCAGTTGACGTTGATGTATCTAACAATATGAAAATATTGTTAGTAACACTCAGTGTCCTGTAAATTTGACATATGTACTCACAAATACCTTCGTTTATAGAACCTTAAGAACCAATAAATTAAAAACGTAGGCTTCCACGGCCAGAGTCAATTAAAACTAAATGTGTTTCAGGTTCGAACCGTGTCATGTCGTTAGTTAAAATAAAACTCTTTTTTTACTTAGAGTTTTATTTTAACCAACGACATGACGCGGTTGAAACCCGGAACACGTTTAGTCTCAACCAATAAATTACTTTGGAGAGATGCGCTTCATCTCTTTTCAGTATTTAAATGTTAACAGCAATTCGCAGAAAAATATTAATGTTACTTGTACCAAGACAATTTTAGAATGCGTATCTTGGTGTTTCAGAGCATAAGTGAACTGCTTCAACATTTGCACTAAAGCTTTACATAGCTATGATCTGTTATACATTATAAACGTAAGTTAATTCGAAACAAGAAACAAAAATAATCTGGACGTAATAGTTGCCTTTAGGTATAACAAACAAACTGTATATAAACAAAGTTGAACGTGATAAATTAACGAACTATTTAGGTTTACGATGTACATTCGAAAAAATGCACACCAAATTCGATTTATTTGATTTAGAATTAGTTTACTGTATAATTAAGTGAATTAGACAAATTGGACACAAACTAATATAAAATAATCACAAACGGCATAGTTATCGTAACAAAAATCAATCACTGTCGCTTCACTGACAATTACGAAAGCAAAATTTGTTGAAATTCTGAATGAACGACGAATTCTTACATCTTTAGCTCTTTAGAAGAACATATTTAGTGCTTACCAGGCAACTACGTAACTGAGCTAAACTGACCTAATTGCCCCTAATTTAACCTGAGCAAGCGCTTTTAGAACGCCAGCAAAGTCGGTCATAATTATCACGCTTCCGACATCAATATGTTTTGCAAACACAAGTGCTTCTCATATAGCCTCAGTTGTAAAACCATTCGCAACTGAGTCCATAATAAAACATGTGTTAAGCCAATGTAGTCTTTCTTTTGCTTCGCTAAACAGCCTGGATCTGCCTGTGTATTTGTAATTAGTGATCAATTCGTTTTGTGGTATATCTTATTTCTTATTAAATTAATGTACCAGCAAATTAACAATTTTGAAATGGATTAATATCGGTGCCTGTTATAGACGAATTCTCCCCAAGTTAAATACGAATACATCTGGTCTTAATGTGCCAAATTAAATTAAGTTCCAGGCACCAGATTTGAGGTATTAAATAAACCTATTATATACAGTAAACTGTTTTCAAAGTGGAGTAACGAACAATATGAACTATAATTTAGATAAGGGGAGTAGGCTGCACAGCTCGCCTTCAAGGAATAATTAGTTAATTAGAAGTATATAGCCCCACCTCACCGAATGCATTTAACCCATAAAGCTAATGGGCATGAAAGCATTTTATGTTAGCAAGCAGTGAATCGTTATGGCCTCTTTTTAATTCTTCTGCCACACAAACTTTATCAACGATTAAACGATGAGTTCTATAGCGGCTGCGTTCACTTTAAATTTCCCTGGGGATTTATCTAGACGCTTTGTTCGATACGGAACCTATTTTCGTATGTGTAAGTGAACTTAGTAACGTAGGAACTGAAACATGAAACCGTTTATGTGGCAGGAATTGGGTTGCCATTGAAATCTAATCCTGCTGTTTTATTGTAGAATATATTCTATAGCTAAAGTTACATCTTACGGTATTATATTGCGTTACACGGTTTTCCCAAGAAAAGCTGATGGAAATACAAATTTAGCGGTATTTTCCCATATTAGTTACCAAATTTGCAGTTTAGTTTTATAATGATTAACGTGATCTGCAGCCTGTGAATTTGCTTTCTTAAAGAATTTATCAGCTAGTAAAGCACATTCACTACAAAATAAGTGTGACATCCATTACTGAAGTCAATGAATCTTTTTTCAAAACACTGAAACTGAAGAATCTGAAATTAATTCCAACACTTTTTCAATTTTGCGTCAGCGCTTACAACAAAACTTGCCTATAAATAATAAGAGTTATTTAGGTAATTAAACAAACACAAATAATAGACAATGAGACAATGAAACTCTCTTAAACTCAATAAATCAACATGGGGCTGAACGTTTTAAAAGCTTAAAAAAACAAGCAACAAATCCTAAAACTGAAATTGAAGAGAACGTTCTAGTTAAGATTCCTGATGCTGGTAGAGACCGCTTAGTTCCTCACAACGTTTTGGCCGTTGTTTTATCTGAAAAAGAAAATTTATATCAGATTTATGGCATCCTGGAAAAGCTGGATACCAGGAATGACATTTAATTATTATTTTAAATTTTTATAATTTAATATAATTGCTCTTTTTAGATTTCTCAAATAAATGCATTAGAATCTTCAGATATATCCATTTATAAAAAAATCAAATAATTCCAAACGTCGCCAGCCTTCCCAAACTATAGATTAATTAGATGATAACCAGAAGCAGAAATAGATATTGTATCAGGAAAAAAAGGTGAAGGATCAAAAACTAACACGAGAAAAAGAAGAAAACCCTGAAAGATACAACTGAATTGGCAAAAATAATTGTGGCTTCAAAAACTGCAATTGCAACATTGTTCGGATGAGATGTTCCAAACACAGAAAATATAGATTTACAGGATAACCTTTCCTACGTGGTTGATGACCCAATGTACATAGGTCAAACAAGAGCCAACTTCCGTATATCTAACGATCTTGCTTGTAACAGAAGCTTAAATCCGCTCAATGCATAACACCCACATACCACAATTACATTCAAATTTGGGTTTAGTTACACAACTTAGCAGACACACAGCGTAGGGAAAGTCGACTAAACTTGACAGAAGTTATATATTCTGGAATTTTCCGTACGAAGAATAGAATGAAGCCGAAGTAAGAGTGGTGGATAAAAGGACACCATTACACAAAATAAACAATTGGATAACGTCTAAATACAAAAATTATCCTCGAATAGAAATAAAAATTAGCTATGCAGAAGAAAAATAATAAATCCGCAACAAATCAAATAATTAATAATGTAATTACTTGGCGCCATTTAAACACTTAAACTTAAACCTTAGCCTCTAATTTTACAACGAAGGAAATATCTACCGAGAATGTAAATACCTGAATTATGTTACTAGTAAAATTAAAATGTAACCGCAAGAAACAAAAACCAAATGCCTAAGATAACAACCGCCATGAATTAGTGGCCCAATTGTTTGAAAGCCATGGACTTTGCATAATAGGTAGTTTCCATATAAGTCAACAAACTCTAAAGTAATAGATAACATTCTCTTTCAGAAAGCTGTTTGTGATACCATTTCTACGTAATACTGAAATACAAGAGTATAAGCGAGGTGCGCGTCAGACACGTTTTGTCGGACATCCACGTCTCATCATTTGTTATAATTTTTTAAAATAGATCTTTGCCGTCACCTAATTCCATCAAATTCTCCCCACAGCACAACGTGACACCTTATTCACTCCGAATTTTTTTTGTAAAGTCGTAAAACCCTTTATTCTTCAATCTGCTGAAACCAGTTGCTCAACTTTCTTGATGTTTTCTTTAACACGTTCTTTGTCGTCACCTAATTCCATAAAGTTCTTCTTACAGCACAACGTGCTGACACCTTATTCAGTCCTAACTTTTTTATGTAAAGTCGTAAAACCCTTTATTCTTCAATCTGCTGAAATCAGTTGCTCAACTTTCTTGATGTTTTGTTTAACACGATCTTTGTCGTCACCTA
>LR737384.1:15593488-15694782 GCA_902655005.2 Marronus borbonicus | reverse complement strand
GTTGCTCAACTTTCTTGACGTTTTGTTTAACACGATCTTTGTCGTCATAGATATTAATCATCCTGTATCCATAAATATCTTTAGGTACACTTCCCTCTTTCGTTAAGAACTTGACATTTCTATATTCTAGCAGAATTTCACCCATTTTCTTGTTGATTAAATCTTTATAAAAACAACGCAACCGTTTGAATATGGACGAAACTTTTGTTGACTTGTATCAGAATGATGCAGCTTTTTGACAGCAGAAAATTGCCAACGTTACTTATTTTTTTTCATGTCCAGATAGATAATATAAAAATCTCCCGTCATATTATGAGGATGATTTTACTATATTCACTCCCACATTACCGTGATTGTAGTTGCCTTTTGCATTTATATTGTCTGCATACATCGGTATTTTTCGCGGTTATTTACGACGTTTAGCTGTTATCGACGATTTTTGTAAACAGAGGAATGTGTGGGTGCTTCATGGTTGATTTATTGCCTTCGCACCAACACCTGTTATCTGATTTATGTTCTACTACACTGCACACAAAATTCTGTAGAAATCAAGTTTGCTTTATTTCAATTGACACCCTCTAATAGTATTACTAGTATAATAATAAACAAAAGGCAATTGTACCAATTGTACGAAATCCGATTAAAAGAGTGCAGAACAAAGTACTCTTCGTTGTACATTCTTTGTCGATTACCGAGACGATTATGACCACCATGACATTATGAAATAAAAGACGAACAAGAAGAAGCAAGGAAAATCATTGGCAGAAACAGGCAGGAGTTTTAGTAGTAGAACAGTAAAGGATTAAGTCTGAACTATGTTTACTTCTATAGTAAAGGAAGAAGGATTGAGAACATATTAAAAAATTGTAGCACTTTAAAAAGACCTACCTTTAAAAAGCACAGTTGCATAGAAGAAGCATTCCCATTGAAAAGGAAATTCATGCAGTAAAAAATGTTGTAGCAAAAAAGAGAACGTAACAATAATAAACTGAATTTTAAATGAAGGATTATAGTCTACAATTTGCAGTTATTAAATTAAAAATTGTTCTTATAAAATTTGACTTCTCTTAAATGTTATCTTGTTATGTCCTATGAAGCAAGCAAATTCGTAAATAATTTCCTGAATAATAATCCACCTTTGCACAACGTTATGAGAAATGAAAAAGATTAGATTTGAACCCATCCTAGGAGCACGTTTCCTTAATGAAATATTTCCAAATAACAGGTAGGTGGGTGCAAGGTGATTTAGTGGCCACCCTGATTATCGAGCAGTTTCAATAAACACTAGTGTAAATGCTAATTTGATAATAAAAATACAACATTCAAGGTAGCTACCACTGCCGCTACGTGGAGTATTCTTCATCCAGATTTCGCTTGAGTAATATCTGGTAAGATAAAGCCAGTCCGGGTTCTTTTTTCTCTTTCTCTAACTACTTATGTAAGCTCGTGCCCACCTCTCCTTGTCCATAAGGTTTTATTAATTAAATATATTTCCAGCCAATGATAATCTCGTAGGAACGGTTCAATTACTTGTCTTCACTCCATTTTCTGCGCGTCCTTAAATGTAACATTTTCCTGCAAACATGCATATAGAAGTTCTATTTGTGCCGTTATAACAATTTTGTAAGTGGTGTCTCATAAGAAAGGGTCCGTGTTGCCTACTGGTTTCTCCGAGAGTCGACAAAACACGAGTCTGTCTAGTCGCTGCAAAAAAGGAATAATTTCACCTGCCTTTGTCATCTCTATTACTCAGTTACCAAACATGACTGTCGAGGACTTGCATGCAATGGATGTGCTATTTTTTAAAGCGAACACTAGCGAAGATTGTATTTCGTGATGTTCGCAGATAATGGAAACGCACAGTGTTTTATCCTATCCTAACGGAATAGACATTTCTGAAGTTTTCATTAAATTTCTTCTGTTATTTTACGTATAATCCGTACAAATGTTTTCTTAAATTTGTGTGTTAAGAAGCCTCGAGCTTATAATAAATAATTACCTTATTCAATGAACTGAAGCTCTTCTGAATTTAATAATTTCGTCTTAACTAAGAATGACAAAAATATGGAACAAACATTAATAGTAGTTCAGTTTAAAAAATCCTTATAACGAGAAAATGGTTAAATTTAAATTTCAGATCCAAAATAATTTACCGTTCAAAGTAATTTTTTAACAGAAAAAAATATGTTAAAAGCAATATTATGCGCATCCGGATCACATAAGCGCGTCTTTTGTGCCTAATCTAAGGACCAAAAATCAAATCTGTGTTATGCGTATTTCAGAAAAATAACAATAGTTATTATTAACAAATCAACAGTTACATACTGTTGACTTTTTCAAAAAAGAAAAACCATAACTCTAAAACCCTAATTTTAGAACAATAAAACTTTATGACATTTTTGCCTCAGAATCTAACGAAGATTATAATATATATCATGTTCCATCCGGTATCCATATCAAAGTGCATCATTTCAAAACGATGTAAACGCTTTTTAAACTGATGTTGAAAATAATAAATTCTGAGCAAAGTAACTTCTTATTGCGACCACGTTTCAGCAGACTTACTTCGGTACTTCTTCTCGCGGCCAATCAAAAATTAGTTTGCACCAGCAAACTTTATTTAGGAAAAGAACGCGTCTTTAAAAATAACATTATCGGAAAAAAACAGCATCAGTATTCAAGCAAAGCAGCTTGATGCTAGGAGCTCTTCAGAAATCCGTACTTCCACCTCCTTTTCCTTTCCCTGACATGCAGTGGCAGCGCGAAACTAGGAACTAGGTCCCGGAAACGCTTGCTGGGCTATTAACTTCCGATTGTATGCCATATAATGGCATCGGCCGCTCCCAACTTGCTGCAATAAGCTGGCAGATGTAACAATGTGAAAACCTTCCGACAACGCAGCGCCGACAAAACCGAATCAATTTAGAGGCCGCTCTTTTTCGGTCTGGTAAATTGTGAGAACAGGTTAATAGATATTATTAACCTCTGCTCTTGTATATAAGTAGAGATTGAAATTTTCTGCTTCTCTTTGTCTTCTCGAGATTTGCTTCTAATGTATCTTTTGCGGGATTTTAATAGTATATTATTTGTATAAAACGCAGAATGAATAAAATCGGTGGCTGATCTCCATAATCGCCAAAAACCTTATATTTAATAATTCAAACCGCAGAAAACTAAATGAATATAAACGAAAATTAATGAGGGCGTTTTGAGCTTAGGGCAAAGATGCTTCAAGACGTAAGTAAAATAGAAAATCAAAATTTTACGAACGTAATTATTTGATTCCGCAAAGATTAACCCAGATATTTTTGGAAACATATTACTTCCCGTTACGCCGGAAGTGATTGTTACCTTTCTTATTTGAAATGGAATATCAGTTATTTTATAACAAATTTAAATTCCCTATGAAATTCTGAAACACTTAAAAGATGGTTTAATGCTCCCTTCGTTACGTTTTATAAAGTATACAAATACTTTTGCCCAGTTACATTTTCGTCATAAAAATATCTGGCAAAAAACATTAAAGCTGCAGGATACCTGTAAATTTTATTTTAGTGCTAGTCTAGAATTTTCGCCTGCCAAAAATTACTGTTGTGTCTGTTATAAGCCGCTTTTGGTAAATTTAACTTCATCTTAAACTTTTTAAAGAATTTTTAAAGAATTAAGAAATAAAAAGAAAAAAAATATATTAATTTTTTTTCTTTTTCTTTCTTAATTCTAATACACTTTCAAATACATTCTTAGAACCTATTGTAGCAACCAAAACAACTTTGACTATTTTTTTTTAGGTCGAACACTGCATTGTGCCATGGTAAAATATTGGCCAAAGCTATTGGATAGAATAAAGTGATACTTAAACCGAGATTCGCGGTATTAGCAGCTTGTGTACAATATAATTTCCAATAACATTAAATGCATACAGAGATTCACACTACATACATACTCCCTCCAGTGATTCTATTAATATTGCTTCATGTTGAAACCATGCGATTTGAATACGAATATCTCACATAGTATATGAAGGTACCGGTTTAAAAATAGATCGATTGTTTGAATCCGTGTCTGCGGCATTGCGTTACAACATTAATAGCGTGTGCACCCTTATCGGTAAACCTACATTTGTTGGTTTCGCAATCGTACTCCGAGAATAAATGCCACTCTTCCGATCTTCTACAATCGTTATTGTTAAATAATGGCTCGCGTCAACGGATGTTGACGCGAGCCATTATTTATTATAGCCAAAAAGAGAAAAAAATAAAAATATTTCGCACTGATAATGGCGGTGAGTTTTGCAGTAATGTTTTTGAAAATTTTCTAAAGGATTGTGGTGTTATACATCAAACAACAAACTCTTACACCCCTCAACAAAATGGATTAAGCGAGCGAATGAATCGCACCATAGTAGAGAGGGCCAGATGTCTGTTGTATGATGCCAAGGCTCATAAAAAACTGTGGGCCGAAGCAGTAAACACTGCGGTGTATATTAGAAATAGATGTATTGCTGCAGGTTTGGATAACAAAACTCCTTATGAGATGTGGCATGGAAGAAAGCCAAATCTAGGCCACATGAAGGTTTTTGGTTCCATAACCATGGTGCAGATTCCCGATGTTAAAAGACGCAAATTTGATAAGAAGTCAGAAAAAATGATCATGGTGGGCTATGGTCAAAATACAAAGGGATACCGGCTCTACAATCCAATAACCAATGAAGTAGTGATAAGTAGAGACGTCACAGTGCTGGAAAGTCTTCAATCTGATGATGAGGTACAGGTTCAGATCGATTCTGGTATTTTGGAGAACGAAACCCCGGCGCTACCAGCTTCAGTGGGGGACACTGAGGAGGAAGCACAAAAAGAGGAATCATATAATGCAGATGATGACCCAAATGATGCTGACTATGATCCTGAATGTCAAGTTGTAATTCCAGATGATGAGGTTCGAAAATCATCAAGACAACGGAAACCCAAAGCTTTTGACGATTATGTGACATTTATGACCCCTGTTAGTGACAATCCTGACTCAAGACATCGTACGAATGACCAACAAATGTACTTCCAAGAAGAAGATCCAATCACAGTTGATGAGGCACTATCAAGCCCTGATGCTACACTGTGGAAAGCTGCCATGAAGAATGAATTGGAGAGCTTTGAAGATAATGATGCATGGGAACTTGCTGACTGGCCAGAAAACTCATCAGTAGTAAAGTGTAAGTGGGTTTTCAAGAGAAAGATCAGTGGTGAGGGTGAAATTATCCATCGTGCGCGCTTAGTGGCCAAGGGTTGTTCACAAAAGCCAGGCGTGGATTACGACGAAACTTTTGCTCCTGTAATAAGGCATTCTAGTCTGAGATTATTATTTGCGTTATCTGTCAAAATGAATTTGTCCATAAATCATTTAGATGTTAAAACTGCATTTCTTAACGGTTTTTTAAAAGAGACAGTGTATATGCAGATCCCTGAAGGGTATTCTATGGACAGCCAAATGAATGGAAAGTGTTTAAGATTAAAAAGAGCTGTCTATGGGCTCAAGCAAGCATCAAGAGCTTGGAACGATAGGATAAACACTGTTATCTTAGAATTAGGATACACGAGGTCCAAGTTTGAATCTTGCATTTATATGAAAAGAAATTCTGGTTCAATCACAATTGTTGCGGTTTATGTTGACGATTTTTTTATCTTATCAAATAATGAAGTTGACACTAATTTGTTGAAAACGGAACTGGGTGCAAGATTCAAACTGAAAGATTTAGGTAAGATCAGCGAATGTTTAGGTATGAGCGTTGAATACAACCAGGAAAAGGGTGTTTTGTCTTTGAGTCAGAAAAATTACATTGCACAATTGTTAAAAAAATTTAAAATGGTTGATGCAAAGACTGTGAAAACTCCTTTAGAACCTGGTTTGAAATTGTCATGCGAAAAATCTGATGATAATGTCATGTCAAAATATCCCTATCAACAGCTGGTAGGAAGCCTTATGTATTTAAGTGTCTTAACGAGACCCGACATTTCATATAGTATTAGTTTTATGAGTCAGTTTAATCAGTGTTATACAGAAACACATTGGAAATGTTTGAAACGTATTTTAAGGTATTTGAAAGGGACAATGAACTATTGTTTAGTTTTTTCAAAAAGTGATTTGGATTTACTAGGCTTTGTAGATGCAGACTGGGCCTCAAATCCTGTAGATCGCAAGTCTTATACCGGTTTTGTGTTTAAATTGTCCAATGGTTCCATTTCATGGGAAAGCAAAAAGCAAAAAACAGTTTCGCTCTCAAGTACAGAAGCCGAATATGTGGCAATTTCTGAGGCGGCAAAAGAGGCAATTTATTTACAGAAACTGTATTGTGAGCTAACTCGTAAAATTTGTAAAGTAAAGTTATTAAATGACAGTCAGAGTGCACAAAAACTAATTTCTAATGTTTATCATAATAGAACAAAGCATATAGATATAAGGCATCATTTTATTAGAGATATTGTGTCGAAAGGACTTATAAACGTTGAATATCAGCCAACTGATGAAATGTGTGCCGATGTTTTAACAAAAGGACTATGTTTTATAAAGCATTCTAAATTTGTTGAGAATTTAGGCTTATTATGATATTATTAATAAGTGGGGGTGTTGTTTTTGTATCAATAATATTCCCGCTCTCTTATTTTTCCCCGATAGAGACGCCCCCTGTGAGAGATTATGATTAACGAATAGTGTAACAGTTGTGCGTTGTATGTAAAATGGTGTAGGCAAAGAGTTGCGAACAATAAAGGTAAATCTGTTGAATTCAATACCAGTTGTTTTGTTTCCACCTCTCGACTGGATTTATAACAGTATTTCATCGGCTCGAAAATAACGGAAGTGCTTAAGTTCAGTATGGTTATACGTTGACACGGTCTGCAATAATAGAATAGCTACCTAGGTCATAGACAAAAGTATCTATTTTCTGTGTTACCTTGTCTGTGTCTAGGTGTGTACGATAACAAAAGCCTTTACGCAAATACACTCAGGTGCAAAACATTTGATCCGTTACTTGTTTCAGCCTTATTTGTACTTCTAAAACTCTAAACTTGCGACAATCTGCTTATTTTTGTTTTGCATTTTGCCAATAAATGAGGAATGATGTTTTTGTTGAAAAATTTATGATCGATAATCGAAAAGTTCTTCAATGTGCCTTATATTTATTTTTGGGGCCAGATATTTCTTTCGCTTTCGCATCCAGCCGGTTCCTACCGACTAGGAACTGCCCGAGTCCGTCCACTCACTGAAAGGAAGCCGGTTGATCGCCGGTTGGGCCCTTTTTCCCCTGTACTCCCCATGTTAGAGAAGTTCCCTTCTCAACCTTTGATGGGTAATAGGCGGTATCGACCTGTCGAAACCTGTCTCACATCTTACCCACCAGGGTCTAGACAGCGCAAGGCGACAACTATCGCCCCGTCGGAGCCTAGGACGCCAACCACTAGCAACCATCGACTAGCGACGGAAACAGAACCAAACGTGAGGTGCCCGTGATATAAGCCTATACAACGTGGATGGTCGAGCTAAAGACTTGCCCAAATAGTGCCTGCCGTTACCCAGAGACCTGGCATTGAGTCGAACCATGACGGTTAGCTCCAGGCCTTAGGGCCCAGATAAGGAGCTCTTGGTAATAGGATGAACCCAAAGGATTCCCCAACCAGCGAAGATACGGTCAGCGGAGTAAAACGCTGTCTCTTTCCCTATGTACATTTGCTTCCGCCATGCCTGTTACGCTGGTCAACCAGAGATTGGGTTGTGAAGCTGCAGGACTTTGTGGGTAAACGCCGTAGGGTAAACGTTTACCCTATGGCATATGAATATTTTGACAGTTAAAAAGAATTTGAAGATTTCTCCAATTGCAGCAGATGATTATTTCAAGATGGCCGTAGCTAATATTATACTGCTCAGATACTAGCCGTTATTTATTCAGCATTCCGAAGATCCGTTTTGTATTTTAATAAAACTGGGAGCTATATTAGGAGATCAAGACCAGACCGTGGAAAAATAATATGACTTCGGTTGAAGTAACAAATACCCCGACCGAAGTAAGAAATGTGCATGTAAGCAGATGGAGAGTTTGTCGACGACTAGCTGAAGCCAATTCAACGTCCACAGCTACCTGTGAAGTATCGTAGAGCTCGACCAGCTTTTGCACAAGATCACGAAAATTGGAGTCTCGTCGATTGGAGTAAAGTACTATTCTCAGATGAATCGATTTTGCCTAAGATCATCAGATGGCCAATGGAAAGCAATTTGCTTAATTCAATATTGTGGAAAGAATCAACTAAGGGAGGCTCCGTTCTGGTTTGAGCTGACATAAGTAGCGAAGTTCGTACTGAATTGGTGCTGGTTGTCGGAGGTTCTATGGCTGCAAAGTACATGAACATCATTTTATAAGAGCAGGTGGTTCCTTTTGCTCAATTTATAAGGCCAAGTTTCATTTCTATGGACGACAACGCACGCACACACCGTGCACAGATCGTCAGCGAATATTTAGGTGAAGTCAAAATTGTGCGTATGAACTGGCCAACTTGCAGTCCTAACCTGAATCCAACAAAATATCTCTGGGATAAACTAGGAAAACAGATTCAGGCAGAAAGGGAGCAATTGGACCAAAATGATATTCAAAATTTTATGAACTCCATACCGAGACAAAAGTTAGCAAACTGTCAAAAGGGTTCGAGATAAAATTCGATATTAATTGTAATGAATACTGTAAAATTTGGTTATTATTGTTGTTTTTATTTCCTGCACTTCTCGTCATCGACATTTTTTTTATTCACAACTCCCGACTTTTTTTTTATTTTGATTGCCTAAATAGCGCGATTAAAATTTTAACACCTTGCATAACATTTTCAAGTAACTGATAGAAAGAGCGGAAAACATCAAGAGCAAAAAACGAAGATAAATGCTGTTATTTGTTTATATTTGTAAGTCGGTCATAGAAGTAATTTAGCTGGAAATATTGTTATAATTCGTTTAAGTCAACTTTATGTGCATTATTAGATATTTTAACAGTAAATATTTGATATATACCGCTTTATATTTATGTCGGTCGCAGTAAAAGTATTTTAATAACACGCGGAATTTCTGTCAAACGGCGCGTATTTAATCAGATTAATTGGTATTTAACTGTAGAAGGGCAGTAAAGAATTATATGAGGATTAATAAACTAAAATTATGCGTTTTTATAGGTCAAATAAATATCGCATGTACAAAAATATCCGAATGTAAACGCGATTTACGATCTTTTATCATTTCATGTATGGTAAATGTCGCTGTCGCTTGATCTTCTTTTGCACTACTTTTAGATCTTATTTACTTTCACGTGATTTCAAAGGATGCGGAACGCTTTAGCGAATTGAAAGAAATTCGTTTTATTTATATGGTACATAACCCATAGAATGATTTGGATTTGCTTTTGAAATTGTGTAGTGCTACATCCATTTTTTGCTTTAAGTACATCGTTTTATTAACATTTTTTCGTTTTACAGGTAGTTGTAGACACCATCGCTTCGATATTGCGTAAGTATAAAATGCATATCTTAAGCTGCTGTTTGCTATTAATAGATTGCATATGAGACCTATTTACTTCTAGTAAAAGTAAAATTAAATACTATATTACTATAATCAAGAAAGATTGCAAGAATTTGGTTTATTCTATAAAAATACGCAAGGATCATTCCATGGTGACGGTTGTGACATTGTCATATGTTAATTATTCCAAAACTCCAAGAATACACAGAAAACAATGCTAGAATAACTTCTACAATTTTAGGAAATTCTACCGCAAATAGTTATAAGATCCATGGAACAACAATTGAGGAGCGTTCGTTCAACACCAGACATGTCCACTTTTGATCAAAGTTTAGTTTGATACGGTTTCGTAGTGTTCTCGATCGTTTCTATTGCCTACAGTGCCCAGAACTGTTCGAAGTCTATTCTATCCCATGATAATCTGACGCTGAATATCGACACTTCACTCAAAATCAGACATGTCCACCTTTGAAAATTAAATTTAATATATCGGTTAAAACGCTTACTTCAATATAGACCGAAGATCAGGCTGGTTGTGACTCGATGGAAATTGGATCAGCTTTGTTGATCCACCTTACATATCTAAATCTAGAAAATGCAGTCAATACGTTTATCTTGTGATGGCTGTGACGGCCAAAATAACAACGCCTACGTTGGCGTTATCCAAATTCTGGCATTCTAGCTTGGAAGCTCCAACTTCTGTCAATAATCTGGTTTTGGATTTGTTTGTAAGAGGCTATTATTCCTACTTGTCAACTGATCGCGCTTTTAGTCGTGCAGAAAAGATGTTGAAAAAACAAAATCTTTAACGTTGAGGAATATATAAGACTTCATAAGAAAGTTGAATAGGTTCATACGTTAGGTATAGACTGGCAATTATATAATATCAAAAATCTGCCTGCAACTTCCAATAAGATAACTAGAATCGAAGATTTAAAGAGAATTTACCTGAAACAGTTTATCCCCAAAAATGAACAGACGGTAAAATTTGAAGGAAGTTGTGAATTTTAGGTTTATACTGTAAAAAGGGTCGCAGTAAAAAAAACTGCAAATTGCAACATAAAGGTTCTACCCCTAGGCAATTCTGTATCTGTTGAAAAGAAAGCTGATTTGAAATTTTGGATGGAGAAGCAGTTTAATCGTGATAGTACTCAGTGGCAAGATCTCCCAGCGCCCAAGTGCGCAAGAAGACGGACACGAGGACAAAGAAGCACAGTACAGTGAAGAAACTGAACTTCTCTATGACTGTTTTATATTTAAGTTTTCTCTCCATTTTTCATTTTTACTGCCTACGTCAGTCCTTTTTTCTAATCTTTTTTCGTTGAAAAACAATAAAGAATGGCAATAGATTCCTGTGAATTATATGTTAAAACAAAACTAAACATTCCACTTACATTCACCGCGTAAAATAAGACATATCCATTTGTTTTTTTTTAATTTTTTCATGGAAGGATCCACATTATGACAGTATTAAATACGCGGTTTGATGTACTACTTGTCACGTAAGTTGCACAATTATAATTGTAATGCTCTTGGAATTTACAGTTTTTCGCATTTTTCTCAAAACTAGTTTATGTGGCTATCTGATTTTGCATAAACGCTCCTCAATTAATGAAACAATATTATAGAAAACAAAAGTAGCGCAAAACTTGCAACCTTAAATACAAATAATCTCTGATATTTTTCAACAATTGTGCAAGTCGTATCGCACTTTTTGATTTGTTTTAATAAATTCTCGGTTATGAAGCAACGCACAAAACTTCTCTATTGTTAATTTCACTAAACGAAGGATTTTGGTGATTTATCGAAGGTAAGATTCGAAACTTATAACATTAATTCCATTTATCATAATACAATGTGATGGATTATAACGACTTATTGATATTAAGCTGCATGAATAGAGGCATATTCTGTAAAAATATTGGAAATCATAACAGTAGGAAGTTAAAATTTGCTGCAGCATCTTTCAAAAATATTTTCGTATATACAGAGTAATCAATAGATAGTGATCTAGGCACCTACTTTTTTACTATAAATGGAACGCACTGTATTATTGCTTTCTTATTTTCCCCTTCTTCGTAGTAAGGATTTATTTCTGAGATTTCGATGTATTTATAACATTGTCCTTAATTACCTAAATTTAGGTATATCTATTTCCTTTCAAAAAATTTGAAATGTAAATACAGATTTTTATGAGAATCTAGAAAGAAATTCGGAAAAAGATCTCAGGTATGGAATTATAAATAATAACTATGTAAAGTATGCGATTTTAGGGCGACATACTGTGTGTTAGCCTCTGCGTACAAAACGAATACATTAAATCGAAGTTATTCTAATTATAATATTCATGCAAAAAATATAAGTGGCATGTAGTAATAACACAAAAGTTTGTAGTAACATAAATATGAATATTAAAGAACTTCGATAAGTTCTTTAATGTCCATATTTATTCCTTGAATAAGAATTAATCTGGCAATTTAAAACGTACATATATTATCCCGTACGCCTTTCGTTCTTGAATCTTCAATAGTAATATCTTGAACTTAGGCTATTATAGATCATGTGTCTTTTTATGTGTATCCACTCAAAGATAATGTTCAATAATGGGGATATTTGTAATTAACTAACGATTCACTTCGTAATTGTAACGATGGCGCCTTGTAAAACAGCGAAACGTCAAAGTCCGACACTTAACATTTAAGCATTACAGATGTTCTTGAATTGATTGGAAGGTGACGGTTATATAATGCAAGTAAGATACACATACATTACGTACGGATATCGAATGCATCAGTACAATACAGTTTTACTATTTGTGGTACATTGACTCGAGGATAAAACCGAGTTAATCATTAAAATATCAAATATTCTTATTCTAAATTTAATCATGGTAATTACAGTGATTTTATATATACAGTTACGAGCAAATGTTATAGGCAGGGTAACTTTTTTAGCGTTACGATAAAACAAGAAACTCGAAGCCAAAAAAAAACACATAATTCAGTTTATAAGGTTCTTTCATTAAGTAAATCACTATTTAATGCTGCCTCCTCTAGCCTTTATTACAGCCTTAATTCTTTTAGGTATAGTAGCTACCAATTTGTAACATGTTTCTGGGAAAATAGACGCCCATTCCTTAAACACTGTTTGCTTCAGGGCTTCTTTAGAGGCATGGTTGCATTTACGAAGCCTGTCCTTCAATATATGCCATAGATTTTCAATAGGCGAGAGGTCAGGCGATTGTGGGGGCCAGTCCAAAATCTTCACTCGGTTATCAGTAAACCATTTCATTACAAGTCGAACCTTGTGGCAAGGGCCATTGTCTTGCTGAAAGTAATAATCCTCTGAGTCCATATCATAAAATCTGACAATTGATGGTTCGAGAACCCCTTCCAATATTCCGATGTAGCGCGCCCCATTCATGTGCCCCTCGCACACATCGACTACTCCAACACCTTGTGCAAACATACACCCCCAAATCATAACGCTTCCACCGCCGTGTTTAACAGTAGATAAAATACACTCTGGGAAAAATGCTTCGCCTGACCTCCGCCGAACATAACTAGAAACGCTGCGCACCTGCATAGAATAAACGAAGAACGTTAACTTTTTGAATATTTTTATTTTGGTGAGAAAAACAGGGGCGCTGAGTTCAATTATGCATATTGCAAGGATTATGAGATATTTTTAAGTACTTACGTCTATATTAGATTCATCGGACCAAAGTACTTTGGCCCAGTCATCTACAGTTCAATGTTGGTACTTCTTTGCTCACGTAAAACGATCAGCAAAGGCTTGTGTCGCGGTTTCCGGGCACGTAAATTCGCCGCAATTAACCTTCTAACCATATGCACGGAGATTGGTGCGTCTCGTTGAGCGCGGAGCTTAGCAGAAATCGCTATCGCGGATTTGTGCCTATCCCGGAGCGCGATACGCTCTATAAATCGATCTTCTCGCACAGTCGTTACACGTCTTCTAGCGCTCTTGGGTAGATTATGATATTCTCCAGTCCTTTGGTAGCGGCTAATTGTGTTTTGCACTGCACAACGCGAACACTTTATTGTCTTTTTTTCTTTTATTGCAATTTTTACTTGTGACAATACTGTTTGTGTAATAAAATTATCTGGCCTCGTAAAGCCTCAAATAATTGGGGCTTTTTTGGCATATTGTGTTTACACAAACTTACAAAAGAACACTCTAAATGAACTTTTGAAACCGACAAACGATGTTTCTTTCTCTACACACAATATATTACTTAATCCAAAAATTTTAATTTCTGTCTTATATAGCTGCGCAATTTATATTTTCTAGGAATTTTTACTTTAGATAACGACTAGGTATAGGTTCACAGTACCCTCGTTCTAACAAGCGCTACCTGCTGCGCGAAACACATGTTTAATTGGGGTGCCTATAACATTTGCTCGCAGCTGCATTACACATTGTAATTTGCTAATAATTCTAGCGGTATTCTCCGATAAAGCAATAAACTAATTGCGAAAGCTCGGAACCAGAATAATTGGGTGACGGTTTTACTTTTTGATTGCGTTATCCAATATCCGTTCTTTGTGGACGTATTAGTTTCATATGTCTATTTCTAGCAGGCTACCGGATATTTATAATTTTGTTCTCAATCACCCAAATGTGGATCTATTTATTCTTTCAAAAAGTCTGAAGTGCTAGTACATTTTAGCGCAATTCTTTACGAGATTTGATTATATACACTACCGTTCATATATTTGGGGACGATTAAAAAATACCGTTTTTTTTTAATTCGGATACAGAACTAAAAATATTCCAAAAAGAAATGTTGTACCAATTATAATTAGGTCTATACGGATTTTTCGTCTATATGTCCACCCTTTGACTTAATTACTGCGGTACATATTCGTGGCATTCTTAGAATTAAAGATTTCAAAAATGTTGCTGGGATCTCGGTCGATGCTTGCTGGAGCTTTCTCCATAAATCTTGGGAACTAGTCACTCCTTTTTGGCGAATCCTTCTGTCCAGTTCATCCTATATTAATTGGATAGGCGACAGGACAGGAGACTGAGGTGGCCAAATCATTCTTTTTAAACGATCTTCTTCTTCCAGAGATCTGCATATACGAGAAGAATGCTTATCCTCTTGAAACGTAAAGTTTCGACCTCGTAATCGTTCCCCAGTTGGTACAGCATTCCTTTGTAATATTTTGAGATAGCCCTCTTTACGAAGTATTCGCTCTATTCTTATTAAATTACCTACAGCTGTTCCCGCAAAACAGCCCCAAACCATTACGTTACCTCCACCGTGCTTCACTGTAGGTAAAATATACTGTTCACTAACTCTTTCACCAACCTGTCGCCTAACAAACATCCTCCGTTTGGAACCAATTGTTTCAAATTTGGACTCATCTGTCCACAGCACGTTGCACCACTGTTCGAATGTCCAGTGTCTGTGTTCTTGTGCCCACTGCAATCTTTTTCTTTTATTTTGAACTTTCAAAAGCGGTTTTCTGGCAGCTACTCGTCCCTTTAAGCCTGCCGCAATTAATCTTCGTTTCACGGTCGAATGCGAAATAGGATTTCTTCGTGAAACATTGATTTGCTGCGTTATTTCCGGAGCCGTTAGGAATCTGTTTCTTTTTGAAACAAAAACCATGAACTGATCTTCAGCAGCTGTTGTCTTCTTTTTACGTCCAGAACGTTTCTTATCAGCCAAAGAACCCGTTTCCGCCACCCGTTTTAATGTTGTAAATACACCATTTTTCCATATTTTTAATTTTTTCGCAATAACTGCCATTGAGTACCCTTCATTACGTAAAGTAATAATAGCAGAACGCGTTTCGATGGAAATTTCTTTTCGTTTTGCCATTTCAGCACCACCCGTTTATTACGATAGTTAAATTTAAACTAAACTACTATCAAGATCGATTTTATTTTAAATACAAGACGACATCTGCTTTGTTTGTTGTACTAAGTGTTCTACGAATCTCACATTATTCCTTTGTGGAATAATTTGAACACCAGTGTAAATATCTGCTCTATTTTCCATATTAAATGCAATTATATATGCATTATTAAACCAAAACAAAGATATAAATTTTCTGTACGGTTGATACAGAAAAACTATATGGTGCTATTTAAAAAAATTACGTTTCTGATGTTTGAATTTGGTACTCAATATCGAACACCCTGTATGTTTCGAAGACGTTTTAATACCATATAGAAAGACATGGTATTAAATATATATGTATGGGTGATGTCACATAAAATAACAACAAGGAGGTTAGCTGTCATCAACGCCAAATTCACTTCTCATCTTAGCATGTCACATTGTCCACCTATAGAGTATGAGGATCCATCTGTTGGTAGGGAGCCCGATCCCTAGAGAAAGATCTCTGGGGCGTAAAAATAAGAAAATTAATATTAAAATTAATAGAAGTCTAGCCAACGACAATCGTGGGGAAGACTTATACTAACTACTTTTATCTGTCATTCTACTTTGATCACGTTAATGTCTAAAATTTCTACAGCAAGTTCTAGTGCATACGTTAGTCGTATAGAAGTTTTCTTTGTCAATTAAATGTCTTGTTATTTGTGACTTTAGGTCTAGCTGTCGTCCAGGCAAGTTGTACGAAGCATTTCCTCCAAGTTAAATAGTTCTGAGTAAATATTTCAGTTTAAAATTTTTTTTAATAAGTATGTTCATTAGTGAAGAAAAGAGGTTCAAAGAAGGACATAAACCTGGTGTTTATGTAATAGAAAATCACGAGATTTGAGGTCAGGAGTTATTTTCATTTCCACGTCTTAAGACGTCTCTTTTCATCTGTCGAAAGAGTGTCTATGAACGTTCCCGGATTCACGACCCGCAATTTTTGAAGAAAATCAGAATTTCGAAAAATTTCCTAAAATTTTCCAGATTTCACATTGGCAAAATGTATTTTCATTTAGGATAATTTGAAGATACTTATATTCACGTTGAGACGTTTGAGGACAAAATTAAAAATATCTTGAAATCTGTCAGAAATAGACTTAGAAAATTCATATTATAATGGTTCCTTTCCAAATGGATAAATCAAAAACATAAGAATATACAAGGCGCTTCATTTAAAATAACAAAGTACGTCCCTGGTTCGCTATTTATCGATCAACCTGTATATGTATGTGCGTAGGTATAGGAGATATTCTTGAAAGAGACTTTATAACATCTATTGTGTTCTGAGAAAATGTTAACTCCGTATTTATTACACAATAGAAACAATTTTACGATTCCAGAAGATTATGACACCCGTATGTTCAATCGCTTTCAGTCAATTACACCAAAATCACTCACCAACGATTTAATGTTTCTTCTAAGATTATTACTAGAAACCTTACGGTTTAATTGTCATGCTTACAATTATGGTTTCTTGATTTTCTCTGTGTGTGCTTCAGGTGGCGTTGCGCATGCATGTAATCAAATTTCATACTAAAATAACCTTCAATAACCAAATGTAACGATTTTATTGCAGCTATTTTAGATCTGCCAAGGAGTTGTTACCTTGTGTAAAGTAAAAGATAGTATGCCCGGTCGTGTGCAAAATAATAGTGCACTAAAACAGAGATTAAGTCGCTGCGCAGAATGAACTTTTGCAATTTGTTATATCATGTAATGATAAATGGCACTAAATTACTGCGATATATTAACTAGAAACTCGATATAAAACGGAAAATCGATCAATTTTAATTGATGTGATAACCGCCAAAATGACTAGGAATGGTATAAAATGAAGTGATATGATTGTATTACTTCGCAGGCGAATCATCTAATAATAACAAACTTTATTGGCACTTTTATTACTATTTTAAGTAGACAGGAAGAGAAATAAAGCAACACAGAAACTTTAGAAAAATAAACGTCCTAAATAGCGAAGTTCAGCTAGTGCCGTTTATACTTACCCACGGACTAAAGGAAGAACTAAACAACTAATAGCCATACACGTACCCAAATACGTTAGTAAGGTTAATGCGACAGCAAAGCAAGAGGGCAAGCAAATGTGTAGGTCATACCAGCTGAAGCAAATGTCTCTTTAAAGTAGATTTAAATAAAATAGGTGTATTTTTTTACGAAGAAGATAATGAATTGCAAATGTTCACAATACGGTGTGCAAACCCCTAAACCGCAAATTTAAATTGTGAACATCAGTTCTAAACGTGATGTTATTATAAAGATAGGTAGGGGTATGGGTCATTATGATATTGTAAAACTAACACACACTATATAAATCTTCACTGTTCCATATTAAGCCAACAAACTTCCTTCAGTTTATAAGAGATTCATCATACTTTGTGATACCAAAAATGAGACGCAAATACAAATTTTGCCATTTTTCTTTTTTCCTGTTAAAAGTTTTCTGATGTGGATAAATTAATTTTAAGTCACCACGCTGAACACATTTAGAGATGTCTGCGTTAAAGTTCAATTTATTACCAATAATCAACCCCAGATTTTTCGATTCATCCACTACCCCAATCTCAACATCACAAATTTTAATTTCAACATTATTAATGTCGATTTAGATATTACAGTAAAGACCATCAGCAGCTGATTTCAAAGGACTTAAATAAAATGAATGTTGTTCTGAAAATTCTGCGGGTCTAGTGAGGTCAGAATTCAAAAGTTCGCATGTATATTCGATCTCATTTGGCAAACAATAAACCTTCTCCCTTCTTGATACTAAATACACATTGGAGTCTGGTTTTAGATCCCTTTCATATACATATGTCGCACGTTTTATAAACGTCTTTATTCTTTACGAATGTTGAATATACTCCAGTACGGTCAATGTTCTGGTACCATATATTAAAAAAGAAACGTTCTTTGTTTTATGGTTGCCTATGGAGCAATGTTTGTTTTTTTTTCTTGTTTTGTGTACTTTGTTACGATCAACACCTCACTGTAAATAATGTTAGTAAAACTTTAGCACTGTAAAATATGCGCATAGAAAGTAAGTGATATGAGAGTACTTATGAATACTTGGAAATTTATTGAAAAATTATGCTAAACTACTAAAACTTTAAGTAATATCACATTAAATAATGACGATCGCATAAGAGGTTTATTTAATAGCATGAGGGTATATATCAGTTTACAAAATGCGTTGTATGGAACGTTATTTATATTTATTACCTCTTTCTAAATACTTATTGCGCTTCCCTTTACACCCTTTCAGCGTTAATTACTTCATTGTTAACATTTGTTCACTGTAAATTTGATTTAACCATGGAAACTATCTTTATATTTATTTATTTCCTCATAAAAATTCTCCAGGTATATCCCGCAAATGTGTTCGTGACGAGAGCCGTGTACAATTCTTAACCTACAAACGCTTTAGGGAACGTATAACCCTGTAGAACATAGGCCTTACCCTCTGCTCGCTTTTCGCTGTTACGTATCACTCGCATGGGATTTTAATTTCATTTTTGTTTGCAATGGTTTGATTTCTTGCGCAAACACGTATCATTGCACAAAAACATTAACATGCCTTACATGAGCGATATTGAGAAAAAGCATGGAATGCATCCAAACCAGTTTGTACAGACTTCTTGGTAAACACTAAACCGCTAACTATAAGGACATTACAAGTGATATATAACATATTTTCAAATAATGAGATGTAACATATTACCGACACTCTTCGTAGCCTTTTCCTGGAGAATTTGGGGCTAGTAAGAGATGAACACGGTGAACGTTTTCACCAGGAGGCTTTGATCATGGAAAGGTGGAGCTGCAGTATGTTAATAGAATGCAATTCTATCAAAAGGAAAGATACTTATCACCTCAAAACCTTTCTTGATAATATTACAATTACAACGCAGCTATTTGGTATGTATACATAAGAACTTCAGGATTATGGATTAACATCTGAAGGATGCAACTCATGAGAATAACAGCAAGATATTCATGGATTTTTGAACCATTGATGTACTTGTTTCGCGTAAATCTTAGACTCTAGAGCCAAATAGAACAAATATACCAGTTATTTTACGAAACCCGTTAATTGGGAGATTTAATGATGTTATTGTGAATGCAACCCTGAAATTTTGGAGTAGGCAGCTATAGCATCGAAGCTATTAATTTAATATTTTCGAGCACTTCCGGTTGAGCCGGAATTTTCTTATTTTAAATACAATGACATCCTTTTTAGGGCACTTTAACCGTAAAGCCAACTGTTTTCGAGATATTTACGTTACGTTGAAATTTTAGGATTCGCATCGTTCTTGTTGAAATTAAATGTTGGAGGATATAATGAAGGCATCAAGGTCATCAAGATCAAGGTTTTCGTAAACTGTTTCCAAATGTTGATATTTTCAAACTGAAAAAACCCCTCTCTTTCAATTGGACTATGACTATTAACTACACTATTTGATTGGAAAGCAATTTCCATGACATGCGATGTGTATAATCAACTAAGCTGATAAAAAGTATACAGTTGTATTTAAAATAAGAAAGTTGGTAACCACTTCCGGTTCAACCAACTTTCCTAGTACCCATTCCAAAATGCAGATATTACATGTTTGGCGATGGTTCCGTTTGTGCATCCTAAAGTTCAGTAGCCTCCTAACTTTCGTCAATTGAGAACACGAACTTCATTCATTCAATACGTATTCATTATATCGAAGCATCTTCAACAGAATGCAGAAATTTTGCAAAAATCTAATATTATCAAATTGTTTCAGAAATTATAATAGATAAATATAGGGAATCTTGATGAAAGTTGTGATGAACTGAAGAGAGGCATCTGCATACTGAAATAATTTGTTGTGTAGCAGTCGCCTCCGTATTTCGCTTAAAAAATTTTCTTAAATTGCCCAAGAAATGAATTATCTTCCGCCAACGTATTAAGCGAATTGTTCAAGTACCATTGTACATACCTAATTGAGACGCTGATCCAGACAAAAACATTTAGTACTTTTTTCCCAAAAAGAACCTGTGTCTTTTCATAAAGTGTACGACTAATTATTGTAAATTTTTAATTAGATTCCATTTTTGAGATATAATAGTAGTACTTCCTTTGGGCAGATATAATTCTTTCGCTACTTGGAAAAAATGCACCACATTAAATACATTCGGAATTTAGTAGGCAAAAGCATAACAAAAAACGAAAGAACAAAGAATTTGGTAATTGAATGTTTAAATGTAAACATGTTTAAAGCAGAATTGTCAGAACACTGCTTTGGACACAATTTATATTTATATTTAAAACCGGTAGCTACTTTCAAACTAAAACAAAGACGTTAAAACCTTTAAAGTTTATAGTCTTCTCTTTTAAAGTATCATATCCGCAAAGAACAAAAAAGAACTGTAACATGATGACGCGCCTGTAGCAGTAAACTATTTTCCTTGCTTTCGTGAAGTACTTCAACTACAAAATTCTTTAGAATTCGAAGAGCTACTTCCTCTGCCAAGAATCCGCTAGCTAGGATCTCGACAACAATTGAAACTTTTACCTTAAAGACCGACTAACGTCGAAACTAGACTGTGTGCAAGGACGACGTGACGCTTTGTTTCGATTTCAAACTTTTATGATTTCTGTCCTCGAAAGTTAACGCGTTAAATGCTATATGCGCAGACCTATATTTCAAGCTGGTAGATGTTACATACTCATAACGACACGTATGAATAACATGCTTCTATAAACCCGATAGTGTTATCTCTCTAATATGTAGTATTGATTTAGGACGAAAAGTGAATTGTTTGTTTGATGAATACGTCAAACCCGAGAAATTGAATGACATCTCAGGAAACTGGGTAGACTAAATGTAGGTTAAATTGGCAAAGTACTAATCTTTTGATAGAAATGCAATAAAAAAAAACATTGCGTAACGTCTTTTGGAGAAAATTTAAATTTGAGTAATTTTCAAGCGGAAAACCTTGTAAGTTTTCAAAAAGCTAATGAGATCTGTAATAAAAAAAAGCTTTAGTAGGGTGAGTTAAGTAAGGTTTTAAAACGAATAATAAAAGCATAGCGTGCATTTTACTTTGCTTCGAGCAAACACTCTTTGTGTAAAATCATAGCGGTCTCCATACAAGGACTGTAAACGTTACGAGGATTACTCAATGCGACTTATTTAGCTGCTCAGGGTCAACTCGCTCGTGATGTCACCTACGTTCCATTACCTTTTACTCCCATAAAAATCATAACTGTTAAAACGCATCTCTTTTCCAGAACCATTGCAATTAAATTGAAAGAACGCGTTGATAATAATAAAGAGAAAACCAATTTGTACTAAACAAACTAATTGTTTATACGGATATGGTTATGGTCAATTAACTTCCTAAAAAAACAATATAATCAACAAAATAAACCAATTCATTTTAAAAATTATACTTTACATGTATGTCTGTCGCATTCTCCAATAATTGTAGTAAAATACAGAACTAACTTTCATTATTGCAATTCAATGTAACTTAAAATAGTATCACGAATTGGGACAATGTGCGATTTTAACAAAATCTGCCTTGAATCCAAGTTTTCTTTAATTTTCAGTTTAATATATCGGCCAGTGATTCTTTTGAAAATTATCGGAAAATCGTTTTTATTATATGTTGTAGTATCATTCTGTTCCGATTCATTTCCAATTCTTCGGCGGTTTTTATACACGTATAACTCCTCCTCACTCTATTTTCCTCAGGTCCAAAATGTTCGTTATTTTGCTACAAATATGTAGAGAGTAAATCATGTTATGTCTTTCCGACATTCACTGATGTCTATTCGTTATACGTTAGATCGCGAACTCGCATGGCAGATCTCACACTGTTAAAGAAAGGAAATTTTTTTATTGATAAAAAATTTGAATTGTAAGAATATAAAATATTGTCTGTATGAAGTGAGTATCGCAATTGGCCGTGATTTGTAATATTAAACCGAAGTTGTCGGTAACAACAGAACGAACAGACCTCACGACAATCTGCTCCTTTTAATTCGAGTCGCCTTAGAGAGAAGACGCATTTCCATAATAATAATAATTTATTTAATCCTTTAGATCATAAAATACATGATACTGTTAAAAATGTATGTAATCACAACGCTTAACGTTTTAAAAACTTGTAACGGATAATTTTTAAAATGCAAATTTCAAGAGTTCAGGAAGCTCTCCGTAGAGTAAAATACACCTTCCAAGAGATATTTTTTTAACTCTGCTTTAAATCGTGTGATATGTTTCTCTTGCCTAAGTCTTATTGGCAGCTTATTAAAAAATTGCCTTCCTGCATATGTCTTTCTCGAATAGAGCAGTCTTATGAGGCTGAGTTCACCATGTCTCGTGTCATACAGATGAGCAGTTGAAACCTTTATTACCTCTGATGTATCACTTTTTACATATTCAATACATCGATATATGTAAATACTTGGGAAGGTATATACATATAAGGTAGGACATTATGACGTTTAAATGTTTCTTTACAACTACAACTTTACAACATAAGTGACTTATTTAGAAAGTAATTTCAAGTGTTATGTTAACATTTCGTTTAGATAATAAGGTTAATGGAAGTTCTATCATTTGGAAAAATGCGGGATTTTGTCATCTGATGCACCAGTATAGAGTCCACGCAAACAGCAAATTTTAATATCTAGGGAATGCTTACGAATTTCAATTCTAGCTGGGGTATTAAGTTCAATTTTCCAGAATTCTACGGCATCACACTAATATTTAAAAAGCGATATTTAAACTGTATGTAAATTCGATACTTACTAGTAACACTAGCCGACAATTATAATTTTTTTTTGAATAATTGTAAAAATGGGTGAAAAGTTCTTACAGTCTTTAACTGAGGGCATAACCAAAAACCAATAGTAGATAAATTACAATTGTATTTACAAATTTTGTTAAACAGAACTTGTAAAAACAAATAGATAAGTACAAAAATCTGGATATAACAAATACTAGAATTGAATAGAATAGAACTTGATACTAGAAGTATCAAGAATACCAAAACACTTAACTGTACACAAAGAAAAAAGCTGACATATCAATGTTTTGCATGTTGTTTCTTCCTTTTATGTTGCCTTCTATAATGAGAAACCAGCAAAAATCTCCTATCATGACGGGGTTCCACCTACTCTGATATAGTTTCTCAATTTTTGCAATGTCTTAATGGAATCTTTCTCCCTGCTCATGATTCTTAAATTAGCAGGAAAGAAATCCACATGTAAATGCAAAAAATTAACTTTGAGCCACATTCGGCACCCTAAATTTTTATAGTTTTCTATCAAATTAGCCATGATATCTTGGTAGTTTTCACTCTTGATTTCCCAAAATATGTTTGCAAACATTTTTAAAAGAAGTCCATGCTGCTAGCTCTAAATCATTCATGCTACGTTAAAAATTTTCATCTTTGAACAGCTTCCTAGTCTGTGCACCAACAAATATTCCTTCGCGAATTTGAATGCATTGGAGTTGGAAGCTCACAATCAGTTCTTTTCAATGGTTTGCTTACAGATGGAATATCTGGATACGTTACTTTGTATTTATTTCTTTTTTTTAACCCTTCAATTTTTACAGAACAGAAGTAACAGTCCGTGACCTGGCAGAACTTCAGAAGAATTCTTGTTTTTATTCCACTGAGTTAATTTGACATAACACGAAATACAGCATAAATGGGGTACCCATGTTTTGTCTTGATTTTTTATTTTTAAGCCAAAATATTGTTCATAACGTCTTTGAATTAATTCACTTAAATGCTTCTTTTGTGATTTTGTAACATATAGTCCACAAACATAACAAAAACTGTCCGGAGAATTTCTACAGCCTCTTGCACGTTAATCTTAGTGAAAAAAAAATTATTTGAAAATGTGACGTGATACCCTGTTATAATACGATTTTTATTAACCATGCAAAATACTAAAATTGTAGATTGTTAAGTCAGTTATAAAAATCGTGTCGGCTAGTGTAATCAACTGTAGTGCTGTATATAAATTTTTATTCTGGATATAGAAAAAGAAAACATTTTAAGAGAGGCTGACATATTCAGATTTTCATATTTTCTCTAACGTACTCTACAGAAAGAAGCTATTTATTATAAGGCTAGATTCACATGGTATGTCTTTCGATCCTTCTATTAAAGCCATGTGATTTATAGTCTAATTCAGGGTTGTTGTACGGTTTGTGTGTGAAAATATGATAAACTTTACATATGTTGTGAATAACAAAAAATGTCGTCTAAGCTAAATATGTACCACCAATGATCTCATATGAAATTCCACGATTATATGTAATACGTTAGCGATATATTTTTATTTTATGACGTAGCTACAAGTACTCTAAGAACGTGAGCGGTTTATATATAAACATTAGTGTGGATTTTCAGTAATTTATGTGGTAAATAAGAATATATACAATAATGGTATCATAAAAATCTTCAGCGTATTATCATTATAGAAACTAGTCCAAGTTAGTTCAAGATACCATTACCATCCGCGTTAGAATCAATTACTTGGAGTGTTAACAAAAAAATAATAACACATTGTAGAGAAAATTCCCTATTTGTTTTTAAAAGTTACATTTATTTTTCAGTATGCTTTTAATAACTTTTTATGTGTGATGGTAAAATGAATAACTAAAGAGTACATTAAACACGCTTTCACAATGTCAAATGTCTAGTAAGCTTTCTACATTTTAAATTTTAAATCAAAGAAATATTATCTCCTTCGAAAGTATCCAGTTCAATAAATGAATTTAATTTTTCCTCAAAAAAACTAGCAAGTGTAATGTTTTATTTCTTTTATTTGGTGTAAGCAAGGAAAATCCGTTTAGATATTCTGATTGAACACACTTATATATTCTAATTCAAAAATCGAAAAATCTTTGTTCAGGTAATTTGTGACACTTTGAAGAGGTATATACAGGCTGATTCATTTTCGATCCCCACTTATTCTTGGAGGTAGAGGGTAGATTTAAATTTAGCATTTGTTATGAAGCTGAAGAAAAATAGTTATATGACGTTTGGATTCCGTCTGGCCCTTATCAACTTTTTTTTATCGGCACCATATTGGATTTTGACCTGTAGAAAATGTTTGCTTTTCTAATTTGAACTATGTATAACATGTTGACAAAAGTTTTTGATATTATGCTCTAATCGAATGAAGAATACATTTTAAAATTAAATAAAGTAGCAATGAAATTTCAAACTCTCAAACTCTTAAAATCATTGACGAGTAATATAAAGATGTACACCAACGAAGAGAAACGAGATATGTTAAATATTTTTTTATTTATCGAACCGAAATACAGTAGTAGCAAGCACGATATTTACAGGGTATTATTATATCCCCTTTTGTTAGATACTGCAAGAAGGATATGTGTTAGATCTCCCGTTCTTGCACCTTATAAATTATTATTTGTTTCCTCGTAGTAGAGCATGTGCCCCTCTATCCCCCTGCGCTCAAAGTATGGTCTGTTACTGATTAGTTCCAGGTCTTAACATATACTTATATATTGTAATGTTATTAAAAACGACGAGGTTAGCTATCATCAGCGCCGTAGTCACTTCTTCCTTGCTAAGTTCACATTGTACACCTATCGGGTATGAGGGTCCATCTGTTGGTAGGAAGCCCGATCCCTAGGGAAAGAATCCTGTTTTGAGCCGAATATATTAGGGGCGTAAAAAGAATAAAGTTAATATTAAAATTAATAGAAGTCCAGCCAACGACAAGCGTGGGGAAGACGTATATTAACTACTTATATATATTATTCTCTTATTCGAAAATTAACATTAGAAATTTCAACAGCAAGTTCTACGGCATACGTTAGTGATACAAAGGTTATAAATGTCCATTAAATGTCTTTCGGTTCGTATCATCTAAATTCTCAGTACAATTTAACGTTGTAGTGTTGCATGTGTTCAAATATATCTTCCTGGAACACAGAATCCCAGCAGCAGTTGCGTCCTTGTGTCACACTGCAGCAAAATCGTTCGTTTCGGAATCCAATTCAATAATCGTATACTTTAAATTGTTAAGAATTATCATAGGTATCTATGAAAACAAAACCGTTGGCAAGGAAACTAACAATAATTAATTATTATTTGTAACTTTATATCGAGATATCATTCAGACATAATATATTGAGAAGTTGCTCCAATTTTTCCTAATTTCGATCCACTATTTAAAAGTTATTCAAAAGTGCATTTGAAGAATATTGTGTTTATGTAGAAGAAGGCTACAACATTTAAGGTTAGTGGTCATTTCATTTCTCGTTTTCCGTTTTGAAACTATCCTCAAACAAAACTTTCATTTGTCCAAAGAGTGTCTAAGGACATTCCCGGATTCACTACCCCCAATTTTAGTACATTTCTGACATTTGTAAATATTTCGAAAATTTCTTTAAATTAATCTATCAAAAACATTACAATATATAATAACAACAGCGTAAGGGCTTTAAATATTAACCGATAAATAATTCCTTTTTAGTGTCCCCTGTAAAATTTATACTCTGTTACTTATCCCCTTGTTGCGACGAAGTCAATCGAACAAAGCGAATACAGTATGCAGTGTAGAATCAAACATTATCGAAAAGACAAACAACAGGAATACGCAGATACGTCAGCAGTCGCCAAACATCTTTACCATGCAGGAGAACACAGGAGAATAACGTCAAAATACTACTACAAAATGCAACCGCTACTACCAGCGTTGTAATGAAGTCATACAAAACTATTTGAACAGGCCAGACGACTACAGACTAAGTAATACGTTAAGATTAACAATCCGTAATAATAAACCATAAGGGCTAACCCACAATGGATGCAACCCGAATAGTAATAGATACGGTCCACCAGAGTGAAACGGATACAGTTCAGCGGAGTCCCATGACGTTAAGGTATATAACGAGAAGCAGAGGAAGAACCAGACAGTACGTTCAGTGACACGTCAAGTACATTATTGCAGCAAATCCGAAAGATAGTATTTCAATGATAATATGAAGTTATCAGACTGTTTTATTGTACGTTACATGTAAACCGAATGATATACACGTTGCCTGAGAAATCCTTTTTCCGAATTAGTTTATTTTTGTGCTGTTACAAAAAAGTAAATAATCTAATCGTAAAAACATAGATGTTACTGCAACTAGATGTTCCAAATTAAGTGCGTCTTATGCTTATCTTCATTATTATTAATGTGTTTATTTAGAAACATATATGGATGGGAGCATATAATTAAAGATCACATAATTTGTCGAAAATTTTAAAAATAACATGTATAATTGTGACCAAGGATTGCTGACATCACGATCTGTGACAGCTTAATTAGCCAGAGAATTAATGAAAATAATAACAACGTTGTACTATCCACATGAAATAATTTGGTTTCTCAACTAGGTTCTCCCAGACATTTTTAACAGATTCCCATTTGTTCTCTGTTAGTAAATCTTATACGCCATTTACACAATTTTACATTTGCCATATGCATCCATGCTGGATTTCTTTTTTACTTTTCAGGTACGGCTGTTACCGACGGCAGCATCACATTTTCTCAGATGTTAATATAATCTTTTATTTTCTCTTCAATCCTCCAACACATTGGTGTATTGTGATAACAGATCCAACCCCATAAGTTAACTAAAAACCTTCTCTGTCTATCGCTATTAATCAAGCGAGCGATACTTGATCGCTTGTTTTGGGGTCTACAAACGTGTATTGTACCATTACTGGTTGACTCAAAAGTTTTTTATAAAAAATGACAACTAGGAAAATTTGTTACAAGAGCAGCTGTTCATACAGTTTCATACAGATTTTCCCTCAAATATTGAATCAAGCTGTAGTCATCTACATGAGTTGATATTCTTTGAAGAGCAGTTCCTTAGCTTGCGACTTGCACTTTTTTACCTATAGCACTATAGATTTATTTAAATGCAATTCTTCTGCGACTTATTTAATGGTGCGACTTTCCAATTTTAACAAATTTTGTACCTTTTCTGCGGGAGTCAGTTTTCTTGCTATTTTGGATGTGAAAATGTGACAAATGTCATTTTGACGATAAAAGAATGAACTACAATACAACAAAAGGTCAAAAATTGTTTATACTATATTTATGTGAGTGTAACTGTACATGGTAGTTAGGTGGTAGTCTAACTTCATTATTATTTTCAGTGTAATAAGGAAACAAATAGTAATTTGTAAGATGCAAGAACGGAAGATCTAACACATCCCATTTTTCAAAAAGAATTATACTGATCCCCTTCTTGCATCAAGGTCTCCAATTCCTCTGCCTAATAGTTATTACCCTCCGGATTTAATTTGTTTTCTAACCGTTCTTCTCGAATGTGCATAATTTCTGCCGCTCTATTTGAATCTCTGATTTTGTTTACCCTTGCTAGGAATGTAGTGGTGGCCAGTCTCTTCTTCTGCGTATGATGGTGTGATATTGCATATAGGTGTGGGTTTTGTTGCTATGATTATCTTGCGATAGTATACCGTTAGAACGTTTCACTAGGACATCTAGGAGTGGCACGCATGCTTTTTTTCAACTTTCATCTTAAAACTAATACTGTTATATTGTATCGTTAGATGAATCAAAAAAGCTTGTTTGCCATTGCAAATGTGTCATCCACGAAGTGGTAGCAAAAGGTCGGTTTCTTATTATCACTCCTTGTTCTTATCACTATTCTTCAGAAATCTCCGTTACATGTTGACAACTGTTGGTGATAATGGTGAGCCCGTTGCAGCACCGCTCTTCTGTTCGTAGACATCAACATTCCATAAAAAATGCGTATAGTAATAAGATTAACCCTTATTAGATCTACTAAACGTCTTATAGTCCATATTATGGCACTAGTCGTAGTTTAATGATAATAATGATCGTGCCCAATAGATACAAATATCCAATTGCAAAACGAAGTAAGAAAAAGTATACATAGTATATAAATTAAAATCAAAATAAAAAATTAACCAAAAGGAAATCACATATTCAAATTTCAATTAAATTTCATAATTGAAAAAAATGTAAAAAAAAGAAAAAGAGTTATGTACTGTTTCACATAATTAATTGATTCTACGCCCATTGTTAACAAAGATGGCAAGGAGCAGGTATGTATATCCACTTATCTATTAGTAATAGAGTTGAAATGACTAAATTCTGTGTAATAGAGACATGGATGGTAACGTTAGCCTTGAGCGTAGGACAGTAAAATAAATTCATCTGTTTGACGCAGAATGAAAAACAAGACTGTTAATATATGCTAACAACACAGGAGCATCAATGTCATTGTTGAGTAAATTAAAGACAATTCTCTTGATTGCTTTCGATGTTCCAAAGATTTTTCGTTTTATGGCTAAAATCTTGCCCTAGTAAGTATTAGTTTTTTTTTATATATAAACTTTAGGCATATTCGTTGGCAATACTAATACTAATTATTAATTGTGAACAAAGGTGGCGGCAAATTACTTCCCAGAGAAGCTCCAGACGGCGGTGTGAAATAGTCGGCATTTTTAACAAATGATATGGCTTCTTCTACTGGTACATCAGTGAATAATGATTCAACGTCAAAACACGCCAAGATGTTGTCATTGATATCGTATCTATATAACAACTGAACAAAGTGTTCGAAATTCTTTACGTAGCTGCTGACCATGGTTGTACCTAACTAGCTGGCTTCATATTATCGTAATTGCACATATTTTCTAAAGTTGAGAACAAACGTTTAACAGTTCAACAACTATTTCAACAGTCCTGTTATTATGACGAGGCACTGTACTGCAGAGATTTTATGTGCTAAAGTTTCACTTTTCTTTGTATCACAGCTTGTAAAGCCGTGAAATTGATGTACTAGCACTAATTTGTATTGTTCTTGATGATATTAATGAAAATACCGTATACTACTTGGTTTATTACATTTCACACAGAAATGTATTGATGACTGTAGCAGTAAAGCCGTGGTGCAGAACTGATTTTGGTTTACAATCTTAGAAATAAAGAAACCTCGAAGGTGGGCGGTAAAACATAGCTTGAATTAAATACTGCAGCTACTCTATTGACTACTTCTATTTTCTTGTGTTATTATACTGCAAAATTGTGGAGTGTTGGCAAAATGATGAAATCGTAAAATACATTAAAATCCTAAATTATATAGGCCCTTTAATGCAACAATCCTGTTAGACGAACGAATATGTCATCGGGTTCACCTCTTTATGCAGAATATTCCGCAAAATTTACAACGACCTTAATTTATTTGCCACCTCATTACTAAATTACGCAGAGATGCTTAGAATAAAGTTAGTTCATCTTTAGCAGGATTACGACCTTCCACTGACATTCTTTAACTTTGCATTTCGTTTAAATTTATTCATATTGTTAAAAGATGTGTAAATTTAAGGAAAAACAAATTCTAAATTGTTTAGACCGTATGTTTCATTATTGTATGAGTGGATAACAACGGTTATATTCACCTGTTTGTATCCAAAATATCCAAATAGATAGATAAGTAAATAAATAATAACATTTAGAAAGCCAATCTTAAGAGACACCGTATGAAGTGCACGTCTAAGACGTTTTTCTAATTTACTTTTTATGTTACTTACATGTTATGCTTACTTACATGGTAATCTATTCAGTATTTAAATTAAAATTTGATTACCTAAACATATTCAACTTCGAAACTGATGTCACGGTACGAATTGAAAACATCAAAAATATAGCGCGTAAGTAAGGGAAAGAAAAGGGATCTCAAGGCGGAGAAGGTACAGCTTTAATAAAAACTAAAAAGGGCTAATACCAGATGGATATCAATGGAAAGGCCATCTATTAAAATCGAATATATTTAGTACACAAACAGGTCAAAAATCGAGATTGGGGTCGGTGTCCAAATCCATACCGTATAAGACCAAAAATAACTAAAACAATATTTCAAGCTAACAGATCAGCAATGCTGGAGTGCTTGAAGTGATAGACAAAAAGAGGGAAGGCCAAAGCAAACGAAGCCTAGGCCCCCTGTATACATGACACATACGATAATTAAAGCAACTACTAAACAATGAAGAGAAAAGAAATTTCAAGAAAGAAAAATGGTAGAAAAATTATCCGATTCAGAGATAGGCCAACCATTTTCTGATTAGACACGGGCCCAAATTTACAACAGATCTACAAGACAAAAACAGAATGTCTGTTAAAACAATGGTGGGCTTGCTGACAGTACCTTGCATGCCCAAAAGGCAATGACTGAGTTAATATTGTGTCTACCTTAAATACTAATTAATATAAATTTTAGTAAAAAAACGCGTGCCTTTAAGGTGTATGGAATTATTTCTTGCTCTTTTGTTAAACAGTTGCAGTTGTGTATAAATGAACATACGATAGAAACTAATCCTATAGAAATTCTTTAAGCACAGAATGTAATATAGTGATGTGTTCACGAAAAATTGTACATCTTTTTGGAATTCTGGCGTGCGTAAACCTCTATCTCGTCCTTTAATACTCGACGTGATTCCGCTTAATGCAGGAATGATAAGAACTCCTATATATTCGACCTCTCGTATCTTATCCCTTGCGAAAAATGTATATTTTGCGACGCTCCAATAGACGCTAAGAATGTTGCCGCTTTAGCTCTCCCGTAGGATGTTCCATCATTGATGGCAGCTCTTAGTTTAAAAAAGAAAGATGAACGGTTTGATACTGCGGGCTGACAAATATAAGACGCTCCATCAAAGTCCGCCTTAACATTTCAAATATTTGAGAAGAGATAAAGAGACGTACAAGATCTTTTATTATTTTTCTCCGTTGATTAAAGAAAAATATGTTCTGCGGAATGGAACGGAATGAAACAGGATTATATTTACGAACAAAGAAAGAGAAATAATGATAAAATATAAGGAAAAGTTAATACGAAATTCCTTCCTTAATAGGATCATTTATAAAGCACATTTTGTTTTGCTCAATTTATTTGCTTTTAGTAAAATAAAAGAAACATAGAATTGCTGAAATGAAGATTTTTATCTTCATCAAATAAATTACCGATCATTTTGTGCGGTGTTGTAACAGAAGTAATTAGTTTACAATATCTTGGTCACAGTTGTTGTTGCTTAACTGATGCATTATTATTGATGGTATCTCTGCGAAGTACACATATTCAACAGCAAGCTGCGGGATACTTTCGTCAAAATATTTCTTTGGACATATTGCTCCAAATAAATAATTTAGTAAGATCACATCAAACTATGATAATTCACTTGATAGTACTTGGTAATAGTGAAGAACTAACTCTGATCTTGTCAGTATTTTCAAATCTTCATTTTCGGGAGATCCGTGTTTTTCCATCAAAGTAGGAGATTATTCAAATTATCTAAAACTGGCAAACAAATAATTTGCATAATGCATAATGTGGCAGTGTCCATTATGGTGAATATAACTTATTGTTTAATGTTCACTACTGGATTAGGTTTTGTGTGTGTGTATAGCAAATTCTGAGAAGTCCATTTGACCCTCCCTTTGTCCATAGCCAAAACCATAGAGACATTCTAATCTCCATATTGCAAGAACTAACACATTAACATGTAATTTCGACCAGCAGTTTCTTTTTCTCGTACCAATCCTAATGATTTTATCAAAGCACAATGGATGTAACAAGAAATGGTAGTCTAAAAAAGCGAAACGTTAAAGATGTTGAGCGACCCAGCAAAACCGCAGAAGTACACCCAGCTTTGCCTAAATCTATAATATTTCAAGAATATAGATTGTGTTACAGGATGAGCTTCCGTTAGCTGTGTATCAGAAAGTATACAGGTTCCAAATTAGTAAATTTGCAGACCTTTCGTCGATCAAATATATTATACTTCATGCATTAATATAAACGTAATTTTAAATAGAAAATACATTTTTCAATCAAATGATATTTGAGGTTAACAACTCCCTATATCTAAAATGAATATTTGGGCAATTAGAAGTCACGCTGTTTTGTAAAATACGAAAGACGGCTGTGAATATTCGTCATATACATCAAAATTTCTGATGACCAACAGTTCAAAAATATACGAAGAAATAGCCAAGTGTACTAAATATTTTGCAAATATCACATTAAGAATCAAATATTAGCAGAAGTACCTTTTGAATAAATAAATCTTTATTTAACTTAACATTGGCCCAGTGATAAGAGGGCCTGCGCTTGACTGGGCAGAGTTAGGCACTGTGTGTTCCAATCCCGCCAGGATCAACCAATTTTCTTAGTGGATCCGGTACACTCTCGAGTTACTATTCGCAGTTGGGGCATAATTAACTGCGCTTCACTCTTTGCGGCAGGGGGTGTTAGTAGCAAGGCCATGGAACACTTTACACACACAGCTTATCCACTAAAAGGCTCCTAAGGTTATGGCAAACTTAAAAAGCTTATACACCCCGTTGGGACTTCACCACACTAAAAAATTTATTAAAAAGTTAACAATCCACTATTCCAATACGTGTTCAAAATTGTTAAGTTGATTGTCAATTACATCGGTAAAATCAAGGAAAATAGAAATTTTCAGTAATCACCCACGGAAGCCATATTACATGTATATCAATATAAGTAGGTAGGTAGAGCCAAATACACAATTTAATCTCATAAAGATATTATGCGAATAGGTATTCATGTCCCGAATTTTTTGAGGGAAATAGATATATATGTGTGTACCTTAACCGATTGACATACATATCTCGAATTCTGGTAGAAACGGACATATGAAGCCCATATTTTATTGGTTTACGTCTGGATGATGAAACTAAAAATGTAATTAAATACAGAATGTTTTATTTAAAATAACATAGTAGGCACTTGATGCACTACTTATCAATCACCGTCTACATCCAAAAATATTTTTCAAAGATAACTTATGGTGTTTATTAAGCACATTACCTGAAAATTTTTGTTTTCTACCTTTTATAGAGTAGGCACAATTCTGCAATTCTAGAAAATTGAAACCGATAATTTATAATAGTATGTACGAAATAACCATAGCTTCATCCAGTCAAAATTGAGTTACATTACATTTTGTTGGTCCTATTTGTTACGCGTATAATAACAAGCATTCAAAACGAACCAAAACTTTGAAAGAATATAATCGATTTTCGTTGCGTTGAAGAAAGTTTGTTTGAGTAAAATTTGAATATCAAATTTCCACGCCTCCATAAGCATAAATATTGCGGCTAAACTGCATGCAAATCTCACGTCTTCGTTGCTTATTAAGAACCGGGAAAGATCAAAATTCAAAATAAACCGGAGTGCGCTTTCGTAACTTCGCTGCAATAGAATGTTTGAAAAATACTGTTGTTTTAACTTGTTCTAAATTTGGGTTAATATGTGCGCTTATGTGGCTGTCTCCATTGCACAGATTATCATCAATACTTTTCTTATAAACTAAGTAGTTACAATTAGTTGCAATAATTACAGTAGATATATAGATTTTATAATTTGCACTTTACTGATAGACCTAAGAGGATATTTATAGGGTTCGACAAAAGTAACGTATTAGTCTAATATCTCTGTAAATATAAACTTTAGCAAAAAGTTTTGAGAAAATGTATTACTTACTGCTGCTCGAATATTGAAAAAAAGAAAACAATTACAAGCCCATCTATTACATGACCTTAACGAAAGTAATCCGGACAGGCGAAATCATTTTTGTAGAACAATAATGGAAATGTCTAATAATGATCCAAATTTTGTCAACAATTATTTTCTGCTGTTTATTTTTTTAATGTATTCGTAAATAGGCTTAACTACCGTTATTGGTCGACTGAGAATCCACATTGGATAGTGGAATATCATACACAACATCCCCAAAAACTCAATATGTGAGCTGGCATTGTTGGGCAACGAGTCATAGACCCATACTTCTTAGAGAACACCTTAACGAGGGACGATTACTTAAACTTACTACGAAACCACATTGTACCGGACATTTTGAATCTGTTTCCTAATAGTAATCAACCAGATATGCCAATAGTTTCAACAATTAATGTTCGACAATTCTTCCCGATCGTTGGATTGGACGTCGGGGTTTTATTGAAAGGCCCACTAAGTCATCAGACTTAAAGCCATTGGACTTCTTTCTGTGGAAGATTTAAGAATATCATCTCATGGATTTCAAAATACTATTCGCAATTTTTGAGAACATCTAGAACGCTGTCAGGCTATACAGGGACTTCAATTTGAGCATTTGATTTAATTCTTTTTGTGGTTTTATTGATTTTTCTCAATCAATTATTTAATTTAACCCTATGATAACAATATATATATACATTAAGAAATTTATAAAGATTTCAAATCTGCCAAGAAACTCTCCTACTATTTAAAAAAATATATTTTTTGTTGTCGTGGAAAATAGAAAATACAAATTTTGTTAATAACATTTTTTTTTCTAAAGTTTATGTTTACAGAGATATTAGACGTTACTTTTGTGGAACCCTGTACAAACGGGATTGGTAAACTGTTGCGATATCGTATTTATTTGAAATACCTTCGGACAGACGTTTTTTAAAATGGGCGCGGCTGTTTTTTTTTGGGGATAGTTATAGAGTTGTGCTAATCAGCTATTTTGAAAATGGAGAAACAATAACAGAAGCATACTACGCATCGTTACTTGACAAGATGAGAGCAAAAATTACGGGAAAGCGGCCGCATTTGAAAAAAAAGAAAGTTTTGTTCCACGAAGACAACACTCCATCTGACACTCCAATGGTCGCCATTGCCAAAATTTACCGGTTGGGGTCCATACGGTTAGGTCACCCACTCTACTCACCAGATCTGGTCCTCAACGACTCTTTTTGTTTCCTAGATCCATAATTTTGTTCGCAGGGCAGAGATTTTCATCGAATGAGAAGACTGGAATGCTTTCAGACTATCTGCAGCTTGAAACCTCGGCGTAAACGAAAAAGCCTCAACAAGAAGAGAGACTGAGATTTATTGGCAGTTTCAAAAGTGTAAAATATTTGTTTTTATTATTCTTCACAAGCACACAGTGCGCACCAATCGCCTATGTGATATGAGGCACCGCGTACAAAACATTTAAACCCTTAACAAGAAACAATTTTTATTTAAAGTTGGAACTAAACCAAACAAATAAATGCAAGCTAATACGTTAGAGAGAGAACATGATTAATGTAACGGTACAACTGATTGTAAATAATTTTTCTTGAAAAAATCCTTGAAAATTGAATTTAATCAAATACAGTAAAGTAGTAGCGCAGCAAGTAAAAAAGTGCCTGGAATTCAAAAACTTATTAAAGGCAAGTTCATCAGCAAATTAATTAGTTAATGTACAACTGTAAACTTGTATGTTTAACTTCGATGTAGGCAAGGAAGGTCAGCTCATTACCAGTGCTAAGGGAAATAAACCCACGGCTCGTTCATATTCATAATCCCAAACTGGCGACATCCTTTTATATAATCACACTAATGTAAGCTCTTTAAAAATCCAAGCTAAGCAGAGATTAAAAATTGTAGAATAGGGTTGCAACTTATTCACTAGCTACAGTAGTACTTATGTATTTAATCATGAAATTGTATGTACGTCCTTATATAAAGTTTGTACGATTATTTCAGCCGTATTTACTGTGATCATCGCGCGATTTTTTAGGCGCTGCCCTTAGACTACGTGTCGTATGCGCATATGCATAAGAGTACGCACTTGAAGCATGGATATAAATACATATACTCCTAACGAAATTTTATTTTTGAAATTATTTTGAGACATTTTTGGGAAATATTGCAACGGAAGATGGAAAATAAAAATGGATATAAACAGTAAAACAAGGCATACAATAAGAAAATATTACGATATAAATAAAGTAGTTTTGGGGAAGAAAGAAATAGACCAAAATGTGAAGGAAATAATGGTCAGAATTTCTTCGTTACTATGCATCACTTTACTTCTATCTATAGATATTCAATGAAATTACTACGATCTCCAATCAACCTAAAATAGATATGCTCTGACCATAAAAACATTAAAAAAAACAAATCCAAAAGAATATGCTTTTTTGAATTATCTTACATATTGGCTACAACCACATCCGACAGTAAATCTCGCTCAAATCAAATTAAGATTGAAATTCAAATTACATGACAGTAATGATACAAATGAGTTCCTGTTTAAAGCATAAAGAGCTAATGTGATAATCTAAGTTAAAAATAATAATACTAGCTGAATACAAACATTATTTTCTAGAAGAAGTACAAGTAGAATTCAGCAGTATAATATATAGATAAGTTCTTGTATTGAGTCTAGCGTATTTTTAAAAACTGTAATCTTTAGATGTGGAAAAATAAAATAATTTAAAATAGTTAGATCAAAATATTCAGACGATCAAAGAAACGCTATTGAGGGCGGCAAGGAAAATTGAATTGAAGGAGTAAATAAGACTCTCTTATAAAGTGCTCCAATATTTCGAATTTAATTTTAATCTTTCATCAGAGAGGAACAGTTCTACAATATACGGAAGGGCGATTAAATTATCATAAAGAAAAAATAAGTAACCGTACATACATGAGAGTAAGCAAACTGCATTAATAAACGGTCAAGCATCATTCCTGACAGATGAATTATTCATAGCAACACATTAAGATTATTTAATAAAATTTATTAAATTATTTGTACAGAACTTATTTGTACTCGCAGTTGTAATTTGTAAAATAGGAATGAGAAATGAGAAATTAAGTAATAAAAAAAAGAAGGCGTTTCGAATTGTGAAGGAACAGCGCGAATTTAACGTGAAAGGGAAGGCAACTAAACGGACAGAAAACAACCGAAGAGCACATCATGCGAATACAGAGAAGTTGAAAAGAAAGTGGATAGCTAGATATAGGAGTGAATAGTATTTTTTTGGAGGTTCTGTAATAAACAATTGTATATAAAGGTGGTTAAGGAAGAGGCACGATATGGAAAAATCAACCAATTGACTGAAAGAATAAAAATTAATTAGTATAAAAGTTGATACCGAAAGGTAATTAAATTAATGTTGTCTAATATTGAAATTCATCAGACAGTCGTCGATATCAAAGGAGTAACCATTTCCAACCATTTTTACTATCACTGGCACAAGCTCTCCTGTTGTGCAATTCTTTTTCTAAATAGTTTGGCCTATTGCACCCATATATTTGCTTTTACAACTTTTGGAGGTGGAATAAATGATATTAGAACACAATTCCTTGGGAGCTTTGTCTTTCATACATCAAAAAATTGTAATTAAGTAGGCAAGTGGTATAATTGGCAATTTTTATGTTTGGATAATTATTAGAAATCTTGGAAAACTTTTCAGCCAAACCTTTTACATACGGGGAACTAAGTAATGTGTATTATCTTTTTCACTATAGCATACAATTTTCAATCAATAAGTTCAATGTCTTGTTATCAATAATTCATCTGTCTTTGAATGATGTTTGAGGATTTATTGATGCAGTTTCTTTACTCCCATGTAAGTACGGCTCCTTAGTTTTTCCTTGTGACAATTTTTATCATCCTCTTATATTTCAGAATTCTCCGAATAAGAATTAAAATTAAATATAAAAGTTTAGAGTCCTTCAAAAGAGAGTATCAATCCCTTAGTTCGCCACCATGCAACTGGTTTAGAAATTGTTGTAATGAGATATTACAATAACTTTCAAGGTTTACTATTCCATTCCCCGTATCCGATCTTTTCAGAATGCAATGGTTTCTGTTACCGTAACGTGTTTTCACTGGACCATGTACGTCCATCTACATAGTTTGTTTGTTAACATTAAAATGGAACCAAACTTCGGCTGATTGTGAAAAGAAGGATTTGTCAAGGATATTTTTCATCATTTACGTGATTTTCAAACTACTTACAGTTTTGGACTTTCATTACATGATCAATGCACTTGAGTTCTTGTATAACATGGATATTTTTCGAAAAAGTGCTGATCAGTAGCATAATACGGCCAATTAGTTTCTTGTGAAGGCTTTTTAATCGACTTCTTAGGTGCGCTTCCTCATATATGCTGTTCTTTTCTTAACCACTACCGCGTTTGCGACTTACTGCACCAATTTCATAAAATTTAGCAACGCATCAAACAGTTTATTGACAGAAATCGGGATATGGTACTGCAAAAGCGGAAACTGAAGACGAAGCACATCCATACATATAGTTGCATAGAATGAAACCATTCCCCATTCTATTGCTTTTGTCCAGTACGAAAATTGCTTCCAATTATCGAATGTTTGGTGATCAAGTAAGTATGCTTTAAAATTTCTAAGATGTGTCAATAAACATCAAATCTAATTTGAATAGCCCAACTTGCCAATAAATGATGAAGTTTCAATCGTGGATTTATCTGCCAGATGTAGTAACCAATATAAAAAATAATAAAAAAAAAATATGGCCCTTTCGATTACGTTCTTTTATGATCATATTGTACCTTATACATATTATTCAAAACCCAAGTTTGGAAAGGTATGCACCGTAATTTTACACAACGTCCCATCACCTTTTTTGGCCAAAATGTTAAAATGATAATTCGTGATTTCCCGGGTATTTCCGACGTAATTGAATTATAATATTTAATTGTGGCGGAACCACCAAGGAAATCACGGATTTCCATAATCCACCGACGAAAGCGAATACGTACTAATTGTTAAAATTATATTTTAATTAACAGATGCGTCTAATAGGCCACCGCCGTGAATAGTCCTTTATAGGAAATGTTAAACGGAAATAGGAAACGTACAGTTTCTAAACTGTTGATGGTATGCTAGTACGTATATTTTCATCCACAAACCGCCTACGAAATTTAAAGTTAAGAGAAATAGTTTCTACAGTTGATGTAGGACATGCAGCATACACGAAAAACAAAGCGAGCGTTTCATGTTTATTTTAACCCGTGCGACAAACGAGGTGAATGCTCTCTGCTAAGGCTACTGCATCAATGCAGCACGTCTGTATGTATCATGTAAGTACCTAGATCGCTAGCATTTGCTCAATTTCAACGTCTCAAGTCCGGAGTGCGATAAATATAATTTAACCATTGGTATAGTACGACACAATATTCCTATAAAATAAATGGAATCTTTTCTATTAAAATATTATACGTATGTGTGTATGCATGTGTACGTGCACGTGAGTATTGAAGATTCAAAGATAATCATCTTCACTGCTGTTGGTTGTTTTCATAAGTGATATAAGGATATATCCATGATAATAATAGGTATGTGCAGTGAAAGATTAATTCTATAAATGAGGTGATGGATATGCACGAAGCCACGTATGCATCAGCGATAAATTTGAATTTTCAACATTTCACTGGACCCCGATTTACATATCTCGTAGTATTCTCCAGAACAAAGCTAAGCTTAGAAATGTTAATTGAAGTTAGGAGGGTAGTGTAAAAAAATTACAAACCTCGACCTGAAGATAACGTTATCCGTCGAAAGTAGTCTGGTAACATAATTACGCACATGTCCAAAGATGCTTTTGAAAATTTCAACCATGTTGGACGTTTAGTCGATGTTAGTGTTTGTATAAAAATAGAAAAAAATCGAATATTGAACTGCCATTAAATTCTTACATTCGCAGACAAAACGCCAATGCAAATAAAAGCCGACATGGACGCTGTTTACGGAAACTCTGCATGATAACATCGAAAAAGTTGCTACACAATCATCGAACTAAGATTCAGGAGATAGTAAAGGTTGTGGACATCTCGCAGGTACGTGTTTGTCATATATTGACTGAAAATTAGAGTAGGAAAAACTAATCGCACATTGGGTGCCGCACTTGCTCAGCGAAATAAGTAATAGTTTTGGCATCAATTAATAACTGTAGATGAAACTTGGATACATCACTACATTCCTGAAGCTTAGGCGCAGTCGAAACACTAGAATGCAAGGGTGAATCGGCTCCGAAGGAGGCGAAGATTATTTCATCGGCTGGGGAAATGTTGGCAACTATTCTTGTTTTTGGAAGAGCAAAGCTTAAACACACGTAACATTACACTATTTGTTGCTAAATTATAGGTTGCTTGTAAAACAGATTATTGTAACATAAAAATGAGATGAAGCCAACAGTTTTTCTGACTACGAATTCTTAAGGTGTATGAGCTATAAATTGTAACGTAAAAATATTTAAATAAAGAACCTTGGACATACTGAATGGGCATAATATTGACGATCTAGTGTAAAAAGTTGGATGAAAACTATGTGCGGTTTTATTTTAGCGCAATTTCTTTGGTATTCGATTCACATTTATTGAACATTACTTTCTAAACAAAAGGGTGTCACGCAAGCTTTAAGAATAGCAAAAGAATTATTTTATTCCATTCTCTAAATGAGGAAGAATATGAGTTATCTATAATTAGATACTGAAAAAAATAAAATATGAGTTTGGTAAATGGATCTGAGAGCTAAGCCACGCGAGCTGGATATTGCTTACCTGATTCTCAATTTTCTAGATTACTTTTAATTACCGAACGCGTAGAAATTCGATATGTAGCGGGTAAAAAATTTACTCCCTTTCGGATAACAATAACTTCAAAAGATTCCTTAACCCTTACCCTTCGTATATCACATTTTACACGTTTGTAAACAATAAACATATGTTAAGAGCATTTCCGTCAAATTTTCTCGACCAAAATCATCCGATAAGTTAGAGATTACTCAAATAACTCTGACGTGCAATAAACGAAGAACTACAATTGAGGACAGAACTATCTATCAAGCAATACGAAAGTAATATTTTAAGCAGACATACATATTTACCGAAATTACCTAATACTATGTTATCACGTCAATGATACCTATTAGAGGACTAGAACGTGTATAATAATTCTAGCATGACGTTTTATCATCATTCATCATTCGATGCGGTTGCACGTCTTGCATGTCAACTTCGCGTATTATACATACAAATGCAATCCATTGTTCTTTCGAGACATGATTCGGCAGAAAACATTCGCAAATAATTAAAGCGATGCGTTCATTTCTATATTTAGCATTCACTTGGCGCTTCATTATTTAGTTAACGAAGCTATTTGGATAACCTACTTTGGCGCCTTTCGATATATGTGTATGTATTTACATCTACATATGTGCTTTAGTATCGAATTTCGGAAAGCATTTCCTGAGATACATACATATGTATAAAAACGAATTTGTTTATATGATTGGCCTTTAGTATGTTATGCTTCCAAAATCTTTTTTTATCTGTCGTTAGCTTTCTAGCAATTAGATTATATATTTATTTTGAATTGGTTTAAGCAGCGTTAATTAATTTTTCGGGTTTCATCATTTTTGTGAAATGTTGCCTATGTATGTATATATTTCTCTAGTTAGTTTAGATTAAATGAGTACAAACTTATGCAAAAGAATAGCAGTGCCAAGTAGAAAAAATAATTTGATCGTGTACATTTTTTTTTGCTCTACGATTTCATTTTCGACGTACGTTTTTACTGAAACAGAGACGTAAATATCTCAACATCGACGCTGCTTTGAAAAACTTCACTGAATCGTCTGTCAGAAAACGATCTCGCTACGCTAGAATATGTAAAACAGAACCATTGTTAGGACTAAGACACATCAAAGAAAGCCTGGATTTTGTAAAAGAGCGCACATTAATGCAGGGATATTCCCTGGAGTGATGTGTCAAAAATTGTGCACTTCTTCCATAGTTTACAAAAAAAAAAAACTATTAAACATGGAGGCCCCAATAGAATTACATCGACCAGTTTTTTTGGTATGATCTGGGTGCAATATCTGGAATTCCTGATATTAGGATTCAATATGTTAACCAACATCAGTTTACTTTACGCGGAGGAGAAAATGTCGTTTCGTTGGATTTATCAGCAGAATAACGATCCAAAACGTCTGAATCGGTATCAACCCGATAGGGAACGAATGGGTTAATATAAAGAAAGTTATGAATAACGAAAAACCTACCTATGTCGCTCAATTATGAAAGCTAGTTGTCAGAAAACCAAATACTTACCAACGCTAATCCATGGAAGCGAATCATAGGTCCTTACAGAGAAGTTGCAAAAAAAGCTCGGGTAGTAGAAATGAAGTACCTTAAAAAAGTAGCAAATGTAACATGAATGGACAAGCTACAAAATAGTAATATAAGAGAAAAACTGGGAATGGATAGTGCCAAAAAATACATTGAAAGATCACAATTGAGACATAAATAGACTAGAGGAACATAGGCAAGTTAAAAATATATGGAAGGCAAAGAACACAGGCTAAGTTGAAGACCCCGAATGATATAGGAATAGGAATTGGAAAAATCATTAAAGGAAAAGGGGGTAATAGAGATCCAGGCTGAAAAAATAGTGGGGAAAACTGGTGAATGAGATACAAAAACTTTAGAGACACTAAAAACGTAGGAATATAACAACATCTACACCTTACAGTAAAAAAGGTATAGATTATATATAGTAATAGTAAATAGTGGTAGGAGACCGTGCATTCAAACAGAGAATGAATCCATACAGGGGAATCAGTCAACGATTCGATTCTTATCACATTTAAAAACTTAAATTCCGTTTTTTTTATAAAGTCTACCACAATGACATTAGCGCAAAAGAAATGGAACGTATGCATTTAACAGAATATTGGAAGGTGTGCAAAATAGCGAAAGTGAATAAACTATGAATATTTCAGAACTATGTTTTCTTTTAAAAGAAGGTAACATCTAAAACGCGTTTCGGAAAGTAGACCTAACAATTAGATACTTTTTATGCGTGATGATTACTAACGGTAGTGGGGAACTCCCTCCGAAATGCTCAAAAAAAGATAGAACTGGTATCGGTAATGTTCAAAAATCCAGAAAAGCACCCCTGTATCGGTATAGATTTCATAAGCATGTTCACGTTTTTTTTTTAATTTTCAAATACAAAAATAACAAATTTTAAACAAACAAAATTTATTCGTTTCTGTGAATACCGATCTTCGAAAACTTCTCTCAAATGTGGCTCATTCTGAAGTGATGTGGCCTTAGACGGCCCTCGCTATATTAGGCAACCACTATTAAGGCACTATTAGGCACTAGTATTAAGAGTCAAAGTCCTCAATTAAATTTTTAATCTTGTAAGAAACCTAATTTTATTTAATCTTTTACATGATTTCACGACCGTGGTCCATCGTAGAAATGTCTCTCGGGTGTTGTCGCGTACTTGGTGCTTGACTTGACGTTTTTCCTATTTCTGTTTCGCTCTGCTGATCCATAACCGTTCCGCTTCGATGAATCGCGTTGTTCGGTGTATAACCTTTGACTCTTTTAGTTGATTTAGGCTGCAACAATCACAAGAGCAAACAAGAGTAAACAAGAGTACTAGCCAAAGGACTAAACTTTGCAGTCTCCAACCAGAATACCAAAAGAAGAAATCATCACTCAAGTGGAATGTGCTACCAGAAGACTGCCAGCCGAAGAAGCAGAAGAAATACGACATAAAACCTGCCATATCTTCCAGAAAGCTAAACCACCAGCAAGGAATATCACCAAGGAAGAGAAGAAAGCACTTGAGGATATACATCACAATGAGAACCTAATCGTCGTACGAGCTGGTAAAGGCAACGCAACAGTAGTGATGGATCGCGTGGACTACAACACAAAGATACAGATGCTGCTAGACCCGGACCACTACAAGAAACTGAACAAGGACCCAACCACAAAGGTGGAATAGCAAACCAGGGACGCTGTTAAGGAATCATCAATCCCAAAGGAAGAACAAAGGAGGCTATTAACATCAGAAAGCCGATGACCAGGACTGTACGGACTACCAAAGGCACACAAACCTGGTAACTCTCTCAGACCGATCGTCAGTATATGTGGTTCACCTACCTACGAGTTAGTCAAATATGTCGCAAAACAACTGGCACAATATTCCAGGAACACCAAAAGCTTTGTGAAGAACACGAAATAACAAAGGAAGATTAACTGGTATCTTTCGACATCGAATCACTCTCCACTAATGTACCAGTGGAAGGAACACTATAGATCATCAGGCGACAACTAATACCAAAAGGACTACAACCGGATCTGATTGATTTGACGAAACTCCGCCTTACTTCTACGAGAATTCTACGAACAAGCAAATAGTGCTGCTGCAATGGGATCTCCTCTGTCACCTGTCATCGCCAACATCTTTATGGAAGCGTTCGAACAAGAAGCCATCGAATCTAGCAGGATGAAACCTAAATGCTGGTACAGATATATAGATGATACCTTTGTCATATGATCGCACGGACCAAAACCTCTAGAAGAATTCCCACAGCATATCAACAGACAACACGCAAACATCAACTTCACCATGGAGACAGAAGAAAACGGCACCTTACCATCCCTAGATGGAATTACCACTATTTTCCTGCCTATTTATGTGTCATCTATCATTACTTTCGTACATCTGTTATTTCCATAGCCTATTGGAAGTCGTCATTGTTTATTGAAATACCAATTTATAAACGTCCCATCATACATAGAATTCTTGGAGCCGAAATTCCAAAATATTCCCCAAAAAATTAGTCCATGGTCTAACTACTTTCTGGACTAATATTAGTTCTAAGTTGGCCCAAAGAAGGCATCGTAAATTTGGTAAACTTTTGAATTTTTGATTGAAACTTGCCAAAATTATTAAATTTATAATCGCACTTGTAATTATTATTACATTGTATACTGTCAATACATTATTGTTTGTTTATAGTCTTGAAGAGCGAATCATTATAGTATGTAGCAATATATGTATATATTTCTTCCATGACGTAAACTATCACAATCGCTACGTGCGACTTGCGACAGTCTCAAAGACGCTCTATCAAACCTATTATATGTATTTGTTCCTCGTATTTGTTTTAATCCAATCAACCAACTTATGTCCATACATACTATTACATTCTATGAAGGCAATTTGTGTTTAATCTTTACATAATCTTTTCTCTATTTACAGAACAAGAATAACAGCGAGAAGAAATATGTCAACAATTCTCTTTTAGATAAAGTGACTTTGTGACATTATTACTGAAACTTTCGCGATACAATATATATTTTTCTCACAATCGGTAATATTTATGTGTGTATATAGGTTAAAGTGATGTCGTTAGGGTGATACGATAACGGAACAGAGAAGAGGATATTCATATATTACACAGATAAGACTCTCTCTAAAATATAGCGTTCAGAGAGAAATACTTATTGTAACAAAAAAAAAATAATGATTTTACGCACGCATAACGTATCTTTGATTACCTGCAGATTTTAGTTTACCCTCAAACATGTCGTATCAAATAAAGAACACACCGGAATATAAATACTTACCACCAAAAAATTGAAACAAAATATAAGACCACATCAACTAAAATATTAAGCATCAATGAAAATGAGATTAAAAGAAGAGAAGACACCCCTTGGATTAATGATACCACTCTGAGAAAAATTTCTTGTTGGATTTAAAGCAATTGTGTCTATCTTAACACAACTGCGTGTTAATTTTATGACAACCGCTGTGTGTACTGTAAGGCTAAAAATATATACCATAAAAAGATATTTAATTTTTACACGAATATTTGTGCTATTAACTACAGCTTTATTGTGGAATTAACAATGTAGTAATAATCGTTATATATATTGTAATGTTACAAAAAAACATCTACGAGGTTAGCTTTCACCAGCGCCATATTCACATCTCTTTTTGGCATTTCATATTGTTCACCTATCGAGAATAAGGGTCCATCTATTAGTAGAAAGCCCGATTCCTATAAGAAGATTTCTGTTTTTAGCCGAATATCTTAAGGGCGTAAAAATAATAAAATTAATATAGAAAGTTAATCTAAGTATAGCCAACGACAGTTGTGGGAAAGACTTATATTAACTGCTTTTCTGTGTCATACTCTTTTTCACTAATTTAATGTCATGTCTTTCTACATCAAGTTCCAGGGTGAACATCAGTCGCATAAAAGTTATTATCGTCAATTAAAAGTCTTTTGGTCCGTTTCATCAAAATCCTCGGTGTCATTTAACGTTGTAGTGTTGTGTGTAGTCAAGAACGTCGTCTAGAAACATAGAATTTTATCATCAATTGCGTCCTTACATCATGCTACTGCAAAAATCATTGGTTTCGGCATCTATTTCATTTTAAATGGGGAAAAATTGTCATAAGTGACAATGGAATAAAAACAATTGCCAGCGTAATTGGTTGTATACAACGCGAATTTTATCTGGTGACTTTATGTCTAACTGTTATCCATGCATTTTGTGTCTTGATATCCTCCAAGTTTTACAGTGTTTATTTCAATATTCCAATTCAAAAGTTTAGAAGTGTGTTCAAGTAAATGTTATTGAACTAACTGTGTTCGCTAGAAGCTCATAAATATAGGGTTTATGTAGTGGAAATTTCAAAGACTTAAGATTAGTAGTTATTGTCATTTCTACGTCTAAGTTTCATCTAATAATTTCTCAATTGCTGAAAGAGTATCTAGAGACATTCCTGAATTCATGACCCTAATTACTCTAAATTTAAGTCTTTTGAAAAATTTCGAAACCTTCTTAAATTTTACCCCAGAAAAAACATTATAAATTTGGCGCCCATACTCTCAGGCATTTGAAAAAAATTCAAAAAAGAAAATTTCAATTTAAACAAGCTATAACTAAGGTAAGTTCAAAGTGCCAAGTAATCGCAACAGAGGGGACAATGGCGATGCCGCTGATCTCCGTGAAGAGTTCGTTTACTTCACAAAGTCCATGGACGATAAATTGGACAGAGCTTTTGAACAATTCCGTAACATGACGGAGAGTCTGTAAGAACATCTAGATGATATTGTAGCATCTAATAGTCAGATGGGTCAAATATATCATTTAGAAATGCATGAGTTGCAATAAAGATTTGCTTCAAGTACAATTAAAAATGCAATAGCCCAATGTGGATCAATTGCAAAATTGGCAGCAACGTAATGTTGGATTTATACCAGCACTCATAAAGGAAGATCCCCAGGTGAGGGTACCGATATGCACATGATAATTACCAAAGTTTTAGAGTAATATATTTTATTCACATCTTTTAAATGAAAATGGTTTAGCGTCTATGTAATGCTTTTATGCTATGAGGAGAGTTAATTGTGAACTAAAAATTGCAATTTTATTATGTTATTGCGCTGGTGTAAATCAATATCTGAAGGCCTTATACATTGGGAGGTTGCAACGGGGTTATCAAAATATGTGTAATTGGTATATATTCCTGCAATTTGGCAGGATAGTAGCCATACCATGAATCGAGTAGCAGAGTTGTTTACGTCCCACTTATTATTCGTATTTCGTAAACATTTGAAAAGTTAGACGTAGAAACCTCAATCTTTTTGAGGCCTAACAAAAATAAAATATCATAGTTTAAAAATGTGCAAAATATTAGTACCAAGTCGTGGACCAAACGTGCCTTCAGCCTCTTTGAACTTTGATTGCATAGCACATTGAAGAGTGCGGCCAACATTTAGTCCAAATTAAACCCACTTTCGTCTGCGTTATAAACATTATCTGCACTACACATTTCGATGTGTGGCTTGGTGTACGGGTTGACAGATACTATAAAATCTGCCTCCTATCAACTCTAAATAAAATCCCAGAAAAAAGTCTACAAACGCAAATAAGAGATTACCTTCTGTAAAATAACATTCCAGAGAAATTCGGGCACCATGTCAACAGCAATTGATTTATTAAATATGATCGTAGGTGAACTAGAACAAAAACATACCGTCACTGAACTATTTATTGATGTGAAGAAGGCGTTCGATTCTATTTCTAAAATAAAATCTGAATAATCTGAGAATAAAAGGTATAGAAAATCAACTAATAAACATTGAAAGGCAAAAACTATCATTTGCCACAGAGCGGAAATGTACCACCCGTTCTATATCTCATGAACGACATTCTCGAGATCGATACTTATAAAGAAATTTAAAATAGTAAAGTATATGTACAGTATACTCCGGTAAAAACGAACAACTACAGGAACATATTCGCTCAGACATAACAAAAACAACAAATAGGTGGCAAAATATTCTCAAAACGATCAACGAGGAAAAATAATACATGATCTTTCTGGAAAACTAATTTCTCTAGCTGCAACATCGTAATCAACAACTACATAGATTATACGACAAACAAAACAAATAAAAAACCTAGAACTTACAATTCAAAACAACTTCAAACGGGATCAACACGTAAATAATTTATCCAGAAAAAACGCAACGTCTATAGCGGGAATAAAGAAAATACGACATATGATACCGGAACACAAAGAAAAACCAGTATACCAATATTCACTTCCAACATAAACTACCTGATTAACGTATGGAGTACTGGAACCAGAGGAAACCTTAACGAACTACGGATACGACAAAACCAAATATTAAAACTAATGCACTCCATGGACAAAACAGGGCCAACAACATATACATACTTATAGCACTAGAAGATCTTTTATAGGGACATAGAAAACCAAATGCAAGAAACATGAAAAGATACAAAGAACCGAAACAATAACGAAATACATTAAACTCCCAAAACAGACTGAAAAAAAGCTGAACTACATGTAGTATAAAAACACTAGAAAGAAGATGATTAAGCGAACAAATCATTAAATTAAGTGAAGGAAATTAATAAGACCAACAGAGCTCTCAATACCTTTAACCCGGAACGAGGTATGTACATAACCGAGATGAGGACAGACGGCGAAAGGGGAAAGACATTACACACTTATATATATTGCCATGTGAGCATGTATGTGTGCTTCTGATTAATAAAAATTAAAAAAAAAACATTTGAACTTTTCATTTTTGGGGATGTCAGACATTTTTAGTTACATATAGTGAATTATAATTAACCACATTGAATCGTTTAGTGCAAAAATAGCCCAAGTATGTGGATCTTTGTTGTGTACCGAAAAGCTGCATAAAATTCTCGTTTAGTGCTAAAATACCTGAAGGCAAATGACAGCTCCAATTGTACATTCGTAATGTTTAATTAACAGTTTCTTATACGGCGCTGGTGTGAGTCACCGCTTTGTTCAAGAAATATTTTATAAAACGCAGTACTTTTACACAGAATAAAAGATGACATGAGATCGTCTTTTTATATTTACCGTGAAAGTTAAGATCCAACGAAATTTGCACCTTTCTTTTCGATTTCATTAACACACGTGAATTCCTCCAATAAGGAACTAAATATATTTGGTGGCAATTTCGCAAAACAAAACAAGCATCATTCAATGATAGGGTTCTTCTTGGATCTTATTGATAGAGCAATACTAGTTTATTTGAATACTTTTCTAATAAAAAGGCATTTATTTTTGCTCTGTTTTAGTGTATTTGAAATTCTAAAGAGAGCCCTGGAGTTTCTTCTGTATACACAAATTCGAATGCAAAGAATTTGTTTACGATAAAAGAGATCCGATCGAAGAATATTTTGGATATTGAGCAATGATGGTAAAAAATACTTAAACAGAAACTGGTTATCCATTGAAAGTGAAAAAAAGAGGAATGACCACAAGAAAATAAAATTTCCTCCATCTTTAACTGTCGTGTCTTCGAATTTATCCATTGACTTGCGTTTCCAAATTTCAAACTTTTTCAATTTAAAAAGAAGCTTATGGACAAGTACTTATCTTCATGTTAAAAATTCAACATTTGCGCAAGTCAATGTGTTGTCAGATGTTTTAATAATTTATGTTTATCTTGTATTTTGTAATTTTTGTTTAACGTAAAAATATCTACATTTCTACGAACGTTATTTGCAAGAAAGACTTGACTCATTTTTCTTCCTAATCCATAATTCGAATGCTCTGGAAATTCTTTCATATCTTTAACTCCATAAACATGATAACGATGTATACGTACGAGAATTATAAGAAAAACAATAAAACAGAAAAATCATAAAAATTTCTTGTTTCAAAACCATAGAAGATAATGACATGACTTCGATTAATAATAGTACTGCATATATCCGAAAAAAATCCGCCTATCCAGATATCTAAATCCACTATCCGATTCTCGGATCCAGATCCACTATCTGATTCTCAGATCCGGATCTACTATCCAATTCTCAGATCCGAATACGGAATTCATAGCTACTCTGCATTACACAGGTGTTAATAAATCTGGTATTTATTACAGCTATTATTACATTGTTTGATAATTACTCGGTCTATTGCAGGTGTTTGCTCAAAAAAGCTATCAGATAACCGGACTGGATCCACGTTATTTCGGATAACGATTCTAGGTCCCAGGTTTTGAATAATAGATAATGAATCCGGATAGTAAATTATCCTGATCTGGATAACAGCTCTAATTGATAAAAAGCCTTAACAGGGTGTTTGATTTTAAAACTTTTCATTGAAAAATCGCCATGTTCTTAATTGTTGAACGAATTCAGTTCTACACCTGTACTCTTGCGATTAATAGTACAACTCGGTGCTAAAAATTATTTTTTTGTTAGAATCAGCTCCCTCTATTATTAATAGATTCATTAATGATTACTAGTAATAAATAAGCAATAGGCAGACTACTTGCATATACAACAAAGCCAAATTTGCATACAAAAAAGATGCCAGAACGTTTTTTTTATATTAGTAAACAACTGTATCTACAACAATGTGTGCCATTAGGATAATAATATGTATATTTTGTCCATTGAAAAATCTGTTAATAGCTCTACTCCATTGTCTTCGTGTTTAACTCTGTACAATGTGATACGGCAGGATACTAATTTGTAATGAGTCAGACAACCAACTTATTATTCTAATGATTTACTGTCGGATAACATAAAAGTCACATGTTAAAAGTGCCGACCAGCTAAGTACATACTGAATTGATGCTGCAGTCTGGGTATTTCGGGCGATAATAAATTTTTGAATTGGCAAGCGAGGTCAAATGGCGATATAATTAATTAATCAGAGTCATGCACACAGCTTGATCGATATGAATAACAAAATAATGATTTTGGAAGCCTCCACGTTTTATCTTAAAAAAAATATTTTTCGGAGTACGTAATGATGCTTCAAATACAAGAAACGTAAATGTTTTTAAAAATTTGTACCTTCTTTCTACATATACACTACCGTTCATATATTTGGGGACGACTAAGAAAAACTCCGAAAAATAAACAAAATCGAAATATTGACAATTGACTGTGTTTTATATGCAAGAGTAAACATTTCTATATGCATGGCCATAATTTACAACAGTATTCTCTTCTATCCCATCAAATTTATAACGCATTTATGTTCTACCGCAGTCTCAGGCAAAATTCCTCTTAATCCCTTTTATGGGGTTATAAACGTAAACTTGAAAATATTGTCGAATATTTCCACAAAGGAATAATGTGAGATTCATACAACACTTGGTACAACAAACAAAGCAGATATCGTCTTGTATTTAAAATAAAATCGATCTTGATAGTAGTTTAGTTTAAATTTAACTATCGTAATAAACGGGTGGTGCTGAAATGGCAAAACGAAACGTAATTTCCATCGAAACGCATTCTGCTATTATTACTTTACGTAATGAAGGATACTCAATGGCAGTTATTGCGAAAAAATTAAAAATATCGAAAAAGGGTGTATTTACAACATTAAAACGGGTGGCGGAAACGGGTTCTTTGGCTGATAAGAAACGTTCTGGACGCAAAAAGAAGACAACAGCTGCTGAAGATCAGTTCATGGCTCTTGTTTCAAAAAGAAACAGATTCCTAACGGTTCCGGAAATAACGCAGCAAGTCAATGTTTTACGAAGAAATCCTATTTCGCATTCGACCGTGAAACGAAGATTAATTGCGGCAGGCTTAAAGGAACGAGTAGTTGCCAGAAAACCGCTTTTGAAAGTTCAAAATAAAAGAAAAAGATTGCAGTGGGCACAAGAACACAGACACTGGACATTCGAACAATGGTGCAATGTGCTGTGGACAGATGAGTCCAAATTTGAAACATTTGGCTCCAAACGGAGGACGTTTGTTAGGCGACAGGTTGGTGAAAGAGTTAGTGAACAGTGTATTTTACCTATAGTGAAGCACGGTGGAGGTAACGTAATGGTTTGGGGCTGTTTTGCGGGAACAGCTGTAGGTGATTTAGTAAGGATACAGGGAATACTTCGTAAAGAGCGCTATCTCAAAATATTACAAGAGAATGCTGTACCAAGTGGGGAACGATTACGAGCTCGAAACTTTACGTTTCAAGAGGATAACGACCCTAAGCATTCTCCTCGTATATGCAGAAACTATCTAGCATCTCTGAAAGAAGAAGATCGTTTAAAAAGAATGATTTGGCCACCTCAGTCTCCTGACCTGTCGCCTATCGAATTAATATGGGATGAACTGGACAGAAGGATTCGCCAAAAAGGAGTGACTAGTTCACAAGATTTATGGAGAAAGCTCCAGCAAGCATGGACCGAGATCCCAGCAACATTTTTGAAATCTTTAATTCTAAGAATGCCACGAATATGTACCGCAGTAATTAAGTCAAAGGGTGGACATATAGACGAAGAATCCGTATAGACCTAATTATAATTAGTGCAACATTTATTTTTGGAATATTTTTAGTTTTGTATAGTATACTCAATGTACAGAAGTAAATTAAATTACAAATGACTTTTTGTTTTTATCCGAATTAAAAAAAACTGTATTTTTTAATCGTCCCCAATATATGAACGGTAGTGTAAGTCTAAAAACAGCCGACCATTTCTACTTTTCTAGATAGTACCGAACCCGATCTATTGGCGCATCTCGATCGAGCGTGGATTATCTTACACTATTTTCCGGGACCGAATTCGATGTTCATACTCACCTTTCTACATGGCAGTGAAGGAAAGAAAACACCTTTTAATTCTGAAGTATATTAAGGAATTGAAAAGAATTTAATTATAGAAAACGGTACAATATAATGCAAGAATTGCGATAATTATATATTTTTTTAACTAGCTCGTATTTTAAGATAATGCATTTAACAAAATATGAGAGCAGTTACATTAATAAAGCGATACCTAACATTAAAACAAAGTAATAATGCGCGCATCACAGTGTCAGCAGTATCGTATTTGAAATACGAAATATACTTGGATTTTAATTCATAATTTGTTTATTTAACTTCAATGTAGAAAAAATATACAATATGCAATACAACATAATAAACATTTGCAGAATTCGAATTAATTTTGGTTAATATTCGAGTTATCGCATTTTGATAATCTATATAAAATTTTTATATTAAAAAAAACGACTCCATTAACTAACATTACTTTGCCGGAGATAATGAAAGTCTCCAACTGCTTTCAATAATTTATATTTTTAATACATTTCTTGTAACAACACACAAACCTCACACAATACATTACTTGGAATCCAGCAGTTTAAATTCACGTCAATCGTTGTCAGAAGCTATCGTTGTTAGGCCAACTACTAAAAATATCAAGTCTTTGGATTAGCATCCCTGGAACAACAGATTAATTAATTAATCTTCGATGAAATTTCTAAAATTTCTTTCCTAAATTAATTAATTCTTAAATGAATGAATTAATCAACCAAAAAAGTATTACATTCATTTAATCCAAGAAGTATTCTGAAGAGAACATTAACGAAAATGGGGAGGAAAACAGGATTATAAGATATATTCATTTAAAGACAAGTATAAGCACAACACACGCTGTGTAAGTAAATTAAAACCGCTCCTGTAAAAGTCGTTAGAAATAAATCAATCAACGTATATTCTAATAAGCTTACCCTGAACATTAAAAAAATAAAAAAATAATAATCTTCACAAACAAATAGATATTTTTAGTTAAATCACTTTCACCGCTTCTCATTGCCTGTAAAGTTTCGCAACGATCTGAATATCTTTCTGGATATTTTAATCGAGGTTGATTAACATAGTGGTACAATACAACACTTTTTTGAGCTTGATTTTCCATATTACACAAAATTGCACGAAATGACGTATTACAATATTTAAACTTTGTGGATTTTATTATTTATCCAGTAGAATATTCAAAATACATTTCCAACAAAATTCTTTTCTATATGAAAGAATTTAGATCATGTGTGATATATGCTACATAATGACTCAAATAATACAAACACATAATACTACATCGAATTATTTATTTATTAAATAAATATCAAATGACCTGCTTGTTTGAAATGTATGAATCTCGGAGAAATGTATTGATTATACTTGGGTTCTACAAAGTCACTCGAACGAAACTTAACGTATGGATTGTTTTGTACCAACTTAATAATGCCGTCATTGTAATAATTCAGCCATCGTTGTTAACATTTAGTTCTCGTTGTTAACATTTAGCCACATGGATTATTCCAAAACCCAGAAGTGATCAAAATAGCGCTTGACTAAAGATCCGTGGCCAGAATATGCAGAGAATTGCACTTAAACATAGTATTGTTCATATTTGTAATAATATGGAAAAAGTGTTAATTAAAGGTTATTTACTGTTTGAATTGTATATACCATACATTTCCAGCTATACAGAATATTTCAGAGGTAAGTAACACCAAACAAGAAACAAAGTGCACGCAAAAAGCACTTGTTTATTTAAAAGATTTTTCCAACAAATACTGCCATAGTTAAAAAATTGTGCTTGGATACAACACTCGCTGTACATCTCGCAGATTACTACCATCAGGTTACTCGAATCTTGTTTGGTGTTACCTGCTTCTGAAACACTTTATATAGCTGGAAATGCATTACGATTTTTTTTTAGATTTAAACAGCAAACAACTTTTATTTAAGACATTTTCCATATTATTACAAATATGCCCATCACACAAATACTGCGTATATTCCCCAGTAGCGCGTGATGAAATATCTTCCGATATCAAGTGACTTACATTTAAACATTACCTTTAACTCTCACCGGATGAGAATTATATCGAAGAGAATTGAAAGTAATCAATTTTCGGAGGGTTGTTTCGCCTTTTCAAAATGAATTTCCGCCGATAAAAAAATTCCCTTGCGTATCTGAACATACTCTACATTCCTACCAGATTTCATCCGATTCTGTATTTGACACCTGGAGAGCTTTCTTTGTAAGTATTATTTTATTTTTGACAATGTACATCCTTAAACCGTTATCTCTGACGCATTTTTGTATTTTTGATGCTTTTTGTAGTCCGTGTTATTTATTTAACAAATTACGTGGTACCCATTTACAAATTTTGTTACTTAGAACTTTTATTATCATAGTCCAGCCCATTCTTTGCTGTTGTCTGGTCGGTTGCTAATAGATCATTGAGGATGCTGCAAAGCATTCTAACGAACACTTAAATTGAATAACAAAATTAATAATACCAATAAAACAATTTCAATAACATCCTTTATTTATACAAAATAGCAAAAGTAAAAATCAAATTCTGTTTATTGAAATTGTTCGAATTTGAATTAATTTATTGACGTCTCGATTTCTTTTGGCTGCTGCATCTTCCTAGCTACTTATTGTTTATAATCAGTTAAAAGTCGAACGAAAGATGCTATAAATTTCATTGACTACTCAAAAAACATAACTTAGCAAATAATCGAATACTTTTGTAGTTTTCTAAAACTGTAATGATATGTAGTTTAATTACAATCGATTTAGGTTAGATCCCTAAACACATGTGCTTATATATACATATCCAGCTATATTCTGCCGAAATCTAAATGTTCCCTATAATTTTTATTTTATAATAAACAGCATAATTCATGCAGAGTTTGCATGTTATATATCATTTGGATTTTATGTTTATGCTTCTTTTATACAAACAAACAGTTCGGTAGAGTTTTTCTTTCAGCGAGAAACGAATCACAATTATTATTATTTCTGTGTTTCGTGCCAAGAAACGGCATCTGTGCAGAGAACTATCTAGGACACGATGAATCACAACATATTCAGTTTCAGGGATTGGCTACGGTGATAGATTACTTAATTCAATTAACTTACAGCATTGCCTTCAAAAAATAAAATGCCAATTTTCTATTTATTGCCTGAAAAGAACAAATTGTATCGGAAGATGTAGTTACTACACAAAGAAATATTCAGTTTAGTTGAAATATTTACATTTGAATAAGTATGGTAAAACCGTTGGCCTTCTCTTGTACTTATTTGCCTATTTTCATGTAAATCATGGTATAAAACAGGGTCTCACGTGTAACGCCTCGTTTTATAATAGGTAAGCCATGTTTTTTCGAAACACAATCTGGTAGGCACGTATTTGCCGTCTCAATTCACCTTCATGAAATATTTTGCAATATATAGAGTATTTCAAAAAGAACATAGCATTCAATGCTTTGAATTTCATCTGAAAAAATATGCTTATAATTTTCAAGATTGCTTAATGGACATATTTAAAAAAGTTAGGGAAGTGCAAAAATAATAACGATTAACAAAACAAGAAATAATAATACTGAGAATAAAGAACGAAAATATGAAAAATGCACGATAGAAGAACATTAAAATAAATAACAAGAATAATTTTCGCCTTTAAAATTAAAACTTGTCAATTCAGTAAATTATCTGCAGTAATATCCGCACTCCCATATGTCTGCTTCTTTCCTTTTAATTAAATAAGGTCTTACTGGAAATTTCGATGAAGTTTACCCTAATTTTTCTTCGCCTAGCGGTTTGTCATGATCCAATTAGTTCTGTACGCGTTAGAAAGTAACCTACCTTCTTGTAAAAAACATAATTGCGTAGGCATTAAAAAAAAATCAATAGTCGACTAATTTACGTACTGATCGTGTGGAGTACATTGAGCAAGTACGTTGCTATCAGCACTTACCAGCACGTTACGCTACTAACGCATAACCAAGCGAGTTTGAAAATTCCGCTGTGTCAGCATAACGGAACACCTCATGGGACGCGCATCACCGGAAAGATATTAAGCAATGATTGATGTTCAAGAGTGAAAAAATCTCACACTCCAGCATGCGCGTAAGTCGATTACCTGATGCAAGGCGGCTCGAGATAGTGCGCGCCACCCAGCGATAATCGCATTTTACATGATCTATACGTCCACGTGGTTACGCCTCGGGTATATGGAAATGGTCGCTAGGTTTTATTGTCGGACAGCGTGTAACTACAACTTTTATGTATCGTTAACGTTTTATGGTATCGGAGAAATTTAATTAACTAAATTTGATGAATTATATATGTGATAATTTAAATTAAAAATTACGAAAAATATATCAATAAATTCTTCGGGTGGCTTGTAGGGTCAAATAAACCGTAAAAAAAAATGAAGAAATTAGCTCTGAATAGGAGACAAGTTTTCCGCTTCCTGCAATATAGGTAATTTTACCCCTGCAGGTAAAATGAAAAATATCAGTAGTTAGATAGTTGTTTCTACTTTCATTTACATACATACAAGGATGATATGACAGGTATCCATGTTTGGAGACAGGAGCTTTGTATGATTGTGAGTACTAATCATTAGTCGACGTCTGCCAAAAGTGTTTTACGAGCTGTTGAAATGGGGAACTTTATATATTTTTGGAATCAGAGGAAAAGAGACCGGTCAATGATTCAATTCCTTTTTTTTTTAATGGGAAAATAGACCATGCGCCTCCCTTTATGAGGAGCGGCCAGGTCGTTCCATTGAGGTAACTATGAACGTTATGAACAATAACGTTCATGATGTCGTGTTACCAGACCGCCAGTTGAAGAATAGAGAGATTGCTAATACGGTAAACATCTCAATTGAGTCTAGCAAAACATCCTTCATAAAAATTGAGTAGTCGACAGCCATCAACAAGGTGGGTGCGGCGTTTACTGGCGACTAATCAAGAGCGGAGTCGCCTAATAACTTCAAAGCAATGTTTGGACAAGTTTAAGCGCAATGCCGGTGAGTTTTTGCGCATCATGTGACTGTAGATGAAACATGGATATATCACTACATGCCAGAAACTGAAAGTAAGTCGGGAAAATGGGGTTTTCCGGACGAATGCACACCAAAGAAGGCGACAACGATTCCATCAGCCGGAAAAGTTATAACGACGATTTTTTGGAATTCGCAAGGCATAATCTTAATTGATTATTTGGAGAAGGGAAGGACAATCGTAGGACAGTACCCTGTTGATTTATTAAATCAATTCTGCGCTAAACTGTAGAGAAAAGGCCCTACCTAGCGAAGAAAAATATTGTCGAATATCATGAAAACCCCCGGATTCACTCATCGGCAATTGCAATAGCAAAACTAGTTAGAATTACGGTACGCATCCAATATATTCACGAGATTTCGCCTTCTATAACTTCTTTCTTTTTCTCAGCTTGAAAGATAAGATTTTGAACATTCTTAGCTTTTGTGGAAGGTAGGATCCCTGGAGTGAGATATTTCATAGGTTTCATATCGGGCTTATCCTACAAACAAGTTTCACTAATCAAAATAACATGTAGATGTTCCGTTAAGCTTTAAATACATTGTTATTATAAGAGGAATACTATGTTATATTTTGTAAATTATTAAGTTTCAAACAAAAGAAATGTGTAAAGAGAAGAATGTTTATAAATTTGGATTTACGGAATAAGAGCATCTTTCTAATTAAACGATATACAACACAAGTGTTGAATCAAATTATGCGTAGATAGATCTGTGTTAACTAAACGATACTGGAGAACATTACAATAAAACACAACACTATTATTTATAAATTAAAGCAAATAGTATTGGCTGAACAGAGTATTTATAAAAGAAATAATATATCTGTGTTTGCTTTTGGAAATAGCGTAAAATTATATTAATTCGCGTGCTGGGGGAATTTACGGTTTAGTAAATATTATCCTGCACACATAAGTTCTGACTCGCGTTGTGGTATTCATTAGGTAATTTTAGGTAATTTTCACACTGCTTTATTACCTTTTGAATGAAAACATGATCAAAATCATGTACCAGGTGTGTCGGTAATTCTTTTCCGGTTTTTTCGCTAAAGAAAACACGTTACTTAGAATGGATAGTTAAAATTTATTTATTCAAAGTATTGGCCATTTGATTCTATACATTTTGTCCATCTCTCAGGCAATTTATGAATGCCATTCCAAAAGAACAGTTCCTCCTTTGAGCTAAACCATTCATCGAGCCATTTTTTAACTTCTTCGAAATCGGCGAAGTGCTGCTCTGCAAGCGCGTGCCCCATCGATGCGAAAAGGTGGTAGTCGGATGGAGCCAGGTCTGGAGAGTACGGCGGGTGCGATAAAACTTCCCATCCAAGTGATTTCAACATTTCTTTGACTGGTTTTGCTGTATGAGACGGCGCGTTGTCATGTTGCAAAATCACTTTATCATGTCTTTCAGCGTATTGTGGACGTTTTTCGATCAATGCACAGTTCAAATTGATCATTTGTTGTCGGTAGCGATCACTATTAACTGTTTCTCCCGGTTTCAACAGTTCATAATATACGACACCAATCTGGTCCCACCAGACACAGAGCATGGTCTTGCGACCAAAGCGATTTGGCCTTGCAGTCGATGGGCCAGCTTCGCCAGGTGATAACCATGATTTTTTTCGCTTGGGATTTTCGAAATAAATCCATTTTTCATCACCCGTTACTATTCGATGCAGAAATGACTTCCTTTCATACCTTTGAAGCAGAATTTCACTAACGATTTTTCGATTTTCCATTTGTCTGTCATTCAATTCATGTGGCACCCATCTCCCCATCTTTTGGATCTTTCCCATAGCTTGTAATCGTTCACAAATTGCTACTCGGCCCACATTCAACTTTTCTGCTAATTGTTTTTGAGTTTGTGTTGAGTCTTCATCCAATAGCTCCTGCAATTCCGCGTCTTCAAACGTTTTCGGCCTACCAGGACGTTCTTTATCTTGAACGTTGAAATCACCACATTTGAATTGTCGAAACCACGTTTCACATGTTCTTATGGTTGGAGCATGCTCACCGTAAGTCTCTACTAGCAAACGATGACTTTCAGCGGCTTTTTTCTTTTGATGAAACAAGAAAAGTAATGCGTGCCGCAAATGCACGTTTTCAGGCACAAAACTCGACATTTTCAAAAAATTATAAATCTATAACGCTGTTATTTTGGCGGAACGTAACTTGTGTAGTTTTAAGGTTAATGTCAGTAGAATAAAATTACATATGTATCAAATCATAACATTTCATACTTATGGCCAGTGACATCTGCCGGAAAAACCGGAAAGGAATTACCGACACACCTGGTATACACTAATTCTTTGCTTACCTTTTGAATTAAAATTTATGCACTTATAATTCGCAACTTGCATTCACGAATTTTATCCTACGATCTGATACTTTAGGGTTAAATTACCCCATTTTTTATTTTCCATCACGAAAGGTGAAACTAGTCCAATGATACTGATTACTGTACTACTTCTTACTCTAATAATTCTAATATTCTCCTATACTTGCCAAGGTTTCTTAGCATTTTAGATTATTTTTCAATCAATGTCAAGTGATAAAAGCATAAATAACGTAATTGTACATCAAGTTTTTGATTCCTACCAGCGAAAATTAAGATAACCCATGCTCATACCGGGAAGTATGAGCATTGAACACTTAATTATAAATTGTGAAGATTGGCAACTATTTTTAAAATACGTGTGAAACAAAATTGACGATTCCTGTAACTATTTGCCATTACTATGTTCCAGCCAACTACAAGTTGCACGAGCGCAAAATTGAAGTGACCGTATAAATATACTCTATAATGACTTCCCCTGGTTTTATTTCTTTAGAACTTCTATGTGAAATATAATCCTGGAGGAGAAGCCTTGTCATTCCTAGAATGTGAAAATCCTTGTTGATAATGGCTACAGATTACAACCAAGTTAGATTGATAGCTAGAATTAAAAGTTATCTTCTTCTAGATCGGGATTGGGATTTGTATACTCGGGGTATTTTTCCAATAACAACAACATTATATTTTAACTAGCTCATTGCGCAGTTTCTTTTCAAATTGCAATTAATTTTTATTTTCGTGTTGCTCCTGCAATAACACAATCGAAATATATTGGTCCAAAAAGGTACTGAAACCCCTATTACCAAATTGTTAAATATCTAACGGGTGTAATTTGAACATTTATTATGTATTCTGTAGAAAACGAAATAAAAGTATTAATCCTAACAACAAGAGGAAACGACTAAATACAATTGATTAGTTTGAAAAGTAAACAGATCCAATACCATTAATATCAGTTTTAGGTCAGGCTGCGGAAGTTTTGAAGTATTTGAAATAGTACAAATGAAGCTAAAATAACAGACAGTACGTGAATTCTGCTCATAAGAATAATCCAAATGATGAATTGTACCCACAAAGCAACAAAAGAATAGGATATTATAACATTTAATTACATTAAAACCTCAGCGTTGTAAATAATCAAATAGATCTTTGCTTGGACATTAGACTAGTATACGCCATCAAGGTAGTAACAATGTATATTATCAAATATCAGAAAAAGAATATTTGATAATATGGATAAGAAATTGTTTGAAAACGTTTCCTTTACTAACAATGTTATGTTACGCTTCAAAAGTTTTATTTACACTATGGAACAACTCTGGATTTTTGCCGACTTCTAAACGTCTTCGGTAATGAAGTTAGGCATACGTAGTAATGAGATAGATTAAGAGCTACTCGTTAGATATACATAATTTCAAATTAGACCCAGTTATCACAAATATTTTCCTTTAGTATTGTTGACAAGGAATGCTCAGCGCCAGATTTTTTTTTTTTAGTCTTCTGGCGCTTTGACGACCGCATTAACGAGCTAAGTCTGTGATCATAGGGTCTTAAATGTTATGGTTTCCATGCTTTATAGACGCAAGTTTACCGGTGTCATTGATCTGAGGCGATATGAATCTGGTATTGACCGTAATACCTAGCTTGATGTCGTCTGGTCTCGGCATTATAGAGCCGCTTTCTAGGTCACTATTTTTATTATAATGACTCACGTTAGACGCTTATGTTTGCCTATAACTAAATAACTATCTTCGTTTTCTTTCAACAAATGAGACACGCTATTCAAATAATTAATTTGTGTAAGATATTATGGTTACGTTAAGTTAAAAAAAAAGTAGGCGTTATAGTGAGGTACAGTTAAAGGATCTTGTAAATCTAAAGAAAGTAGGAGTTGCTTTCATGAATTTAACTAATATCGTTGTTGTAATGAACCATCCAACTGGATTCAGTAATATTATTAAGTATCGTAAGGAAGATCTCTCAACAAGATGTATTAATAAATGATATTTATCTTGGTAAAAAGGAAATGAAGTGTTCTCCGTGAAACGCTCGCTGAAGAAAATGAAAGTACAATTTCGTTGAACTTGTTAAGTAGGAATTAGCTGTTTGCACTCACTCTTCCTCTTCTACTTCAGTTATCCAGTACAATAGATAATTAGACTTCTTTCAATCAGGAAGTCAAATAAGAACAATCAATAAAATGAATATACCTTATAAGAATTAGAAAGAGAAACTATGCATTACAATAAACTTTTATTTACATTATACATTTTGGTAAATGTACTAAGAAATTCTGTCTGGACTTATTTTAACCTAGTGGCTGCCGATTTATGAGTGCAAAGAAAGGGGGAGTCTCAAATGAAGTATTTTTATTTCGATAAAGAACAGCTAGTTGTTTTAACTACTAGCCAATTAGAAGAACTTACTGATGTTGCGTCAAAGGTTACAAAACAAAATAATGATGCTGCAAATAAGTCTTTCACTGCCGGTTATGACAAGCTTATATGAAAATTACCATCCTCCGTCATTTCAAATGTATGTTAAAGATCTCGGTGATAGAAATATTGGTCAGATAAACTGTTACTGCAAGAAAGTGGGAAAGCGAGGAAGAAACAAAGTCTCTGTTGAGTTTCGTGCTTCTAATGACGCTAATACATTTATTTCTTCTTAATTTTTAGAAGAACATCTCAACAAAGCGGCCGTAGCCGATCCAGAGGCAAGTGGAGAGCGCTGAAGCAGCCAAGAGAATTTGCTGAAATCTATAAAGCTGTCAACTCAAAACTATTCGATGTATCTTCAATTCATTTGCTGTGAAACATATTTCGTTGAATTCTAATGGTAGTTTGCTGTACTGGATTGCATAGAGGGGCCTCCCTCAAGGGAACTCTTTAAGCCCAGTTTTTTTTAACATATACTTACATAGTTTAGATACCTATGTCAACAACAATTCCACTTAACAGTAGGATTTTCTACAAATTACCCGCAATCTGGAGAGTCTCTGCTGTTTCCGGGTAAAAAGGATAACCTTAGACTTGCTGAGAGAAATTGATAAATCATAATCAGAGCACCAGCGAGATAGCTTGGTCAGAACTATGTTAAAAAAATATGATAGCTTCCAGAGAAGCATGTTTAACAAAAATGGTGAAATCATCAAGTTTGAGTGAAGTTACCCACGGTTTTCTAATCACGGTTTATGACACACAGAAACTTTCATGCGAGATAGGTCGCTGTGCGAAATCGATTGACCGAACGAAACGCCGCGAAGAAATTGTGAACCGAGCTAACACAAAGTTTACATACTTTAAGAAAATCATTCGGTCACCGGTTGATGATGAGGACCATTTGTGTCCTCGAAACGGCCGTCCCGGACTATTTATTATATTATTATATAATAAATTAAATTTGTGTGGTGCGGAGGGTGCCGATACTTATGTGTTGTTTACCATACTACGCCACAGTCCTTGCTATCATTATTAATTAAATTTTAGTTGGTTAAATTTTTTCGTACCTTCCTAACTTCCGATAAGATCATCAAATACTTAACTTTGATGATCTTATCGGAAGTTGCTGACTGACAACTCAGTAAACAAAACTTATGTGTGTATAGATCCAATGCTTATTTTGGTTCCAAAATATGCAAAACATTATTTATAAACTCGGACTTATTGCGGTTTATTGCCACCACAATAAACCACAAAATTTATTAACGTTTAGCGTCTTCACTGTCAATGGTTATTCGAGGAAACCTGACTAATTTGAACACTAAATATTTGTAAATATAAACAAACCACAAATAATTTCCATTAGAAGAGGCGAAAGAAAATAGTTTGCGTAATAATCATCCCGAAATCCATAACAATACATGTAAATGGATTAACAGGATGTGGTTGACTAATCATCGACAATCGTTTTTCACTTTGATTCACTTTGTTATCGGGACAAAAACGTTTAAAATTAGAAACTAAAAATAGAATTTGCAGAGCAGCTGACTGCAATTATTACCGTTGCCGTTGAATTGACCATACTTAGTTATATGACACATTGCACGCTGAGTAATTTGCCTTCATCACTTCTATGCTGAAATGAATCACAAATCATGTCATAAGTAATATGGAACATACGATTTCCATTATATGGTGATACTGCATACAGATGGTCCCAACCTTCTAGATTTGGAAAATTATGCCTATTTATTTCCTTAAAAATATCCGAAATGCAGACATATTTCAGCGTAAATTTTTGCGAAGTTAAGTTACATATTTGGTTCTAGATATGGTATTAAAACTCTTTCGAAACATACAGTCCGTTCGGTTTTGAACACCAAGTGTTGTCAAATTAAGACACCAGAAACGTAATTTTCTTAAATAACACCATATATGTATTTTGCTATATCCGCCATATAACAAATTGATACTGCTAACGTTTCCATACGTAAGTAGAAGGTTCTCTCAAATGTCAGTAAACACGATCTTCTTACGTCTTCTTACATTAGTATTAGTATCAACGGGCTGTGGCACAAATGCCTTAAGTCATTGCGACCTTGATAGATCTATTGTAATAAAATGCTCTTAGAGTAGGTGGAGACTCTTAATAAGCCTTAATGCTACTCTAGGATCTTCATCCTTCAGTTCAGTAGATGGCAGAAATGGTTTACTGAAATATTGTTGTCCAGTGCGAGTGATGGCAACATATTTGTATGTTGCCATCAGAATGTGTTCAGCCGTATTCAGTTTTTCGGTCTACAAATCAGAAGTTTCCTTAGCTTTCTCCAGTTTTCTCATAGTTATTCAATATGTAAACACACTCGCATGCTGATTGATTGGATGTTTTTTGTATCTAAATCCTGCACAAATTTGCTACTTATAAAAAGTTCTTACCTTTAGCTTGTGTACTCTACTTCGCCTATTTAATTAATATTATTTACATTTATTTAAGAGTTTGATAATTTTTGAATTCATCACTCTATCTATCTATCTTTTTTTTTGTTTTCCTGGAAAATCATGCAAATTAACAAACAATGACCTTCCTTTACACTGCTATGTTGCGACCAACCTCAAGTGATAAGCGATGAGTAAGGTTCTCTACTTTTCGTGGGCTTCACGAAATTAGCAGAAACTAGACAGGCTTGCACGGAAAATGGCGAACTTTACTGATGAGTGTTATGATGGTAAAGACATTTTTATAAACGGACCATTTTAATAGCTTCCGTTGATTATAGTGCAAATATGTACTGAAGTACTTTTGTCAAATATTGCAATAAAAATGTGTCACCACACAAAGAAAAAACAGAAATTTTGTCACAACTAGAATTGATAATATTATATACAGAAAAATATAGGTTAAAGTAAAGCTAAAGGAGAAATTAATTTGAATAGATACTAGTTTTTTTTTCAATTCAACACCACCGTCAACACAAACTACTTCTTTACTTTGTTGAAAACTAATTATTAAGCAATATATGTAATATATATTAAAATAACAAGCAATATCTTTCTAATGTTAGAATAAAGATAAGTATCCAACGTTTGGACAACGATATTTTAACCTTTAATATTGTTTGATTACCATAATAGCAGTATGCAAAAAATACTAACGTTAACGATTTTAAGCTATTGATTTAAATTTTTGAGCCTAAGTGGCTACTTATGAGCAAAGGCGGATCTTGTATTTGGAAATTATACTGAAATGGTTTCGGTGTTAATATAGTTTGGTTATCATGACAACACTAAACAAAACATAACGAGATAACATTTTTCGATCCCAAGGAAATAGTGTATTGTGTAGGTGTACGTTCCGTTAGCTAAAAGTGGAGTGGATTTCACTCCCTGAACGTGGGGTGCCACCGAAACGGAACGCGCTGTTTTACAACGCTCAATGGATCCTAGAAACCTGTTCAGTTCGACTGAATATTAACACCTTGAAATCCTGCTTTTTTCAAATGTTCATAACAGTTACTAGATTTCCTTTTTAGATAGTGAAATTGTATGTTATATTCGAATTTGTATACGTTCTATTAAACAATGGTAATAATTGCAATTTTTATCTAGATAATAAAGAAAATAATATCAGCTTACAAACAATAAGTGGTTTAATGGCGATTTTTTTTCCATAAAAGTTATTTTGCAATTTTTGTTTAGCAAAGTTTAGAAATATTATTGTTTTTCATGTTTCTTTAACCTTTTCTGGCCTGAACTATCTAATCTACATTTCATTTATGAAAATGATTCAATTTTGTTGTATACATAAAACGTAAGATAATAATTATTATAAAATGTTTTGAAAAAATCATCGGTCAAATCAATTTTTATTTTCAGCTGAGCATATTCCGATGATGTCGTACTCTAAACAAGTGACAATACCACAATAGAATGCGATATAAATTATAATAAATAATAGATGTATTCTACGCTTTGTATATATTTAATATCCTTTTCTAATACACTGGGAAGAATGAAACTGCCGAAGCACTTTGTATTTACCAGATTTGATAATAAGAAAAGTAAATATGTACACAACACACTCATACGACGGAGCCAGTAAAAGTTCTATTTAATAGATTGATGTGCGTTTCCACGTATGTTACGACAGTAGGCTAAATGGCCCATTCGGTTATGCGTATAGCTTTGCCGTAGCTTGTCACTTACGCGTTTAGGGTTCGAATTCAAGTGAGGTCAATGTTACAGTGCGGAGTTTTTTCTAGTGGTGACCGCCTGCATCTAGACGAGTACAATGCATGCAATATACATCGCACGTATCCAGTAAGTTATCCCATGCACATGTTCGCATTAAATAGAACATGTGTGCAAAAATACTGGTAAATAAAAGTTGTTTCTGTATATCCTACCGCTTGTTCAGATAGTTGTGATATGAGCTTGCGGTCCGGAAACGCAGAACACATGTTTTTTTTTCGAATTTGTCACTGCGTTCTTTAAGAGGCGTGTTGTAATTTGGGTGTGCGGCTTTTCAACGTAAATGTTATGAGTAAATGAAAACGCACGCTGACGTCATTCCGTTTCGAATCTGGAATAAAGTTCAGAAATACATATGTCTTCATCTCTAAATTTATGTAAATCCAAACATTACATTCGTCGTACATATGTTATTGTTTTTTCGTATAGTTTGTTTTATTTAATATACCTTCTACTCCTACTGACTAAATTATCTTTAAAATTTACTTTTTGCCTTTTTTATTTTATTTATTTTTTTATATTCAGGTCAAGATGACAGATGACGACTCAATAAATATCGTCTGAATAGAAGGCTGCAAAGATAAGACAAAAAATTTTGATTTTAAATTATCTCTTCAACAAATGATCCTAGTTGCTTAATCTAACAATTGCTTTTCTAGAAATACGCTATCTTAAAAAATTGAATGATGACGTCATTTGTGCAAATATTCAGTTTTATTTATCCGTCAGAAAATGTTATGATTAAAAATTAAGAAAAAACTTAAAATATCTCAGAAATCTTCAAACAAGAAAATTGCGACTAATTTCGTGAATTACACATCTTCAGGCAAAGCACCAAAACAAAAACAACCATCAGCTAATGAAAGTTGTGTGTTAAATTTATATTTTAAATTACAAAATTAGTCCATATAAAAGTGTTATCTCTGTCTAGCTTAGTTTTTGAGATAATTCAGATAACCTGAGATATTTGTAAAATGCCATTGTTTCTTTATCGCCTGATATCTTCATGTTAGAGTGTGTTTGGAATATTATTTGGTCAAGTATTTCTTTGAGTTTTCAGCAACATATTGAGAAAAGAATTATATCAACTGGATTCTACAAGATGGCAATCAAAATTGTCAGCATGTTATTTTAATTTCTTTAGATGGAACACCCGGTATATTTTTGCAGAATCTAATAGAAAAGCTCTGCAACAAGTTTTCTTATAAACATTTCCCTGTACTTAAAATTCATCGTTTTTTAGTAAATTAAATGTTAAAGTATTCATGCAGGTTTCTTCTTTAAATATATACAACGCTGCTACAAAATGCTACAACTTTGTTTCTCTAAAGATTAATAATGTGTAAAAGTTATTTTTTGTATCTACTCGAGGTGAGCACGTGTAATACAAACAATAAACAGCGAAAATAAGCGCAATTGGGTTCAGCACAAAACAAATAGGTTTATCTAAGCTTCACATGTAAAGTTTTTTTGAGAAAAAAAAACCTACCTGATAATTTGAAAACCTCCCGAATGATTTGTTAACGCAATGCATAACTTGGACATTATATATATACATTAAATCTATTCGAGTAGGTAAGCATAAAATAAATTTTTCAAATTCTTTTTAAGGAACATCTTTAGAAAAACAAAAGTTATGCTTTCTGGGAAAAACTTTATTTGCATAGTTGCATATTTGCGGCCAGTTCCACAATGAATTTAAAGTCACTTTAAACCTGAAGTCCACTTTAACCTTAGTTAGTTTGGATGGTTAAAGAAGACTTTAAAATTTCAAAGTACTTTAAATTTATTATGAAATCGGCCATTAATTTATTAAAAGAGGACGCATTTTAGATCTAGGTCGCTGAAGTTTACTTTGTCTCATTGTACATATTTATTTATAAATATTGACTCAATATAGCACTATTCTTCTCACAGTGTATACTTATAAACTGCAATTAGCTACATACATTTGATTTATTTAAAAATCTTATACTTCCCCCGACACACAGAATAAATTCTTCCAAAATTTTCTAATTCTTGTTAATTAAGGGGAACGCCTCGGCATCAATTTCGTTACCTGCACGAAACCTACAATAATAGCAATGTAACTTAAACAATGTCTAGATACTAAGCCTGCAGAAACGAGTTGCACATCACGAAATTAGCGGAAATTAGATAAACTCGTATTTATTCGTCTCATGAGAATGCGTTCGTGTTGCCTACTGCTTTCCCCGAGAGTCGACAAAACAGAAGTCTGTCTAGTCTCTGCTAATTGCGTGAAGCGTACGGAAAGTATACTCGTTTCTGCATGCTTAATAGGTACTTATGACACCGAGGATCAAACACTTCTATGCAATCTGTTGGTAATGGTAGTACATCCACTATAATAAATAGTTAGAAATTTAAATAATATAAACACGCACGCGTGTATAGTACATATACGTAGTACATACCATATATACCTATAAGCACACCTCACTGAATACAGTAACCAGGGAAAAACTAAAAAAGCTTTGCACATAACTATTGCGAACCATTTATTTGCTTCTGCTAATGTAATTTCTGCTTTATTTAAAACAGTTTCTTTATTGGACCTCTTGTTAAAGTAAAGGTATCATCTGCAAACAGACGTACTTTGTTGCAACTTACACAGTTTGGTATGTCGCTGACATATATCTGAGAAGCAGGAGCGGGCCCTGCACGGGTCCTTATAGCACGCTTTTGTCTATTCTTACACAAAAATTAATTGGAACTTTTCTGTTTCAGATCAACTAAATACTGAAGGTAAGTTTCTCATACAGTGATACACAAACACCTACTCTAACGTACAGGTGCCGCCAAGTCCTGTAAAGACAAAAATGGGAATTTCTCAACTCGGACCAGATATTACTGATCATCATATAGTATGGGACATTTCTTCATTTTAAAAGTATGAAAAGATTTCTTGTGCAGCGCCTATTATATTCGAACTAGCGACTTATAATGAATACTATCTTTCCCAAAAAATGTTTTACTTCAAAGTTAAATGAATTCAATCTCATTACTCCAACTACAGCTTTTACTAAAAAGGGAAAGTAATTGATACGTACCGATTTGAACGAAAGCTTGTGACTTTATAGACCAATTTAGTGTAGGAACAACAGTAATTTTATAAAGTGCCTAATCGTCCGCTTTAGTGATGCTGGGCACCCTAAATGCAACGCAACTCTGCGCTCTTTGCTAATATCTCTGGAACTATGGAAAGTATTAAAAATACTTTGGTCAGCTTTTTAACTGTTTTACTAGTATTAAATGATAGCGCCAGTAGTTCTCCAGCAACTACTACCATTCTGCGGGGACGACCCCGTAATTTTTTTCAGCAGTTGCACTTTTTCACGTTGCACTTCTTCACTTATAAAATTTGTCTCTGCTCGAAATCCCTAAACATCCATCATTTAATAACAATAGTAATAACATATTTATTAGCCCAACGAGTAGCACTCAATTACAGGAAATTAAATTTTTTAACATACAATAAATCTAGCTACAGATGATATCATATATATAAATTAGCTTCCCATAAAGATATCTTCAAAGATCCTAATTTCCATTTCTGAACATCGCCAAACCTGGAGCTTGCGAAAGTACATTTGTACGTACAGTTTCGATAAAAAACATCGCAAGATGCTAAGCGAGAGACATTGAATGAAACACGAGATAGTAGAAATTCAATGAACTCCTACTTGACTATGTGAAAATATTTTAATGCAATATACTACCGTGATGGATGAACTGCGTTGAAATGAAAATAAATTATATTATTATGCAATTTCGTTCGGGAGCGCATTACTTTAATTGGGTTTTAGTGCAATGATTAACAGCAATCGTATGCATACACAATAAAGATTCCTCTTACCCGTGATTTTGCTAATAGCGCTTTCTCTGGCTATTAATTACGTCACGTTCATTATATAAATGTATATGTGTCCATATAAAAGGCATTAAAACGGCGACATAATAAAATACACCCATGCAAACACACCAAACGATAAAATGTTTATTGCTCTGTTGCACATATATTAGGACAGGTGACAGCTTTTACGAGAAAAACGTTGATTGAATTTTTATTGCTTTGCGAAACCGAAATGTTCACGTTCTACGTAATTTCTGCAAACTTGCATTTCAAAACCTAAATGAATTTGGCAAAAAACATTTATATTATTTTATCTTGGTGGAATTGAATAGTGGCTTCTTGCGCAAAACTGGCCCTTTTATTTTGATCGAGGAATGAAATGAATTAGTGGGTCAAAAGTACTAAGTAATAACTACATTTGGACCTCTGCCTGATTGTGGCGATAATATTTTCGAGAAAGGCAAATGCTGAATCTGTTTCTTCCCTCTTATCGAATATCCAAAACAGCTTTAGAGCAGCAGCTACTAATTATTCGCTTAATAATCACCCAGTTTCTTACATTAGTAATACATTACAGTTACAAAACTACGATTGATTATTTTCTTAATCGTTGAGTACGATATTGCATTATTTTTCGTGTTTTGATCTTTATTAATACTCCTGAAACAGCCAGTATACTTATTTCACTACACAAAAACACAAAAAAAAAAACTATATTCAAGCCCCAATAAAAAAAAAATATAACAAAAGCAGGTTAGAAATGGATTTCTATGATCTGTTTGCCAAATACAGGTGTTTGAAAAACTTGCTACAAGAGACTGTGGTGTATCGGTTCGGCAATCAGCAATCGTATGTTCGTATTCTACCGCCATCTTGAGATTTTTATTTCCTTAACTAAATGTAATTGCATGAATTCTGGTTCTTTTTTTGCGTTTTTCTGCATGTTTTGAAAAGGGCCAATGGCATTGCTGTAGAGATTTCTAATTCTATATACCACAATCTGGTTTGACCCTCGATAATAAGCGTTCGTTATCCGAACACGTGTTCGTTACATGAGCGCACAACACACATCCTTAGCGAATGTATTCGTTATCCAACTTGTTCGCATTCCGAACTATTTATTAACCGGTGATCTATTGCACTTACATGTTTTGATTGATACATTAGAAAGTAAAGGTGACATTGTTTTGAACAATAAAAGTTGCACTTTCTTTAAGATTTTAATTCAATTACTGTAAATTTGTGGGGTTGTATTTTAGAATTACACAAGAGAGCCAACCCGATCTTATTGAGATTAAAAAAACGGTTAATATACGTTAAAAATTTCCTTGAGCAATAATACATTTAACCGTTATCTCCTGCCACTTCTTAAAAGCGGTTAACCAACCTTTTGTTGGAATACCTTCAAAATAAATGAATAGCCTTTTTCAAAAATGTCGTACTTCCCAAATGTTTCTTAAGCCAATAAAACAACCAAAAGTCGGACACTGCCAAATCAGATGAGTATGGTGGAGATTTTACTACATTTATATTTTTTTGAGCCAAATATTGGATCGTAAGAGCTGCGGTATGGGACGATGCATTTTTGTGCAGCAATAATTTTTCGGTGTGCCATTTAATTGCACATACCTGTACTGCTAAAGTACGCCGCACCTTCAGAAACTTAGCTGGCTACTTCTTTTCATTGTTGGTATTTCTTCACCTCTATGGATCCATACATAACCCTCTTGACAAGTAGCAACGGCCACTGCACCCTTTCTCAAATGCAAGTGATCGTATATGACTGTTTTAACGATTGATGATCCAATCGTGAATTGATTGCAGCAGACGTGGCTCTGTTAGCTTTTTCAATTTATCTTCTCAACAGCAGCCAACTTCTTTCGGGTTCAAATTTCTTTTACCATTGATAAATTGTAGCAAAAAAAAAATTGCTTTTTCACTAAAGGTTGCATCTAGATTTTCCTTGTATTCATAAGCGCTTGAACTTCTTTTGAAGTTATAATCATAATTTAAAAGTGTTCTTAACTTATATCCTAACTAACGCGAATACAACTAAACCTCAATGAAGAAAGCAGTTGCCCTCAACGACAGTGTAGAATTGTTTTTCATGGCCTACTGGATTTTGTTATTCTCAATGGTAACGCCTTGGCCCTCGTATATATTACATCTTATACACCATTATCGCGCCAAATTTGTCGTACACACGTACCAATATAACAACTGCTTTACAAAATAAAAGTTGATTCCAATAACAAAAGTTAACAGATAAAACATCACGTACTTAAATATAAACTGAAAGAAATCAAATAAAGTACGTGTACGGGGCGAATTGCCACAACATTTAAATCGGAATGAATACCATAATAGTAATGCTATATGTGCATGCATAGATTAAAATTCTCCTCTTTATACTACTTCTTACGAAAAGTCATTCCTTTATGTGTGCACTCTGTTAGTTGTACTGTATTAAACTTCTAACGCTTTCCATATGTAATACGAACGTACGAAGACAAAAAGTAAAACCAACTTAGAGCCGTATGGTTTTACCAATTAAAACGCCGCTAATGCATCGTTATGTATATTGTATATATATATATACACGCATTAAATTTCCGTGACGAATGAGAGCTTTGCGACGGCAACAATTGCCAGTAATTATCCATTAAACCAATCACCATTTTTCAACTGTATCACGACAGGAGCGGTCAAGAAAGTTCTACGACAGCGGTCTTGTGCTATTTATAGACCCGTAGTAATGTGGTGTCATTTTTACAGCGTATTTGGACATACACCAACACGCATACTAGGCGCTCATTCACTTCTGAAATCCACTTTTCGACGTTTCCAACACAGACTCAGTTAGCTCACTTTAAATTCTATCAGTAGTAATGATTCTAGTTGAATATATAGAAAGAAAACAATAATTCGTTGCGAGTAAATCTTGTACAACACTCACTTTTGGTTCGGTCTCAAGTCAGACTACAAATAGTGGCAAAATAAGAAAGACAGTAAACTGATTGCTTTTACTCTTGATATTAGTTTAAAACAGAAAGGATCTATGATTCTTTTGTCCGATAGTGACACCTTTAAATAAAAGAAAGCCAATGTGCGTTAGTTAAATTTTAAATATCCTATGCAAATATACCTACAAATTTAACATGTTAAGATTTTTCAAATATCCTTGTTCCTTTTATTCGTCAATCATCAGTGAAGAGCGAGAATAACAAACCAATAACAATTTTTACATAAATACTGAACTTTAAATTATATTTTATTTACTACAGGGAAGACCAAAATCGTTTCATATAGAGCTACTTTCATATTTAAGAAGCCAATTCTTATAGATCTCCACGAAAGAATTAAATCAAATGAAGAATAGAAGTAACAATTTTTTTACAGAGATATTCTATTTTAAATTATATTTTATTCAAAGCTTTGCATTGGACAAATCTAAGGGAGCGAAGAAGAAAATAATTAATGTATAAAGAATGAAAGGTATATAATACTTAAATTGAAGACTTCATTTAACTGCGGATTTTGTTTTTCGACAATATTTAATTTGTTTCTCAAAAGATTTATTAAGTAAAAGATCTTTCGAGAAATAAATTAATCAAGTCACATTTTTAAAGACCGAGAAATAAAGTGTATGTTTCACATATAATTACAAATATTTGGGTTCGATAGGTTATATAATAACATAGTTGTGCGCAATATGTAAAATAATATGGTAATATATAATTTTCCATTTGAGTAAATTTACATAAAAAATAGTAGCCCGCAATAACTTTATGAGATAAGAAGGCCAATAACCTACGAGATGACATCCGCAAATAGATGACATTCGCCATATTTTTTTCAATTCGTCAAAATACGCTTACAAACAAAACCCAAATACTCTGCTTATCTATATTATTTTTATTTAACTTGCGGCAGCAATAAATAAAATCATTGTTAATAAATTTTAATTTTGCAGCGATAGCACTTTCCTTATTGAAGAACCAATTAAAAAATTTATTGATTCTTCAATAAACAACATTAATTATCAAGAATTAAAAATATCCTCTTTCAATTACTGGTATACTATTTCTATAACTTATGTTAATAAGGGTTGCTACGCATAAATTTTTTTTTGAACGACTTACAAGATAATACCCGAAAGCTTCCAAAGTGCAGTGATAAATAAACTTGAAGAATACCCTGATTGTTTTCACCTTCGTCGCCCTCAAAATGGTCCACGTGAAAGGACAAACACCGCCACAGCAGCCCCGCCTCGAAATTTGTTTTGGATTTTGGAAATCTTGTTTCGTGAATGTACTCAGCAGCGTCTGGGATTCTGTCGTGTCAAGTCTTTGCTCCTATAACTTGATTTTCATCTTTCGAAAGAGAAAGAATTGCTGTCCTTCTCATATCTTCCCTTAGCCGCCTACAGGTGTCACGATGGAACTTTGTATTAATCATCTGAACAGATCAGTATATACTTGATCTACTTTTGGCTTGATTTGTCTTCAACTTGGAAAGGAAAATCTGATTCAATTCTATGCAGACATCCAACCACATTGTTTCTGTTCGTCACTTAGTACTCGTGGCATGAGCTTTACTGCTATACTTCGTATATTCAATTCCCTCGATAAAACCCGGCGACATATGCCATAAGATAGTCCCACAATGATGCGAATTCTTGAGTGGTCTGCCTACGATCATTCACAACTTCATTCCAAACAGTAACAATATGTTCCTTTAATATTTTGTATTTCTGTGGCAGTCTTTCAGGGTTTAAAATAAAACTTTAGACCAATAACGTCAACCAGGGTGAAATTGACCAAAAAATCGATTTCTTCAGATAACTGAAAAACAAATTAATATCTTAATACAATTAAAAATATAAATTCATTGATGTTTAGGCTGTCGATTATATTATATTATATTTTTTACAATTAATGCAACAATTGCAAAATTTTTGAATAAAACTCCTCATATTAATAACAAATTAACACCTATTTTGTAGGCATGCTTAAGAAGTAATTGGTATTTCTTTTTAGAAATGTTTTCAGATTGGAACCACGTCAATATACCCACGTTTTGCCTTCCATTGCACGAAACTTCTTTGGCATCATGTTAAACCCCGCTGACAATCGACTGTGTGACATGATGGGTTACCATTGACGGCCACTTCACATATTTTCGTAGCATTTATAAAAAAAAAGAAGTGTATAATATTTGCTAATTTTATAAAATATATTGTACTATCCTAATGCATTTGTTTATAAGATGCTTTAAAATTAAAATACTTAGCAATTTTGACGATTATCTAAGACGCTATGTGAGAGAATATACCTCATACCATAGCAAACATACCATAACTGATTTAAGAAAATTATATAAAATCAATTATGATTATTATTATTAAGGATAAGTTGTACATAATGTGCTCTGCTGTTTCTAGATCTTCTTGACAGACACGGCAGATCTGATCTTCAGCTTTCCCTTGATGCATGACCTTTTTTTTACACAGAAACTGCAATTAAAACCACACAAAAAATGAATTTCCATTTTTTTTTTGTAGGCAGTTTCTATTAAATGTATTCCTATCACCTAGAATAGTTAGCACCATTTTGTTGTGCAAATTTCTGATTTCTCATGTTACACAAATTAAAGAACTTTACCCTTTAATCTCACTGTTCAGACACCTCCCGGTTTACGCTTATTCGTCAATATGCCATCCTGTTCTGATTATAACAGCTAATTGTCTGTATGTTGTTACTATACAGATTAAAAAATGTGTAAAACCCAGTCTGATGGACTTTACGCCGGTTCGAAATAAGCAGTCGCAATAATAACAAAATCACTTGGCATGTTGTTTCGCGATGGATGTTCGCAACTCTACGTAACGGCCTTCGATTGTAACTGGATCCGTTAACGTGCCTGATTCAAATTTCGGGAACTGTTAAGTGCCACCTATTATTGATAGCAACAAGTTCACCACTTCCTCTATAAGATATACTATTCTTCTTGTAAATGTTGCAATTATAAAGAAACAACTCTGCATTGTTAATACCGCTGCGTGAACTCATAAGACTTTATATTTTACTGAATACTGCCTGTTTAGCAGCAGATAAACAAGTAATCTTTATTATAGTATAATGCAATAAAGTGCTTTCTTATTGCTGTTTGTGCTTATCTTTTGCGGCACAATCTCTGCTACTCTAATTTTACTTAAAAGTTGTTGAATTACGTAAGTGCAATGTGTTAAAGCAGTTAATATCAAGATTTCAAAATGTTAACTTTTACATATGTTAAGCTTTTACATACTTAAACTTGAAATTATCGTGTTACGTACATATATGGACACGATTATGAATATAAATACGTATTTTCGAGCATATAAAATATTGAGTAGCCATTAGCTCTACACCAGCCTTCATTACAACAACACGCAATAAACAAAATGAACCTAACTAATTTAGACGGCAGTATTGGCGGCGATAAATTCGCGGAAAGCAATTAACTTATACGCAAATCTTACTTGCGAAAAATGTCGTAATTTGCATACATTTGGCACATATGCAATTATGGCTGCGTGCATAAGAAACACCTTCGTCATTGCCTTGTTCTTTATAGAAATGACCTAGTAACCAATTACAGTTTCAATATCGACGAGTGAGCAGTTATGCTGAACGAAATTGAACGTGAATTTGATACCGATTTTATTTGATTCGCTAAATTTAGGTTTTTCGAACTTCTAACATTAAAATTATCATCCCCGGACAAGATTTGAAGAAAGAAGAATCTAGTTTTGAATCAAGTGAAGTATCGTACCTAAAAACGAACAACACCGAAGTACTTCATTGAAGAACGTCAATGTGCAGGTACAAAAATGTTCTATTTGGCCTAATAAAAGAAAAATCAATTTAAAATCAAATTATAAATTTCAGTTGGTCTAAGTTATTCAAAAAAAATGCTGATAGCTGCCGGTTACCGATTGCACCAACTCATTGTCTTAAAGATACCCAAATGCTGTTAAAAGAAACAACATGAACTAAGAATTGTTTAATATTCTATTCATTTCATTTAGCAAAAGAAAATAAGTACACTACCCGACAAAAACGTAGACGCGGCATCGTTTTTATTTACGAAACAAAGTTTATAGAGATTATATAAAATGTAAATGAGGGTTATTAATACTTGTTATGTAAATAGTCCATTTATAGATATTTCTGGGTATTTATTGCTTTATGAGAGGTAATTGAGATTTTCCTAGATCAAAATAGGAGTTTTGTTTTTCAACAAGATAACGCGCCAATTCATAAAGGAAAAACCATTACTGAATGGTTTGAAGAGAAAAAGATTAAAACTTTACAGTGGCCGGCACGGTCACCAGACTTAAACATTTATTGAAAACATGCGGGGTGAATTGGCACGTCGCGTTTATGGCGGAGGCCGTCAATATTTCACGGTACAGGAACTGAAAACTTCAATAGCGACTGAATGGCAGAATATTCCGCAAAATTATGTTAAATTTATATAAATCTATTAATAACAGACTATTGGAAGTGATTAAGAACAATGGAGGGTCTACGCATTACTGATCACTCATTTGTTTATTTTTGTTTTATATTGGCAACAGAGCGTCTAAATTTTTGTCACAGAAATTGTTTAAGCATTGGAGTAATAATTTATTATTTAGTTCATATATTACTGGAGGAGATATTTTTAAGTTTATTTTACTTGTATGAATAAAAACTTAATTAGATATCTTGCTAGTTTCGCAAAGAAACGTTGTAACCCTTAAAACATCTTACCGCGTCTAAATTTTTGTCGGGGAGTGTAGATCCCACACTTCAAAGTAATTTATAAAAACGTTAACACTGAATGATTAATATTTTATACAGAGCTTCATTACAATATATGTAATATAAATAAAGCGATTGGACATGTTAAACTAAACCGGAGTGATATGAATGCATCGTAAAGAGTCGAATATGTCGAGAGCATCGCATTTGAAATAAAAATGCATATTGTAATAAGCCTGCATAAATATACTCACGTTAAAAGGATCTTCATAAATAAATCCTCTTGTATTGATAGATAAATCACATTATGTACGCATCATTGCCTACATTCATAAATCATATCTCGTCTTTTTATACTTCTTTCTTTGGATGGTTACGATGAGATGAATATTCTTCTGTCGTTTTAATCGTATAGTGGCGCAATACAATATTCAGAGGAGGTTTTGCGTATTATATTTCATAAAGTCGATTTCTTGCGACAAGAATATTTTCATCAAAACGATGTAACGAAACATTATGACGTCACGCATTAACGCCATTTACTTCAAAAATATTTTGATTTCATTTTTATTTACAGCATTAAAGGATAACTTGTGAAAAATGTCGTTGTACGTAACTCCACTTATAAGCGCTTACAATTGATTTGCCCGTTTTTCAATTCATAAGTGGAGTTATGAGTTGCCCCGGCGAATACGCTGAATCATTGTAGTTAGTATTCCCTATGAGTTGCGAAAACGGATACTTACACTCCTAAGTGCGAATGCTCGTAAATACTTCATCTAAACGATTCGAATCCCATAAGTATGTATATTTAAAAGTGACCAATTGTGTTTAAAAAAACGCAAATATAGTGGAAAGATTTAGATCACTCAATTACTAATAATCGCTCTGTTAAATGAGTTATTAATGCGAATATTTATCATACGAATAGAATTGGTCGCATTCGGCTAAGCGCCGCGCTTCAACGCTATAATGTAGAATATACCTGGACGTGTTAAAATAAATAAAATGGGTCCATATAACGTCACACTTTGTAGTGCTTTCTTGAAAGAGTCGCCATTTTTTGCAGCAAAAAATTTAAATGCTAAATATTCGACCAAATGATGTCCGTTTCAAGACAATAATTTTCAACAAACTAAAATGGTATTTAAATCAAGGAATCGACTGAAAAATATCACACCACTGAATACGCCTGTCTATATTTAATAACGAATATAGAAGGCTGCAAAGTTAATAAAAATATATTGAAAAGAAATTCGTTAATAGGGTAGGTGGTACACTTACAAATGAAGAAACCAAAAAAATAAAATAATATTGATAAAGTGAATACCAGTACTGCTACTTTACAAACATATTAATGGTAACACTGTTGGCTATTATATTACTTTTTGTCCTAGCTTCCTTTGACAGTCGATACTCGGAACATTATTTTATTATTGTGAATAATGGCATCGCGTAAAAACTTAACACCAGTGCCTTATTCTTTTTCAATAGTTTGTAGTTCTGCCCTATATTTCTGCAGACTTTTCTCTGTCTTTATTTTTTGAACGATTAACCTACTATCGCTAATACCAACGCCAAAATTACAACATAATTGTTATTTTAATCTAACATAACCCAAAAATACAATTATTAGCCACTTATAATACAGTAATAATTAAATGCTGTACTAAAACTGCAGAGAAGCCGTTAAATAATTAAGTGAATACAAATTTGAATCTAAAGGCGGTTTGCGTTAGTCGATGCCCGTCTAGGTAATGTATGGCTTTGTATGTAGGGCATCAATGTATGGCTATTTTCCAACGCTGCACCGCGGCGTTTCGCTGAATGGGGCCTTTGTAAAATGCTTGTTATCTATAAATTACGACCGTTTTTTTTTTCTTACATATATAATACAAATATTCAATTATTGCAATTATTGCTACAAAAGTTTACTTAGATTGTTCATAGTGTGTTACAGGTTATTGCTTTTTTTTAGGTTCTTTGTTTTGATTTGAAATGTTAGTTGCTGTTACATTGTTTACGTTTACCTCACTTCATACGAAGAAGCATTAAACTTGTTACATAATCTATCAAAGTTAATTCAAGGAAATTGCAATTTATTATTTTACCTTAACGTGTTGTTTATTTTTTGAAAAGAATAACTTAATTTTAGAATATAGTATTGTTGAACTGGTAAATTCATTTATTTTCATATTATAAAATACATATTTGATATAAGTTAAAATATATACCGGCACACTTTTTAGTATATAGGGCGAGTTCTTTTATTCATCACCCGATTACAGCGTTCAAAATGCACTGAATGACAAGTGACGATCGATGGGCACAATTCCCTATGTATTAGATGGATTACGGTTTATTCAAAATTTTAAATATGGGGTCTTTTAGACAGTACCCTTGTCTTTCATATCCTTACAAGTAATTATATAACGTGTGTATAAATTGTCGCAAAAGCCACACGTAGCAACATTCTTCGTACGTTTCTGAATCGAAAATCTAAATGGTAAAATGTTGTATCATGCTTCATACGTCTTCACGCCGTTCTTGAAGTTCGGTTTTTTACAGCATTAATAAGCGTTTGTGTTCGATATCTGTCGATACAGATAGCTGCAATTTTTAATTTAGACGACTTTTCATTCCTATTTTTCGTGAACAGTTTCTTTTTGACTTCAGAGTCTGCTTTCAACATTTCTTCAGTAACATCCTCTCATGAAAAATACATTTGGCGACGTTGTCAGACAATGAGTTTGTATTCTAATTTGATTTAAATCAAAATCCATTACTGTTAAATTTTGACATTTATCAATACAATACCTCGTAGATTGCAAGGGTGCTTACAAACAGAAGGATATCAATTTGAACAAATACTTAGGTAACAGTGTCGCTAATTTATTACAAGAGATGCAAGATTCGAAAAATCAAAATTATTAACTCTGTGTTAATAAAGTGTTTTCCTATTGCTTTTCCCTATGTATCAGTTGTGTTTTCCAATTTGAATTTAAATAAATTCGTTTGTTACAGTATCCTCAATAAAAATGTCATTTAATTTCAGGACATCATTGGAGTTCCTTGTTTATTCCGTATGTGCATTTAGGAGGTCATTATTAACCTTTCAACAACTTTTATGTTGCCGTACTAGGTCTTTATCCTGTGATAACAAATTTTTACTGTTATCAGCTTCGTTTTTTTTGTAAGTCGCTTTTTAGCACACGATCCAAATCGGTGTCCCAAATTCATATATGTATGATAAGTTTTTTGTGAAATATACATACTAACAAGGAATAGGTCAGGCGTTGGGGTCACCGATTCTTCTCAATCTTAGCTTAATCGTTCGATTGAAAATGCAATAGTGAAGTATTGCAATACAAATCATTATATAGCGTGATCAGCGAAGAACAAGACAGCGCAATAGCTCGGGAACGAATGGAGATTTTAAAATTCTGAAATTATAAATGCCCGTTAGGGGCACGTGTTTCATAGTGCTTTTTTATTAAATACGTCAGCAGTAGGTGGAGCTACCTAATTTTTTTCTTATGGAATACTCTACTTTCTATTATTTTATTGATCTGCAATCCATTTGTGATAACGTTCCTTATAAATGCTACTACCTGTTCCTGAAAATAATGTTTATAAAGTTAACACGAAGATGTAAAAGCTTGTATTCTGTAGAAATAACAAGCAAAGATCAATATATCAAAAATGTTAATAAAAATTAAAGACAAACGAAAACAAATTGAACATGTTACATTATGTGCTCAAAATTTAAAGGCAAACAATAAAGTAATTTATCTTCATGAATTTAAATTCTATAAGCAAATTATTTTCTCAACAAGTAAACCGGATAGATTGGTAGTTATAATAAAAATTTATAAAAAGTGGGGAATTCCACGCGGCTTCCTTTTTGACAGAATAAGTCTTCGCGATAAAAATTTCCATAGATTAACCCTTTGAGCTACTAAATGACGTATCCTGGTTTCTGAGGTTTCATTATTGTTAATAATAATAATCCATGTCTTCACATGCCACAACAGCTTTTGTCAATTACAGGGGACATCGGCCGGCCATGAATTATCACGCCCGCGCCCTTAGAGCGTCTTAAGACCCCCGTTACCCTTATAACAAATTTGATAAACCTTGTGAATGTGTGAGAGTGGCGAGCCCGGGGGTTCGAAGCTGATACCCCGAGACTGATAGCACAGCGTGCTAGGCACTGCATCACCAATCGTTCTATAATGTTATGAACTTTTTTGAGTTACCCTATTATCCACACGGGAATAACATAGATCACATTTACGACAACATACTACTGACATCAAAATTCATCATTTTGGTTCGGTTGATCATTATTAAAGATGTAGATATTTCTGCCATAATACGAACCAAACTTTCCACCGAATAGTAATGAAATTATTGATGCATATTTCATTGAAAAGTATTGAAAACGAATTTTTACACGCAACAAAAATAACCTTTAAACTTCATTTGTCCTTACACTTAAGCGAAACAGCTGATTCGATTCCTACATGACAGGTGTCATGTTAAAAACAAACATAGATGACACTCTAGTAAATGAGGGTCGCTTAATAAGTATGAAATCGAAGAGATGAAGTGTAACAATGTATTAGTTTTCCTTGATTTGAAGCAATTATAATGCTGTAACCTTTTAAATCAAATTCTTAAAATTTGACTGGCCAGCTAATAACAATACAATAACAAAACAGATCTTGAACAAAAACTTCCGTTTAAGCTACTGAATGACGTACACTAATTTTTATGTTTTTCAGCAATTACGATGATCTAAGGTTTCATGGCAAAAATATGTCGGAGGATATTCGATCACCAGATCTGCTTTTATACGGTCACTTGAGGTCAATTGTTTATATGTACAAGCAAACTTCAGACGTAAGACCCAAATAGCTTGGCTACTCAAGAAGTAAATATCCTCTCAAGTAATTCGGAAGTATGCGTCGATAGATCATGTAGATAGAAGGTCGCATGTTTATTTTAACTCTGTTTGTGTTCGAAATAAAACTAAATATTAAACTTCTTTTTTTTAAGCTAATAAAAGCAATAAATGATTAATGATTCTTACATTCTTATCGCTCCTTACTATACATTTTTAAAAATGTGAAATGTGAAATGTAAAATATAACATGTAAACATATTAATGGCGTCTGCTAAAAACCAGCTACGTCATTGAATTGCTCAGGAAGCCTATGGAAATACCCATTAAAGATTGTTTTCATTTCATCTTTTCGTTTTGTTCAAAATCGTTAGATGCATTTATCTAATCCTAATCTGGATAATACTCTTAGGTTTAATAATTATCTAACTAACTATTAAAACTGCTTATGCGAACTTAAAATTTATCTTCACGGGCATTATTTGCGGGGTATCTCCGGAGCTTAGTACCGATTACCCAACGGCAATACTAATTAAAAGTGATGATATTGCCATTAAACCATCGATTTTCGTTCTATTCTCACGTGTTTTGCGTTACAAATGCCATCTGGTCATCTTGTGCTTCGCTATAGAAACATATGATGTTGAATGTGAATGTGATGGAACATTAAATTGAAACTAAATATACTAAACGATTTTACGATTTAGAAGAAATTTGCAGTACTAGCTCAACCCATTCATTGATAAATCATTTTCCTAATCAAATATTCATTGTAGCTTGCCATCAGAGCTTGGGACCTTTATGATTACTATATTAAAAAAGAAAATAACATTCGCTATCAAAGGAAGAAAATTTAATTTTAATCAGGACTGCAATTGCATGGTGCATTTATATAGTTTACAGAACTAATTAATTTCCTTATGCGTATAATTTCATAAAGTCAAAATAAATGTTTAAACTAGGCATTAATTACAAAATCCTATTTACGTCAAAACGGTGTTGTTTTGTTGCATATATTGTATTACATAACTAAATACGTAGATGGTGGGCAGAAAAATTTATTCTTACACAACACACGTTTAGAATCAGAAGTGGTTTAGGTCAGGAACTATGATTAAGCAGGTATAGCGAAAAGAACTGTGTTTTTTCTTTGTAAATTACGAACAGCAACAACCGAAATTATTTAACATCATTCCGCTAGCACGTTACAAGGACTGTGTAAACAGGTGCTGGTACTACCGAGTTGGCATAGTTTTAGCGCCGATAACTCATCGGCGATAAGTGTTGACATGTTTGAAATACGCGAGCTGATTGCTGCCAGTTAACTGGTGTTTTAACAATAATCCAGCATAATGTCAACGCCGGTTTAGTGCAGATTATCAACCGCGCACCAAAAATATCACGAAATAAAGATGCTTATTGTTATTCAAATTGTTATTAATAACAAATAAGAACTAAAACAAATGACCACTCGAAAATTAAAATACCTGCAATTAAAGATCATTTCATCAATTTCTTGACTTATTACATTGCTAGCTAGGGTATATAAGATGTAATACAAAAAGTCCATTACTTACTAACTACAACCTACTTTCCTTTCTTACCGAATCAAATCTTGTTAGTATTTTATCCTCCCTTAGGCGCGCAACCTTGTATAAAATCTATTGACAAGGAAAGCTCTCCAGAATCGGTTGAAACTTGGTATGTAAGGAATTTTTTTTATCGGCAGAAATTCACTTTGAAGTGGTGAAACACCCCTCCAAAAATTGATTCGTTTTAATTTTTTTCAGTATAATTCTCGAACGGTAACAGTTAGGGGTGATGTCTAAACGTAAACGTAATTTGGTGCACTTCAACGCAACACTCGTGTGATCGACCCATCTCTAATAATATGGAAACAAGTTTTAAATAAAAGTTGTTGACTGTTTAAGTCTACTTAATGTTCTATATACATTTCCAGCTAGACAGAGTACTTCAGAAGTAAACAACACCAAACAAGACACAAAGTGCGCTCAAAATGCACGTCTGCTACAATACATATCGATTCGAATAACCTAATGGCACTAATTGCAAGAAACAACTGCGAAATATACAGGGTGTTGCACTCAAACGCAATTTTTTTATCTGTATTATAATCACATAAGTGTTGCGTTTAAGTGCAATACTCTGTACATTCCGCAGTACCGTGTTATGAAGGAACTTTTGATATCAAGTAACTCTTACATTTGAATGTGACCTCTAACTCTTACCGTTCGAGAATTATACTGAAAAAAATTAAATAATTTTCGAAGGAGTGTTTCACCCCTTCAAAGTGAATTTCATCGATAAAAAAAATGTCTTACATATCTAAACATACTCTACATCCCTACCAAGTTTCACCCGATTCTGAATTTGGCGTCTGGAGAGCTCTCCTTGTGAGTTATTTTATGGTCGCCAACTTATGTTTGTATCCTCTAAACAAAATAAGAATAGAAATAAATCAAAATTTACCATACACAGTGAAGATTATCCAAATATTCCAATAGCATGCACTAATGCTAGAAGTAATCCGCACGTTTGTTAGGGTTATTTCTAAGGGGAAAGATCTTCCTTCGTTTAGCACAAATCAGTATTGATATCGTAAGAAAGTGATATGCCTTTATCAGATAATAAATTTTAAATAGCTTTTTTGTGCCTGTCAGAGCTGAATAATAATGATAACAGTGACTAACAAACACAAACACATTAAAATAACTATATAGCGCACGTGCTGCAAGTATGTAATATATTTGTAATAATTAAGTCCGAGTCCTACAATACTGTTTTATATTGTGTAACAATGTATCAATGCGTAATTAATGATTCGAAAGTTGGAAGACAACAAAAAAGTTAACTAAGGTGCAACATAATGCTGAAGTACGTGTACGTCATGTAGATGTCATACCTATTATTATATCATAAATTACAAATTTGAAGATCAATGTCATTAGCGCCATGTGGATTGACGCTCATCCAAATGCAGCCCGAAAACCTCTGCGTCTGCGCGATCCTGGTTCTGACCTATTATCAATTCTTCAGTGGCTTTTATAGTGTTGGGTCTCGCTCTCCCTGCCCCTATCGTTTTAGCAGGCTAAGTTATCTCCAGTCAACGATGATGCCGGGAGGAACAGCAGTATTCGTTTCACTCCATTTTCTTTACGTCTGTGAAGTTCATCAAACATATACAGAATAAATTCTATTTTGTCTGCAATAATTTCGCGAATTAAGTGTCTCTATGTAGGAAGTTGTCAGGGTCGATAGTAAATGTCCACTTTGAAAAGCTGCCATTATTCGTTAATATTAAATAGTTAGACACTAAATCGCGAACTCCTATGACATGTAATACGGTACTTTTAAAGGGGTGAATTACGAAATGTGTATCGCAATAGACCGTGATATTTGATAGGCGCTATCGGAAACAAAGGAGTGAAAATACTGCCCCTTGTATTCTAGTCGCCTTTGAGAGGAGACATATTTGGCTAATTGTATGTTAATTTTTTAAATTCATCTTTGAATTCAAAAGAACGCGGGCTTTTTCGTACGTGATGCCTTTGTGGTAAACGTCAAATGTTGAGGTTAGTCTTTATTAAATCAACTTTATTTTTGAAAAAGTTTATTATTTGCAATTAAAAATCTTTTCAAACTGTTGAAAGGATGTCTAGGGGCACTTTAGGGTCTAACGACCGTGAGAAATTACCTTTTAATAAAAAAAAACAATTTTTCTGTTGGTAGTACTATAGTGTTCTACTACTTGTTGGTAGAACACTGTATAGTACTTCATCTGTGTATTGCAATATTTTTTTATGCAGACATTTTCTCACTTTGGGTAATAATACACGCGCACAACATCAAGATCAGAAACTGAAATTATGGTTTTACGCACTTGATTCAAAGCTAATAGCAGTAATAGTTTGACTAAGCCAAATCCTACAGGATTTGTAATGTTTACAAACGCGTTTACAGTTTAGGCACGTGTTTAATAATCTTTTGGTTTGAGATTTCGGGCGAAATCGAAACGTGGATATCCGCTAGAAATTTTATTTCATACATATATCGATTGGAGATATTTACTAGATACACTGGCGGCCATATAAATAGCACAAGTAAACTGATATGGATGAATTGATATGTATGTAAATGTTAACAAGTGATTTATTTAACTTAGCTTAACAAAAATGTAGCAGATGGCATGCAGTTTATAATAAACATACAATATTTTATAAACTTCAAGATAAACAAATTAAAAAAATAAATATATTATTTTTTAAGTGGGCATAGAAATAGCACACTTAATAACAATAACGAAATACTGTATTATTTCTCTTTTTTAATTCTTTTTTGCTTTTACATTTAATATTTTGTTGGAAATCCTTTACAAGCCAATATTGCTGCACATCTTCTCGGCACACTTTCAACTAATTTTTTACATCTCTCTACAGGGATGTTATGCCAGGCTTCTTCAATAGTATTCCATAATTCGTCTAATGTCGCTGGAGATTTAGACTTTATAACAACCTCAACATCCCCCCATAGATTTTCTATGTGATTTACATCAGGGCTTTGCGCAGGCCATTCTAACACTCGAATCTGTTTCTCATTTGGCCACTGTTTTACGGTCCTCGCCGTATGTTTGGGATCATTGTCGTGCAATGAACTCCAGGTTGCTGGAAGAAATTCGTCAGCATACGGTTCCATCACGTTTTCTAAATTGTTGCGATAAACATACTGATCCATTTTTCCTGCAATTCTGAATATAGGTCCTATACCACGCCATGACATAGAAGCCTATACCATTACGCTTCCTCCATCGTGTTTCAATGTTTTTATAGTGTACGTAGGCTTGAATCTCTGATTGATGGGTCGTCGCACATACATTTTTCCGTCAGACCCAAGTCGGTTGTATTTGCTCTCATCTGTCCAAAGTACAGATTTCCAGAAAGAAAGCGGCTTTTCTTTGTGCATTTTTGCAAACAGTAATCTTCTTTTACGGTTTTTGTTTGACACGAGTGGCTTTCGTACTGCAATACACCCAAGTAAGTTAAATACCTTCAGCCGACGTCGTATTGTTCTTCTCGATATATCAATATCAAATTGTTTATTAAATTCGGTTTCTATTTGTGTAGCTGTATGAAAAGGATCTTCTTGACTTAATCGTAAAGTAAAGTTTTTCCGTCTGAATATGCTTTATCGCATTTTGTATTAGTTTACGTGAACAATTTAATGTTCGTGATATTTCTAAAATTGATATGCCCTTCTCTTTCATGGTGCAAATTAACTCTCTTTTCTCTGGTGTGCAATGTTTTCCTCGTCCCATTATACTAACACCTAAATTTTTGTTATTAATAAAACGTTAATTTTAAAAGTGGTAAGTACGCCACTTTTTTGGTACAAAATAACTCGAACCGTAACACTATAATAACTACTACTGACAACTGTGCTATTTATGTGCCTGCTAGAAAAGTGAAACTATTTTTTTTTTTCGATGAATGCCGAATTATTGTTCTGGAATACGTAGCTAGGGGAAGTACACGCAACCTTCTCGGGGACTCTCACGCTAGTTTAATAAAAATTTAAACGGGAACAGCTTGAGCGGTTAATTCAAATGAAATTTGATGCCTGTGCTATTTATGTGGCCGCCACTGTATGTACTTAACATCCCGAATAGTAACACATGTTTAATGAATATCCACATCACTTCCTAGATATACCATACATACGAACACTGACAAGAATTAGGTATCCAAGATATTGGGCGCTGAAAATATTAACAAAATAGTAACGTCCATATATTAATTTATTAATTTAAATAATCCACTGCAATGGAGGCAACATACGCGCATATATCACAGAATAATGTTGATTGGAATCGTTCGACAATGCTACTGCGATTGTTACAATATAACACGTTCGTAATTATCGTATATTAACATACATACATTTATATTGGGTGTCCAGATGCGCGCTTAGTATTAATTTAGTAGGTAATATGCAAATTTACACATTTTAATTTGATAACTACCATTGAAATAATTGTTACGTTAAAATCGACGATTTACGATGCGAATATGTAACAGCAGTGAATGTTTTTATAATTTATTACGACGGAGATTTGTATATAATATAAAGGGTAGTGCTTAATTGGAGTTACTGAACATCGGCCCATGCAGTTTGAAACTGTATCTGCACAAAAATTGAAAAAGAAAACGGTGATTTATCACTCCAACTATGTGGTACCCTAAGAGTTTTTGCTTTGATCTTACATTAACACCATTCCAAATTGTTTTGAAATTACCGAGTTTTTGATTGTATAGAAAACTATTCAAGTGGTTTGTCTTTTAACTACTGTCTTATATTTATTTTGACATCGTATTTTTCGTATTTGCGAAACTTTTAAGAAGCTGATGCAAGTGCATCATCTTGCGCACGGCATCGATGTTTTTGATGAAGCACAACCACGACGAAATTCTGCAAACCACTCGTAAACAGTCTTTTCTTAAACGAAACGATTTGAGACGTTGTTGTTTTAGAATCTGTCTAAGGTGAAACTGTGTTTCTCGATAAGAGCGACGAGATGAGTAAAACGTACCAATTGCTGAACATTGTACGTTTTCGTAACGCGCACCGATTGGTCCGTTTTGTTAATTCATCCAGTATCATGGATTAACTCTAAACACACCTCTAATCCCCTACAGGAATTGTAAAAAATCATCAGACCGTCATCTTCACGTTTCACGAAATTTCCATTTCTTCACAAAATTGCTTTCAGTAGTGCCATCTTGTCGTTTGTAAACACTTGAGACGCTGTCTCCTATCAATAACGTCCACGCATGTTGTATGATCCTTTATCTATAAAAAGATGAAAATTTGGTATTCGTACACTGTTAACAATATGTTTATTGCTCAAATCACAACAGTAATAAAAACGTTGTTTATTGTTAAAGATGTAATAGACCACGATATACTATTTCATAAGTTACATAGTTACGGTATAAGAGGAGGAACTTCAAAGTAGCTTATTCCATACTTGAGCGTTAGAGCACAATTAGTAGAATTTAGTGGTCACAAATCTAATTCCCTACTTTGTCTTAGAGGTGTTCCTCAAGGATCGGTTATTTGTCCGTTGAGGTTTACTGTTTTTGTGAATGATCTACCTGTTAATACTTCAGCTTATGGCGACGATAGTAACTTTATTATAGCTGCGACCGACAATGACAGACTCATTAAACAAACGCAAAATATGCTAAACATCCTATCCAAATGGTTTGTAAACAGTAGGTTGTATTTAAATATCGACAAAACGTTTATATTTGAATTTGACATATTTTCTGCTTTTCTTTTCTTCATATATTATTTTTCGTTCTGTTCATGTAACCTATCGTATACCTTTGTTAAAGTTCTCAGGGTTAATATATTATAAGATTAATAAATTATTATTACTGGTACACAAAATCCAAAGTATACCGACAGCCTACCTAAGAGATTGCCAACATTAAATAGCACCTGATTTGCTTAATGTAAACCTTATGAAACATCGATCGCTCGGGGAAGTTCGGGAAACTTTATAATTCTGATTAGACGGCAGGAAAGTGTGGAATAAACCAATTTAAGTCAAAACAAGTAGCTAAAGCGAAACGTACAACTTTACGCACTGTAATAATGGTACGTTACGGTATCCGATAAATATAAGCATTTACAGAATTTTGAAAAAAAAATTGCCCGAGGAAGATAATCCCTCCCTTGAGCCATTTAGGGAAAAAGTTTTGAAATAAGAAAATGTTGGAAGACAAGTTTTGTAAAACACAAAATTATATCTAGGCAAACAAGGTGTTCATTTTCCGTTGCGCACAATTTTTAAATACAGCGTGTGTATATTATTGGGATTTTGGACGTCACTTTTAAATTCCCTCCACCTATCCAACTTACTTTTTAAGATAATTGAGCCGAATTTGAGAATTCTGCGAGTTTCTTTAGTGGCCGATATATTAAACGTCTTACACGTTCTAACGATGATTCAAATTTTATCTCTTTGCATATTTCTTGTAGATTTCCGCAATCCATCGATTTTTTTATATCAACTAACGTTTTCAAGATGGCTATGAAAATCGTCGCCATGTTTAATTTATGCTATTCCAAATTCTTAAAATGAAACACCTTGTATATTCTTTCAAAATTTGAGGGAGAATTGGTTTTAGAACTTTTCTCTAAACATTTCCTTATACCTAAAAGGCGTCGTTCTTTAATGAATTCAACGTGAAACTATGTAATTAACTTTTTTGCTAAAATTCGTAAGGTACTGTGACGAAATACTGTAAATGTTTATACTTCTAAAAAAACTGATGCGCTCAATTTCAATATCTATTCGAAGTAGCACAACTGTAATGCGATTGTTTGCATTTTGTAATTGCGAAAGTAATGTTTTATCTGATGTCCGCGTTACGTAATGCCTTAGCAGATTCACCCAGAAGTTTCTTATTCCTATACAGTTAAATTACCAACTTGCAGTATGTACTTATTATATTTTTTACAATTGCAAAAACTTGCTATACGAAGTCTATTTGTTTTATGTTGAACTCTACTCTACATTCATCTCTATTTTATGTTAAACAATATATGTAGGAAAACAATGATTACTTCGTCTAGATACTGGAATTGTGCCACAAAAGATGACGTTAAAGAGAGTTATTAAATTCCGAAACGTTACGACAAAATGAACTACTGTTTTAATTAATCCGAACAAACCAGCATTTCAAAAAAAAAATTAAAATCTAAATAATTCCGGTTACAGAAAAAGGAAATAAGAAATTTATTAGTTTTAGTGAATCTTTGGGGAAACAAAAGTTTAGGGTATTTTGTCGCCATGTTTTTACTAAGGAGGAACATATTTTAACTTTTAGGACCATTCAACGGTACGAAGGAACACATTTAAAGTGCTGCAAATATCCCAAAAAATTGAGATCCGGATATCCGGATGCAAAACTATCCAATATCCAGATCCACTACACGATTCTCGGGTCTGAATCCACTATTCTATTCTCAGATTCGGATCCGTTAATATTTTGCAATATAGAAAGTATTTAATAAAATATTTGTATTATACGGGGAAACAGTACAATAGTTTTTAAAATCCGTGTATTCAGGTTTCCATACGCACAATTTAAAGTTACTTTACCTTACAAAGGTATTCAATAAATCTGGTAATTATTACAGCTACATTGTTCGATAATTGCTCGACCTATTTAGTATTTGCTCGAAAAAGTTATCAGAGGACAGGCCTAGATCCAGGTTATCGGATAATGGATCCAATCGAATGAAGAAGTCCAATTCAAGATTTCGGATAGCGTATCTGAATTTGAGTTATCGGATTACGGATCCGGATCCAAGGTTTCGGACAATGGATCCGGATCCAAAGCTTCAGACAACGGATCCGGATCTGAGGTTTCGGATAATGGATCCGGATAACACCAAGATCCGGATATCCGGAAATAAATTGTAAAATGACAATTGCTATATCTGACAACGGATGATTCCGAATCCGAAAATTCAAAAAATTATTGACATCTAGAGCACATTATATATTACGCAATCTTATTTTTCGTTTTATATTCACTCTGAGTGGATGAAGCTAATTTTCCACTAATGGTAAGAGATAGGGCAAAAGTTTTAAAACAAAAATTGTTTATTGGAGTGACTTTTATGAAGCAGTAATAAATTCGAAAAGAATGTTATAAACATATCCATATTTTATATATACTTCTTCGCCGAAGTCGCGTTCTAAAAAATACTTTTATAGTACTATAAAACAGGTGGGATTTGCACTGCCTATAAAGATAGAGTGGAAAATTTCCAAATTTCAAAAGTTAATTTCTCCCACTTATGGTGAATGTAAGTAGTTGTTGTGTTTATTACAGACACCACCTTACCACCCGAAACGCCGAATATATGCGGACATCGGTCTCTGCTGTGGTGATAGATGCCAATGTTGCTATTTAATTAATTCTTAACTAAAACTTAGTAGCATTAAAAAACGACCACTTGCAGATGAAGTAATTAAGTTTATCCGGGAATTTACAGACGGTACAATGGTGCAAAAGTAATATGTTAGTTTGCGATAAATCGTTGTTGTGCAGGGGCAAACGGATAGTAAGAGACATGTAGAATAAACTTCGCCCTTACAATTGTAGAAACCTATTTAATGCTGCAGATGTTTAAACGGGCAGATACTGGTGATAACATTATTTAAGCGGGTAGATGTTTCATAAATAATGCATTGTCGCATTAAGGCGGCATGTATGCAGCGCATCGCTTGTCTATTGTCTAGTTTCATCGTGCCACAAAGACCGTGCTTAGGAGGTCTCTTTAGGTGACATTGTGCTAATCTATTTCTTAACTACAACTTTTAGGCAAGTTATAAACTTTATTGGAATTACTACGAAGTGGCGAAAGTGACGACTCTGCCGCGAAGGAAAAAACCGACGTCTCTAAGGATCAACAGCCGGGGAATTTGATTTTTTTTTGATTTGATTTGAGCCTATAAATAAATTTTAATTTTTGTTATACAGTTGTGAATCAATTAATCTAAACGTAAGCACTCATTCAAAGTTAAAACTAGTCCAAACGTATGTATAAAATAGCTACAAACCACAACCAATGAAAAATGTCAGCACTATCAGATTCAATTTAATTCATGCATTTTTATTTTGGATACTACAGATGAAACATACAAAGCACTATCTCCCACATATTCGGAAAAACATACACAAGTACAATATTACTGCACGTGTACCGATATGTATTAGTTCATAATTTCATAGCGTAGGAAGAATTAAATAGAATAAGGAATCATTTCTGTCATACACTTCTAGTTACATAGTGAACAATAAATGCCATATGGTTCCTTCGTTTTCTTTTTCATTTCATTTATTCCGTCCAGTACATCCAATAAGTAATACAAACTTTCCTGTTAGCTTCAACAATGTTCGCAACAATGCTATTATACATTCAGAATGGAGAATACGCTTCACTTAAGCCTCATTTGTAACCACTATGTAGATGCTGCATTTGTTAGTAATTTGTATAAGTGGATGCGACATTATTTGACGGTATTTGAATACTTTCACGTTTTCAAGCTTTTCTGTTATTTACTAACTTTGACTTTGGTACCTATGTTTAATAACTGTAATCATATGCTTTGCACACAAACGGCATGACGCCTCTGAATGGAAGTATGCTAATGACTGTTCGTAATGTATATTAATGTAATGTTTTTGTTTACGAACCATCTCTGGCTTAACGCTGACAACGCATGTTAAATTCATCTGAACCGTGTACTATGCAACTACGTATCACTAAATTCAATATTCTTCTACGTTTTTGTTTCGAATTGTGGTATAAATCGGAGATTTTGATAAATTCTGCAATTAAAGATATATCTGAATAAAATTATCGTTTCACACCAATTCGTTGGATCTACACAATAAATCGGAATTTTTAATTTGACTTGAAATTCCTAATCGGCAAACAGCGAGCACAGAATTATCTTTGAGATTCTCTTAAAAGCCGTAGCATTATTTAAAGAAACATTATTTAAATATTCTCGAAGCTACAGATGCAATAGCATTAGAACTTTGTTAATTGCACTGCTAACGATACTACGGTACTTTGACTGACGGTACTTTGAAAGTAGGTAAAGTTTCAAAAAGTATTTAACGGTCTGAAAACATTCTATCGAACATCAGTTACACAATGATAATAAAGGATAATTTACATTTATAAACATTAATACATGCTGCGTAGAGAAAAGTTCCCAAGTTAATTTTTTATTCCGGTTCTGAATTTGCCGCTTACTTGTATAAATTGCTAATTACTTTACCATCAATGGAAATTTTGTTTCGAAACGTCAAAGAACCTGCGAACATCGCCTAGAATTAGCACTCTTTAAGTTGATCTTTAAATACTTTCTTTTCAATTGCTAAAAAGAAGAATGATAATTTTGGACTGTTTGGATGTAGCAAAACATGAACTTTCTGTTAATGTTCAGATAGATCCCCACATCGATGGGAGCTATTCGGGAGGCTTATTCCAACCAATGGTTGATTGAATTAGAGTTTTTACCAATTTCTAAAAGACATTGTTAATTTTTATCCGTAAAGTGGTTTATTTCGCATTATGAAAGTTACTTATTTATCGAACCTGAGAATTATATCACTGCTAATGTTGTTTTGGAGTCTTTCGGATACAATTATTAACTGCAAAACAAATGCTCATATACATATTATACATACCCGCATCTCTACATAGTATAATAATTTTCTCGTTATAACCGACAATATGTTGTCGATAAGCAGAATTGAGCTCTATCAGAATATTTGTTTTGCGAAGTAAAGTAAATGCCATACAAGCATTAACTGTGACCACGAGATTCTTCATGTTTCTTTATTTTAGTGGTTAGACAATGTAGATCTCTCAGACCAGCTCTAGCCTAACTGAAATCTGATAATCCAAGTACAGTATTATAGAACAATACCGGAAAACAATATAATAAATTCAAAATTCACTTCCACATATTTCAGCTTCCTTTCGGTTATTTGTTCTAATTTTAGTGGAGGGTATGCCCCCCCTAACTTTTTTATTTTAATTTGTTCACCCAGAAGAAATTTATCACCTTTTAAAATTACATTAATACCGCTCATTTTTAACGTTAATATAAGAAACCCGGGAAAATCTATTAAACGAGAACACACCCTCCCCTAGCTAAAATCAGACTGGCCGCAAAAATCGTGCGGCCCAAATGCATATACTATGATTAATTGTTTAACAACCAGGACCGCCGCTTCATTGCGGTCCAAATATTTAATTTACGTTGCACGTGAAATGAATTATGTATATAATTCATTTCACGATGTTGATCACGGAATAAACAGGAAGCCGTGTAATGATTATGTAATACAAATTTGAATAATTTTGTTTATGATATCAACTACATTTTTAAATATATCGAGGAGGGCGCACGGCCTGGCGGCTTCATGGATCCACTACCCCTGATATACTGTAAATAGTCATATCTAAAGACTAAATTATACGTTATCACTTTAATTTCCGACAGAAGAAAAGTGGTACACGAGTGTATAACAAAAAGAAAAAATTCTTTGTTACCTTCTTTAGTTACATTCAGATCAACCCTTTTGATTATAATAGGATATTAAGATAATTAGTATAATAAGGCCAAAAGTAGAGAAAATTCGTTCAGTTGATATTGCACAAGAAATGTTAGATAATGTGTAATTTTGTTGATACTTCTGGTATATCTTTTCGTGCAATGCAGTGACATTAGATAGAACTTCATTAAACAATATTTTTAAATGGTGTTGATCTGGCACATATACAGCTGAAGCAAAATGGTTTCTAAAATACTCTATGATGTGCATTTTTCCTTGATTTCTTTGACCTCAAAATCGTGTGGCAATAAATTAAGAATGTGAGCTGATAATTATTTTCAAGTGTTCAACATTCTTTATAATTTGTTGGATGCATATCACGTACAGTCTGTCATAAAACTTCGCAATGTTTATTTTTAATGGACGTCATCAGATTATTTAAAATATCTGTCAAATTTTGTGAGGAGATAAAATTATAATTTGTTCAAATTCAATCAAAATTGTTATATAAGTACACACCGTATCGTAATATTTTTTTATTTAGGGCAACTTGACATTAGAAAAATAATTGCAACTTTTGCAACAACAAATTATTCCTCATCTACAGGACTGTTTATTAACGTCGAAAATAAACACATTCCAGCTGTAACAGTATGATTCCAAGAGGATGGTGCACCACCCCATTTCGAATATTATGTGTGACCATATTTAGGCGCAATTTTCCTACAAAGACGAAGAAGAGAGGAGAAGCAATTGAGTAGCCAGAGTAGGTCCCCTGATTTATCCCCACTTGACTTTTTCTTGTGTGGAATTTAAAAAATAAAATTTATGTTAGGAGACCAGACAAAATTAGAGATAAATAAAAAATGAAGTTGCAAGCATTTCTCAATTTTTGCTCAACGTCTTCGTTTCACAATTTACCGTCGAGGAGTGAATGGTGAACACATTTGAGCACCTTCTGTAGAATAACTAGTTTTGTCGTTGGTTCCTTGTTCGACGCCAAATTTTTTTAGTTATTTGATATCTTTTACATTCCCGTGGAAAATTAAATTAAAATAAGCACTACTGAACTCGGAAGAAATGCTCTTTTCAAAAATTCTATTGTATTCTTCTAACTTTATATCAATTTTTGAGGATTCTTCAGATATTTAGTATTTTTCAGACTTTCTGGACACTTTGTATATGGAATTATCCAATTGTGTCTATAACACAATGAAGTTATCGGTGTTTTCACTGTAGACGAAATTTTGAAATAAATCTAACATCATTTGTTTAATATATTCTTGTGCTTAGCGTCTTGTATGAAGATGCTTCTATTACATATTTTAATTTTATCTACGATCTATTAAATTTCAGCTTAGCTAGTAACCTACATATTTATCTCTGTTAAACGACAGTAACAATATTTCATATTCGTATGATAAACGGTCGCGTCCAAACATAATGTAATCTTTTTTCTGACTGAAACCTACACCGATAATTCATCATAGGTCGCTTGGTCCTATTTGATCAACCACAATAATCATATTTTGTTTGTCTTTCGTAGTAAGATATAAGCCTGTTGTCAGAAGTATTAAAGGAAATCACATTACATTGTTGGTAATCACTACTATACATGGCTGCATCTCCAGTTTAGGAATTCAATTGTAGTGATTCTTGTTTTTATTTTTAGTATACAGCGCATCTATCCGGCTAAGTGAGGCACAGCTGCTAAAAATACATAATAAACGGGGTTAAATTTCTCGGAACTCCCTGCAAGACCAGCTCGACGTACCAGCATCTAAATGCATTATTCATTACCGCAATATTTCACACGACGACAATATAAACAAGTCGTTTGATAACGTTTGTGGCTTACGTATTTATCTAAAACTTTTACGTATCTGTAAGTGAGCTGCATGACATATTTTTTAATAAATCAACTCTTTTTTTCAACTGTTCATACTTTCTTAGAATGCGATTGATTAAAATAACAGAGCAACGTTAAAGAGGCGTCTAGGAGTTGAAAGCAACAAAGTTTAATAGTTTATTGGAATTCTCTGCGGCATGCATTCAACAAACGATGAGTCATCCGCGAGGGTCCATGAACGGCGATTTTTATTTTATTTTGACCTGACAGTATAAAATGTAAAATTCTACAGTTCTGGTTTACCTGCTGTACAACTCCGTCAACGTTGGATCGCTTGCAGCGTTCATGGTTTTCTAACCTTCTATTGTTAAAAGGCAGACGGAGACAGTGAATAATCCCATTTTACCTGCCGATGTACATTACCGTCTCACAGTGTCTCGTTTTCGCATATTATACAGCGTGTCCACATAGTGTGTGGCGGAGATAATTCCTGTTTAGAATGATTCAATGAAAAATATTTCAAATAAAAAGTATTCGGAGACAAATGTTCTGCACAGCACAAAATTATTTCGAAGTACACCATACAAGTTTGGTTTCTAAATAGAACAGTCTGTATATTATCACGTTTTTGGATGTCTCTTTTCAATTCAAATCAACTTTTTCTGTACTCGTCTGCTAGTTTTTGGAATAATTTAAGATTTTTACGAAATTCTACTATTTTTTTTAAGCCGATGATTTAAACGCTGAAGCGATGATTCGAATTTTATTCGACTTTATTAGAGTTTTTATATCAATTAGTTTCGAGATGGCCGTCGAAATCGTTGCTGTGTTTATTCATCCTATTCCATATTTTTTTTAATGGAACATCCTGAACATTTTTCCATTATCTGATCAAGAAACAGTTCAGCAAATGTTCTTATACACGTAACATTTGTACGTGTAAATTTTTCTAAAAAATTGTTTTAAAATAACAAAGTGCCAGTTACGCTCATTGCAACATTGAACAATCACTGAAATCCTACGGTAGAGGGTACATGACACTTGATTCCTGCATATTGCCTTAACAAGATTTTTACTAACCAAGGACACCTATCCCCAATAGTTTAAAACGTTTGTTGCATATCTGCACTAAATATAAAACAATGGCGAAAGAAACAGATAGAAAAACTAGAGGTATGTAATACATAAGATAAAAATGCATCGGGCATTGTAAAGAAGAAATATGTGGTAGTAGGGGCTTATAAATTTTGAAGAACAAAATACCCAAAGTTTATTTTTTGAAGAACAGCAAAACTTAAATTATTAATG
>LR737384.1:15489176-15588073 GCA_902655005.2 Marronus borbonicus | reverse complement strand
ACTATGAATCTTTGCCGCAGTAGGATTATCGTGAGCTGCCTAAGATTTAAGTATTACAGGAATCATCAACCGCATTTTCTGTAATTATGTTGCTATGTCAGCTCTCAGTTCTTATACTGTTTTTCCTAATGATATCTGCACAAACATGTCGGTGGTTCGAAATACGTGTATGTAATTTGCGTATAAACCTCTATGAACTATGAAGAAAAAAACTTGGTCATGTACTGAATAATTTTCGTAGGAAGGAATTGTTTACAAAACGAAACTAAACACAATGAGCTTCACACTCTATCTAGGATCTTTCCTTGAGCTCAGTAAATGTTGTGAGTGTCCTTCTGAAATGTTTAGTTCTTCATATTTTCTACAGATAAAGAATTCGATCTACCAGTAAACATGCCAATATTCTGAAATCCCTTGCGCTGAGAAATGGCACTATATTTGCTATTTTTGGCGAGCAAGATATAAATGCTCTTGCATGAATTTGTTTCAGTATATTTTGCCAGTACAAAAAACTTTTCTCCCATTTCGTAAATTCTGTTTTAGGTGGCTCTTCTATAGGCTATAATAGTGTAGTATCTATTAACAGAGCACCAGTTGTAGGGTATGTAATTTAATAACCCCCAATAGATGGTTGGATCGATGAAACGCATTATCGGTGGTTTTCGGTTTGGGATTCGTTGGTAACGCAGCCTTGAATACTGTCTCTCTCTATGAAAATGTGTGCGATTGCAAATAATATCCCTTGTTCGAGGCTCTCCTTGGTATACAAGCTTTAAATTAAATCTCTGCTTGAAATATTTTAGTTTGCCCTCTTAGTTGGCAGTTTCCATAGACACAGTTAAAAATAGAAATTAGGCATAAGGATAAGTCTGTCAACAGTATAAGGTCTTCTTTTACCGGTGGAGAGGGACACAACTCAGGGAAGCGTTTTAGTTAGGTATCGTAGCTTTTTTGCTTTTCGTAAATGAGGCAGTAGACTTTTTATTGGTTGCAAACTAAGATTTTCGAATAGGTAGATATAGCATTGGACCTATTCATTTCAAATATTTTCACCTATAAAACTTTCTTATTTTAAATACAACTGTACATATCGCGTGTAAATAATTTGTGTTAGGGCACCTTACGCCCAAAGTCAAGTGTCTTGGAAATATTTACAATCATATTGAAATTTTAGCATTTGCCCCGCTCTTATTGAATTTAAATATTGGATAATATCATGAAGATTAAGGTATTTACTGTTGTGAAACGAAGTGGAAAGTCACCTTATTGTTTTCATTACGAAATGTTATATAGGTGTTCATAAACTGTTTTCAAATAAAGATATTTTCAAACTGAAAAAAACTTCTTTTTTCAAATGCACCGTAGTATCTTTATCTAAACTATGGGATTGGAAAACAAATTACACATTGATTAATAGTTTTCAAGATACTAACGATTATTTCTTTAAGCTGTATATTAATGGGTTAGTGTTTTACAATATTACAATTGTTTTAAAATAATAACAAAACCAAGTTTTTCACACAGTACAGGACAAAACAAAATACAATTTACAGATAGGCGCGCAAAATAAGGGTATACAACGTGTTACTGAATTAAAGGAAACGACGAAACGCCTTTTTGAGACTGCGAAAACGTAGTTGGCAACAATAATACAATTGAACTGCCAATAATGCCAAAAGTTTCACAAAAAATGGAATTTCACCTCCTCTAGCTAAAAAAAAAAATGCTTTAAGACCTCACTGTATAGTAGAAATTTAGTTTGAAAAGTTTTGTTGGATACATCGCCTTCTATTGACATTTCTTTCTCCTTTCATTCCAAGTTTGAATCAATGACCAACTTTTAACACCGCCCTTCAATTTGCGCGCCAAGGCTGAACCTGACAAAATTATTGGCGGGGAGCAAACAACGAAGTGCACTTAATCTTTTTGGATGTGAGGATGTTAAAGATGACGCATTGAGTGTCATCTATATGCGACATCTAGAGTCTCTTAAATCAACTTGACCCTTATTCAGCCATCGTTGCGGATCGTACTTCGCGTTGACCTCAATAAAAGGTCCGCTTTAATAAGGGCCATCCAAAACTTCTGCGTGTTGCGATATTAAGGTATAAATTATACAGATACGAGGTTCTTTTATCGCGACTATATTTCGTACGAATTCGATGATCGGACGCATTCATAAGTTACTGACAGTTAATCAATATCTCTTTTGAAACGTATACCCTTCAAATTAATTAATTAATTTGAACAATATATAGAACAACGGAGAACAATACCGTTGTTAAATAGTTAACTCCTTGACAAAATTAACGCGTCAGCAGAACTTATCATTATTACGTGTAATTTTTTTTTAAATCATTGTAGGTGGTCTAAGATATCCTCCCTTACTACTGATAAACAATTACAATTATTTGATAGACGACAAGTAGAGGTTTTTGCTCGTCAATAAGACCCACAACGCTGTTTAACCCCCTTCAGACCTGATTTATTGTTCCCCGTTAAAAGAATATTTATTTATAAAATCTGAGGTAAATTGACATAAGAAGACATATTTGGTGTCAAGCGCCATTATCCTGAAAATACTGAAATAAACAGTAGAACCAACCCAAGCAAGTCGCTTTAAAATTCAGGTGTGCTACCAGTTTAAAAGGAACTTGAATTGTAGCAAACGGTCAGAAGTGGTCAGAAGACCACTGCTCGCCAGGAAACATAAAATTACTAGATTGCGTTTTGTAACGGAACAGGTAAATTGAGTCATGGACGGCATGAAGCGAGTTTTATTTGCAAACGAAACAAAAACGAGTTTCACTTCACGAGATGGAATAAACGAATCTGGCAATGACCAAGAGAGAGGGTTGTTGCCTGCAATATCTCTCTGAGGATCCCATTTTTTGTGTATCAATAATGTTTTGAGGAGGAATTTGCTTGATGGTCGCACAAATTATGTTCCTAGACGGAGATATTCCTAGGTAAAAACGTGGAAAAACGTGATGCCATTTGTCCCGTTTGTCGGGGACAATTTCAATTTTATGCAGGATGACGCTCTGCCACACGTTGATAGAGAATTCGTGAATATTCCAACATAGACTAGTCATCACGAAGGCTAGATACGTAGCCCATAAAGCAGGGGCTACCTGGGTGTGTGTCTTGGCGCCTCGGGGCGCCGTAGAGAATAAACAAGAGCACCGCGAGACGTTATTGCGAACGCGGGCAGACATAGCAGTCTGGAATATTCTAGGATGTACATTTCGAAACATTTCGGAGATAATGGAACTTTCTAGAACATGTACCACAGACTAGATCGTTTCCGTAGCATCTAAAATTTTCTAGAAAGATATAGAACATTCTTGAAAGATAGAATACTCCAGAAAAGTATACAACTTTCGTGAAGTTTGTAAAGCTTTCTACTAGACTTTATGGCTAACAATAATACAGCACCACTTCGAGAAACCAGTTGAGTTAGTAAATAACAATCGAAGAGTAAACATCTGAGAAGAAAAGAAAACGGTTTTAAAACGCCCGCACTGTTTGAGTATGTTTTGTCTTTGTAAAGTCTTAGGAAAATGTAAAGATTTTTATTAAATAACCAAGTCGACACTTTAAAGGAGAGTAATCAGGCACTGACAAGTGCTAGGCCAGCAAAGAAACGAAAATATCGTAAATGCGATGATATTTTAATTTTGGCTTTACTTCAGTAGAAGTAAGCGATGAAAAGGGAGCGCAGCTGTTTATAAGTTCTAGCCCCAGAATGTATGCTCCCAAGTAAGCTAAAGCGACATCTCGAGAACAGTCATTCTAAGATGATTGAAAAACCTTGCGAATTCTTTAGTAGGAATTTACAAGATTTACAAATGCAAAAAAAGGGTGTTTACTATACAAGCCTCTGTACCAAGTAACGCACTGCTAGCATCTTTGAAGATCGCATACAGAATGGCGAAGTACAAAAAACCCACACCATCGCAGAAGAACTTATTCCATCGGCTGCTCTTGGCATAGTTAATATTATACTGGGAGAATGGTCGCGAAAATTAATTTCATATGTATCTTCGTCCAATAACACTATTAGTCGAAGAATCCATCATCTAGCTGAGGATCTCAAGAATCAAGTAGTGGAGAAAATACATGGCACACATGGTCTGCAACTGGATGAAGCTATTTACAGTAATAAAGACGCACGCCTTATTTGTTACGTTCACTTCAAGAATAATAATATTGTCGCTGAAGACCTTTTGTTCTATAGAAACATCTTTAGAAGCGCAAAAGCTTAAAACTTATTTGAAATATTGGACAAGTTGAAAATGATATGGATTGGGAAAAGTGTATCGGTATGTGTATTGATGGAGCTCGTCCAATGTCCGGTTGCTATGGAGGATTGCAGGCGCTTATTCGCTGCAAAGCACGGCATGCTATGTGGACCTATTGCATCATCCATAGGAAAGCACTTGTATTTTAGTCGATGAGGTTTCTACTGAATTTGGTATCACAACGTGTCGTAGACGTAGTAAACTACATCAAAATTATCCAGAGTTTTTAAGAAGCTATGCGTGGACATGGGAACTGAATGCACGACCCTGTTATATACTACTACAGTTCACGATGGCTTTTACCTGGCAATGTCTTTTCCCGTGCTTTCGAGTTACATTAAGAAATTCGCGCTTTTCTACAAGAGGAACGTCATGAAAACCTCAGATACTTTGCCGAATTCGACTTATTGCTGAAATTAGCGTATTTGTGCGATATGTTTGACAAACTGAATGCCTTGAATCTTGTCTCTACGAAGCAATAAGATGCCCATTTTGAAGCTTTTGGGGAAGGTGCGGCATATGGAGTTATGGATAAAAAAAAATCAATAGGTATGGTGGTCAAAATTGTTTCTTTGCATTGCACAAATATGTGGCCTCTGATAAAGTCGTTGTTTCACAAGACTTAATGTCCCTTTTTAAGGAACAGCTTTGAGGGAGACAATGTCGAGAAATTTACGCGGATCCAAGATCTTTTCCGAGCTCGAGCTGAACCAGATTTTGTTTTGCCGGAAGAAGAGAAGAGTCTAATTGAACTCTCTTGCGACAACAGCCCGAAAACAAAACTTAATTCTTCCGCTTTAGTGTAGTTTTGAACGTCAACCAAAAACGAATATCCAACTCTGAGTTGAAAAACCGTAAGGAATCTCATTTCCTTTGCGACAACCTATTTATGCGAAGCGGCATTTTCAGCTGTAGCTGTAATAAAAAGTAAATATCGCTTAAAAATCGATGTGGATGCGAGAAATGAAAGTGGCAGTATCAAACCTTGCTCCGCGTTTTAAAAACATGTGTAACAATCCGCAAATTCATCCATCGCATTAACTTACTTGTATTTTAGTTTAAAGACTCTTGTGATACAAGTTTAACAAATGTAAGCTTCACATTGCGAGGGTTTATCTCAAGAGTTGTTGTTTTCATTTCTATGCCCGATTTGTGTCATTTTGACAAGGGCGCCGGGACAAATTACTAAACCTGTAAGTGCCTCGTGGACTGATTAAGTTTGGGAACCCCGGTCATAAAGCATCTGTGAGTTGGGCACCACGTACCTGCTTTTATGAATCTTGCGAGATTCAAACAAGTCGTTCTTTCCGCATTCTTACTCACAACTTAATCAATGTCGTACTCAGAGTAAGCAATGATAAATTTTTACGATGTCATTTCACATTCAATCTGAAGATAATTTTCCAAACTTTAGTTAAAATCATTAATTATTTCACGTACATATGTATGTAGTAAGTTTTGTTGCTGCGTTATTTTCGCCCACGAATTTATATATTAATATAACTTAAGTATAAAACACAAACTTGCACTCGATTATGAAGAAAGGTAAAAATGTAAATAAAATTAAATATTGCAACATGCAAAGATTTTAACGGAATTTTACTATCCCTGTTTATTACGACTGAAAAGATTAACTACCATAAATATATTAAGTATGTATGTCAAAGTGTAATACTCTATAAGTGAAAATAATCGTTTTAAATATGGTAATTAATTACACACCGTATTAACAGTAAACGATATCGTACACACGAGAGTCGTTCCTTGATTTTTATCTCACTAATTTGCAATTATAATTTGTTTCCTTCATCCACTGTGAAGTAAACACAATTATACTGTATAGCTATATGCTGCAGTATAACCATAGTATTTATTTTATTTCCGAGCATGTTATCGTAGATTATTTTGCATTCAAATCTTGTTACCCGGCTATATTAAAGTAATACACTATATTTCTCTAAACACCTGAAATCCAATTAAAACAAATACAAAATGGCTTTACTAAACCAATCAACTGCATTTATATTTTGTTCCCACGATTTAATAGCTTGCGGCGTAGGCGGCACACATGCTTACGGGTGTTTTCATATTTACCGATATGATACCTGCACCACACCAACAACGATATCGGTGGATACCAAATCTGATATACATAAATAAAGAATAGAGGGAATCCTTTCTCACTTATCGACATATCGGCGTTGTATCGTTGTAGTTCCCAATCTGTCGGTGGGTATGTGCATTTTCACATTCGCCAATAGCCAACACGACTCTAACGAACCGTCGAAGTTCGTCCGACTTAAAAACTATTTAATCTAGAAATAAACCTAGAATTATGTCTTTATCTTTGGAATTAATCTTTAAATCAAATATCTACTTTGGAAGCTTGTATTTTTGTTAATTAATTATTTAATACTAGAACCGATTATTTTGAGCAAAAGTGTATCTTGTGTATATTGTTGTATTATGTTCAGCTTTAGTGTGTATATTAAGTAAATTCAATCATTACGGAATTGGTGCAACAACATAGGCGTTACGTACAAGGTCGCGATGCGTCATGAACAAAAAGTGCCATTTTACTCAAACACGCGTATAGAAACCATAAAAAAATTCATAGCCTTGCCTTTACTGCAACTTCGCTATTGGATGGCTTTAAGCTGACTTATGCAAAATTTCATGGCAGTTTGTCAATGTTTCATAATTGGGCGACCTTAAAACTGACTTTTATGAAACATTTATATTCATCGGTGGAAGGTGCAATTATATATATATATATATATTATAAAATCAATAATATAGAGTTCCTCTTATCGGCAAGTTTTAATTCTAAAACTTTCATCTAAAACATTTATATTTTGGTTGCCAATTCGAAACATCTTGGTTAAGAGAATATCTGATAAAGTTGTTGCTTCATATCGGATGTCTTGAAATTTTCAAGAATCGTCTAGAGAGAGAGCACAAAGCGCTAGAACTCGTTCCACATTTGCCAACCCTTAGTCGAGTACGGAATATTTTGTTTCTATTTTCTCTTTATTTATATGAGAATGTATGCATTTTAATGCATTATGCATTTCAATTTAAATTTTCGTCAATAATTCTTGCGAGATATTTGTTTTATTCTAGTTTTTCTCCTTATGCACACACAGTATGGATTTTTTAAAAAACATCCAGGAAAATTCACGGGTGGATGTTTCGTGTAACATAAAACGCGATAGTGTGAATTGAGTTCCACTGTCCGCTCTCTCTCCGGACTATTCCCACGATTTCAGAACCACTACTGCGTGCAGGACAAAACGATCAGCTGTATTCATTGACCATCTCTTTAAGTTAAAATTCCCAAATTGTTATAAAGCGGCATTGATAAGAATTTTGTTAGCGACCCCTTTCTCTGCCAACTTACCGTATCCAGTTTATTATTAATATAGATAATAAAGCAGTGGTACATATAAGTTCACACTCACGAATATTTTCAGCAAAAAAAAACTTATCTGTTTTGATATATTGTCATATCTCGTCGTCCCATCTTTGTTATAAAATACACTTCCACTTAATGGTTAAGTTTAAATGTAATCGACATTTGCTACACCTAATCTTAAGTCAACACCTTAAAACGCGCTATCGAAACTGATAAGTAATACTGAGCAACTACTCAAAGGCAGTTTAGATTCTATCAACTCCTTTCACGCTGAATGAATGCCGTTTCTTATTTTCAAAGTAGCGAATTACATTAAAAAAGTGTAAAATTACCAGTGGTTAATTGAAGAAATTATTGACTCAAGGTAACATTCTTGTAAAACCTATTTTACACTCTCTCCCGCGCCTGGAGTGTTCAAATATATTAAATAACATTTTCTCAGTATAAACCTTTTTAAACAAAAATTCTACCTTGCGTGAAATCATTTTTACCACCCCCAGATTTTTTACTGTGTAAAATAATGAATATGAAACCGCATGCATACAGAGACGCTTTTTGTCGCGGTAACAATCCAAAAATTTCACGATCGGATAATCGTCACGAAGTAAATGACGTTCATGTATACATATGGTATGTGCTCTTAGCGAAATTAAGTATTTATTTAATTAGCCACTCCAACAGTAGCTATCGCAATTTGCACGCAGTAATAGTATGAAAGACGAGCTTCGCTCTTTGGTCACATTTTTTATACAAACGTTGTGGTGATGTCCCGTGGCAGTTTTAGATGGAAAAACAAAAGAAAAACCTTTTTCACAATTGCATTACCTACCTTCAGTGGATCCGATATAACTTTCCATTTAGTAAATAATCACTTTTATTTATACGTACATTTCTTTTGTTTATCTCTATTCCTATTTTAATTTTGACAAAATGTAATTTTACACTAAATATGTTATATGACAATGATTGGAGTAGCTTGATTGCGGATAAAACGATACGATTATTATTAATCAGAACAGTAATATTTTACAATTGTCGGAACTCCTCGTATTATGCCATTATACGGAAAAAATCAATAATAAGTAATTGTCCAGATACTAGACAATAACCTAATTCCATTAAAAGAAGTTATGAATTATTACGTATTGACCATATATTAATAGATAATGAATTGAAATGAGTGTAATAGTTGCTATATTAAAAAATGTTGTTAGTGTATTAGTACACACATAAATAAATAATTTTTATTGGGCATGCCCTTAAAAATTATACAAGATCTTTTTTGCATGAAAACTAAGTTACTTAGTTAACAAATACATGCACAGACTCATTTAAGTGAAGAGTATAGATTAATACAACGCATTTGTTTCCTTTATCTTTTCTCAGGGTCTTGCCTACATTTTTCAGTATACGGGCGTAGTCCGAAAAGTTTCAAATTTCAACATGAAGATGGCGTTATTCATCAAAAATATTCTGGTAATATAATTGCACAAAGATCTTTTTGAAAATTTCAGTCATGTTGGACACAGTTGTTGGGTAACAGTTGTTTGAGTCAGTGGATGTCAGTGTCTGTAAATATAGTAAAACATCGAACCAACATAAAATCCTTGCATTTGAAAAGCAAATTAAGGACAAGATGGATGCTGTTTACGGAGACTTTGCACCATGCTTTATCACACTGAAATTTTGGGTAGGCGAACTTAAACGTGATCGTACTGGTAGGGAGATTGCAGAAGTTGTCATATATTGAGTGATGAATTGGATATAAGAAAGCTGACCGAGCGTTCTGTACCGCTCTACCAGTACATTCGTAAAGCCAAGGCACAGTCGAAACAGTGAACTGCGAAGGGTGAAAAGGAAAAACATTTTGCGCATCTTTACTTGACAAGATGAAGGCAGGAACGAGCGGTTTTACACTTTAATGGGAAAAATTCATGTACTTGGCTTCGAATTGATCGACCACCCACCCTATTCACCAGATCTGGCCCCCAGCGACTTTTTGTTCTCTATATTCAAAGTTTCGCCTGGAGGACAAGGTTTTTCTTCACATTTGAAAACACCTATTTTGCCGAACAATATGCCAACTATTATTTGGACAGATTAAGGAAATAGGGCAAGCGTGTAGAGTTACAAGAAGTGTATGTTGAGAATAAAACTGAATTTGATAAAAAAAAAGAACTTGCTTCTGTGTTAGGCTGGAAACTTTTGAAATCACCCTCGTACTTTAAGCAGAACTGAGTGCTGAGTTCTCCAAATAACAAGCATTGCGACAGATTGGTTTAAGATAACAGGTATCAAATACTTTATAGAAATGTAATGTTTTTTTGTCAATATCGTGTAAAGTGGCAGAATTATTAATGAGTCCATAACACCCCACTAATTTGCCCATTTAGCCGATTTCGTAAAATCAATAGTTATTGTATAGCAATGCAATGTCATCCTAGAATATCATGTATATTCAGAAATAGTTTCCTGCCGCTTCTCCATTCCAACTATTGTATTGTAAATAAAGACTAAGAAATACTACATCTTTGTGTAATAATTCTTTGCGCCTTACCTAAAAATTTGGCTCAGTTCCGCCGCCTGTAAGGGAAAGTAATGTTTTCTGAAATAATTATTAGATTGGTTTATGATCAGTTCTTGCATTACCGTTTAAAGCAAAAATAGATTAAGAACATTAATCACAATATCTCCTATTGTATAAGAAGATACAGATAGAACATAAATGCAACAGATTGCGCTGTACACTGAACGACTTTATTTTTCTATCGTAGATAATTGCGGAATTCCAGAATTTTGAAGCCGAGACTTTTTTGCAGATACTTCAATTACTTTCAAAGTGCTTGAATTTCTTTAAAAGTATTTTAAAGCTTCAAGCACTTAAACAAAGTATTTTAACATCAAGTAGTATGTTGCGGCAGCGAATAATCCTTCCAACAAAGTTCAGAGGACTATATCTATTCAAAGTCAGATTTGCGTAAAACACTCAGGCATATAGTGCTTTAACGCATTGAAAATTATCAGGTTCGCTAACTTTTAGAAACGGTAGAACCTGTCTTTTAGCAGATATAGTCCTCTTAACTATGTCGCAGGCATAATTTTGCTGCCTTAATATAACCTCAATTCATTCACATGATGGCACTCATTAATTGAAAATGTCTTACATTATATCACCCTGTATCAGACAAAGCTACGCTAGGTTCTGTGTTGTACAGAAAACTTCAGCCGGCCAGCTAACATACATATAACATAGTTATAATCTTAATTATAAAATTAATTTTTTTTAACACTTGTTATGTGTATTAAGACATTCTTTTTCCCTACTATTTTATTTCCAATGTAAATTATTAAAATAAGACAAATTTATATTTTTTATGTAAATACGTGTAAGAAAAGAATTTTTCAATTTTAGTTATTAAGGAGTATTTATATAATTTTTATGAGAAATATATTAAAGCATAGTTTATAAGACATTATGATGAATATACGGTCATAAGATAATGCTTAAGTAATTTTAAGAGCTTAAGAACTCCCTCTATCAAAGAGACTTTGGCATTAAATATGATTCGCAAAAGAACGGTCATATCATTGATTGTTGAAACATCCCGTCGGCGCCTATGTAATTTATACTTTAGTAGGGAATATATGTTTTCGTTGCCGATAATTATACAAATACGATTATTAAGAAAAGCATTTAAACTGAAGTGAAAGCATTACGCAACATCTTAGCATGAGTAATCTGTATGCAAATATTTACGTTCTTCTAAAAGATACTGCGGTATTTACTTTATTCCACGATACTAGCTAGCAACTTCTATCAAAAATCAAATTTGTTTTATCGAAATTAAGTAAATAACCGGAACGGAAATATGTAATTGTAAGAACTGAGATATGCGGGGTAATTGTTGGCATATCGTATAAGGCAAACTGGTCGGAAAAACAGATCTGGTACAATAACTGTCGGGCAGCCATTTCAGCTACTCTTGCGCATATGTACTAGATGTGAATTTACTGGAAGTAAGTTGTCGTTAACCAACAAGCATCTGTTGTAAGTTTGTAAAATAATATTAATGTAATAATGTTCATATATCTTTCCTTTATAAATTTTAATGTATTTGGCAGAATATTTTTTACTAGTCGGCTTAAGTACATGTTCTTGATTGCTTGTTTTATGCTAAGTCTTTCTATAAATAAAAAGGAAGAAAAGGCACAAAGATTGCTTTTGTAAGAACAAATATTTTACGATAATAATTTAAAACCAAAACCTGTACTTTGATATTTGTTTGTCTCTTTGTATCACCATTGCTAAAATGCGGTGAACTACTTTCTTAGTTGTAAGTATTACTTGTATAATTCTCGTTCTATTATCTTGACAGAGATGTTATGATCAAAGTACATCATTTAAAAAGTACTGATGCGCATCATACACAATCGAATACAAAAACAGATGCGCTCATAAAACAACGATTAAATTCGCCTACCGAAGAAATTTGTTTACGTAAAATATCGTAAATATCTGAGTTCGTAAACTTTATTGCCAACTATACAAAAACTGTCTGATCAACGTTATTTTTTGAAATAAATGAACGCGTGAATATGTTCTTCATCGTCATTCTTTTTAAATCCAATAAAACAACAGATAAGAGAATTTTACGAGGTAATTTATGCCCGCTAAGATATATTTGACAATTTCTGCAATATTCTACTGCATATCTTGCCAAATAGAAACATATTTTGCAAACAAATATTCACGAGCATCAGGGTTTTTACACATTTCATACAACGCCGATTTTATCTAAACTGTAAACTAAAAGTTTCATTTGTTCAAACAAATTAGCTGCACTTGAATCGAGTGAGTTAATTGGAATCGAAACAAGTAGACACTTAAATACTAACACACAATAACTTGGTGCTGGTGACACACTGATAACGTACTAACATCATTTAGAGTGTGATGACATAAATATTATTTACCATTCGCTACAATTAAATGGTTCTTACAAGTAATGGCAAGTAATGTGCTCCATTGGAATAATTTCCCGATGAGTTAGAACATACCGTATGTTGTGTATCTGGGCTAGCTCACTGGTATAACCTAGTGCTCACGTTTCTACGTAAGTATTGAAAAGGAAGAATATAAGCGGCGCGTGCGTCATGCACCTACTCGTATTCTCCGTTTCATAAATTCACCTAGTGGCTTGAGCAGCGTGGTATGTTTTTGAAAGATGATAGTTGTGCAGATTGGATGCATGTATAATGTGCTGTTGGTGTTTCTCTCTAAAAATCTCTTAAAAATTGAATTATTTAATTAATAAAAAGGAATACCGGCAGACCCAGATACCTCACGTATTGGCCATAAAAGCTACCACCATTGTTTTGGGAAGAGTTCCTCGTACTTTTTTAATTGCGTATGTCTACCTTCAGTGCAAGCAATCATCCCCTTACAAAGGATATATTTAAAATTGAAAGCATATTCGTAATTGGCTGCCCAGAGCCCACTACAAACAACATTTTCCAATGCGAAACGAAGCAATTAGAAAAACGAAGAAAAGAACAAAAAATGGTAGCTTACAAATTACAGAGAAATAAAAATATAAGAAAAGCTAAAAAATTAACTGTAAAGAAAACAAATAGCAACTAAATAACCAAAAATGTAAAATTAATAAGTCTAAATAGTCTAAAAGAGTCGAGGAGCGAAACCAACCTACTCACTTGCAACGCATATACTGGGTGCAGCAGAATAAGGGGCAATTTTGAAAAGGCTGTAAAAAGAGATAATCGATTTATCAATGTTTCCTTTTTTTTCCATCCCAATTTACAAAAAAAAAAGGGATTAAAGAAAAATAATTATGCAAATGGAAATATCTTAAAAATAATTCCAGTAAGATCACGTCCATTAAGGTTTTTTTCCAGCTCGTCCTTCAGTTATTCATCACATTCTGCAGCATTGGCAGTGCTGCAAACTACTCACTGTCGGATCTGTTTCTTTCAAGACGCGATATACAACTTTACTCTTCAGGTCCAAAAAGGTGGGGGAGGGGAGATGATTACGCGATTTGAAAATAAACCATTCATAATGTGGGAGGTTACCTCGCCCTGTTGAAAAAATGTCGCTTTGTTTACTCCGACCTGTGCAAATTGTGATGTGAAAAAATATTCCAACATATCTGCGTATTCCCAAAATCATCTTCGAAAAAGTAGAGCTTTTTGCACTATACTGTAACTTCCGTGGAGTGGATAGATCACTCATCCGTGATGCTGATGCTCTGAGATGCACCTCCCAACAACACAGCACGATTTCCGGACTTTTCAAAGTCGCTCCTCATTCTGTCCCATCCCGTACTAGAAATGTGTACCAGTGTATTAGAAAAATTTGCACGTTGCTGTGTTAAACGTTATTATGGTGAACTGCCGAAAAAAATGCTAGCTCTCAATTACGACTAAAACTACTTAAAGACAACTTAGTGACGCACCATTATCTTTATATTTGTCACGTTGAAATTGAATAGACGATCAAAAGAATACCGCTTTCGATTTAATAAAAGCGATGTACAAATCGAGTTCAAGAATTCCTTTCTTCTTAGATAATGAAATTTTTGTATTGCCACCCCACAGGACACCGGAAATGGTCGATCTCCAAAAGAATTTCGCCTGTGTTTCTGCGCTTGAAAGTTATGACGACGGAACTAGACATAACGAATGACAAATCGAAAAACGAGCACGGTGGAGGGCAGAAGAAGAACAAAGAAAGTGAAAGAGCAAGCGAACAAGATGGCGCGATCGTCGTTTTTCTTTCGTAGAAGCAAAAACCGCAGAATAGGCCGTGGTCTTGCTGCCTCTGTCACATAGCATTGGAGTGCATGTAGGGTATTAGCTCGGACTGTACGGAGCGCATTATGTATATTTTGCAACCATCTGCTAGGGCGGACAGTGGACATACAATAAACCCATAATGCGCCGCAATACCTGTTTAACAATAGTTGGCAGCTGCTTACTAAAATGTCAGTATTTTTGAGCTTATTGAAATAAACCAGGGAAAAACATTTGTTTTATGAAGACGTTTTGTCGGTTGATTACGTGTATAACTTTTAAGTAAATAAGTAAAAATAGACCTTGACTTTAAAGATTTCGATTATTATTGTGGAAAACAGAAAGTACAATTAGATTTCTTCATTCTATATTATAAGATCAATTAGAAGGCCTACCACGTTTTATACTTTTAGTTTTTTGAAACGTTGTAAAAAGAACATTTTAAACGGGTACATTTATGCCACATTTGCGTAGTAAATTGGAAAAAACATGGAACGATAGCGATAATTTAATCTGTTTTGTGTACATACAAATATATAAATACGATATATTTCCTAGAATAATAATTTCACTTTACTCATTTCTTCAATATGTTCTACTTTTTTCTCTCTATTGACAGATTGATAAATTGTTTTGAATAATACCTCTGTGTACCTTGTATTCCACAGAAATGCGCTCGACGTAAGTGACTGATATTCCATTAATCTTTATTTATTTTTTGATACTTTGGGAAACAAGGTACAAAATATTTATTACAAATATATGCTTAATCTTGAATATAATGGTAGATTAGTTGTTAAAAGGATAACAGTTAGGAATAACGCCTGCTTGTTATTGAATTTCCTTTTGCGTATTAACAATTTTGATGGTATTTACAAGGCTTTTTAAGATATATCAATTCTCCCAAAAGCACAGAATGAGTTTATAAGTATCTTGAAAGATTTAAATCCATTTTCCTTATTTTTTCCGCCCAAATGCCATATGTTAAATTGATTAAATGCGCACGCACTGAGCCTATTATTGGCAAAATTTCTAGACTGGGAATATATATCAAGTTCGAGTTGCATTCGTATGACAGAAATAGAGATTGCCCGGCAGACATTTTAAAATAACAAGTAGGTTCGATTCTTTTAATATCTTCTGTTTATCAATAATAATATGAGGTGGTAGCCAGCAGTTCCCAAAATTTGAAATTTGAACCACGGGCGTGAACGGACGCAGTTACAATCAAAGGCCGCTACATGGAGTGCCAAACGGCATCATTCTAAGTGGAAACGTTCGTTGTTGGCGAATAATTATTGTTGTTTCTGGTTATGCTTGTGATTTTTCAATGGCCGATTAAGGGAAGGCTTATCTGTATCAAGTTCTTTTTTAAATCCGCTAGGATTGACGCAGAAGCATGCATAATATTAGTAGAAGCATTTGGAAACGACACTTTGTATCAAACACATACTTACGTTCGTTTTAAGCATCAGTTAATGAGGATGAACATTTCAGACAACCATCAACCGGTATTATACCAGATTTGTCACTGTTGTTGTTATTGTATTATTGGGTAAATTGTCAAGTTACGGAATACATTTCGCACTTCAAGACATCGATTATGTGTATGATGGTTAGGCAACCCTACCTAGAATCTAGAGGTGCTCCAACGTCCAGTTGTTCGGACCGAAAGGCGAGCATGTTCGACTACCAAAACGGCCTCGTTGCTGTTCGGAGTGCAGTTGTGATTGATCGTAGGCGTATCACCCAAGACATCGGTACATTGCGAGATTATTTTATGGTAGATGTCAGCGGATTGTCTGAAGACTTGAACAGGGAAGTAGTAAAGTTCTGTCTAAAAAACTAAAAGAACTACTTCGAACTGAACCAGGTGTTTTTTGTCAGGTGACGAATGTTGAGAGTATAGGTGCGATCTCAACCTCTACCAACAACCATTACAGTTAAGGAGTCCATCTTTACCTTGATCAAAGAAAACCCTCAACCCAAAACAACAAATCATTACTAATTTTTCCTAATAAAATTATTTACAAAAAGTCCATACTTCCAGGTCTGACGATTAATCTGGGGTTCTATCGTAAGGCGACTAAGGATGGGTATTAAGTGGGAACGTCAAGAAAAACGCGTTGTTTACCACGATAACGCGAAGCCACATACCGAGTTCTGTATGGTGTTAATGCCTAAACAGGGATTTAGTTCGTTTCATCGTTGTTTACTTATATGTGTTTACTGTTGGCTCCTATGCAATCCTATCGAGAGAACAGCTAAATTGTGTTATGTAGCTAGTGTTATATACATGGAACATGGAGTTGTAAGAACATGGCACTAATATTTAAACGGGGACATTTTTTTTCTTGGTAATTAATTTTGTTATTTCAGAAACAATAAAAAGCTTTTACTGATTTAATTAAAGAAAAGTATTCTATCCCAGATTAAAATTTATTAACAATGATTTTATTATTAATTGCCGCCGAAAGTTAAATAAAAATATTTGTTCTATAATGTAGATAAGCAGAGTATTTTGATTTTGTTTGTAACCTTATTTTAACGTATTGAAGAAACATGGCGAATGTCAGCTATTTGCGGATGTCGTCTTGCAGGTTATTGGCCTGTACCATTTATATCTGTTATCTCATAAGGTTACTGTGGATTACTATTTCTAATATAATTTATGCGTTTACGAATTTTATACTGTTCTCAAGTTGCTAGCTCCAGATTTTTAACAAAAATATAAAAGAAATATCAAGAAATAAAACATATAAATATCTTCATGAATCCTATTGGAATTCCTGGACATTGCCAAAACTGAACCTTGCGAAAGTACATTTGCACGTAATAGTTGGGATGATGAACGTCGAATTCAAGCGAATGACGTTGAATGAAATGCGACATAGTAAAAATTCGGAATCGACTCCATTGTTAAGAGCGTTCAACAAAAATCATATGTGTTGATTATCACGCCGCTGGGACAAAGGTTTCATTCGATGTCGTCGCAATAAATCACTCTGACAGGCACCTTTTGGTGAGTTAACTCCATCAATCCTGAATGACAATAGTTTCAAACATTTTCGGCATAGACGATCCAGACACTGAGAGCATGACCAACGCCATACGAAGCAAGAACATTCCACTTTGCTAAAAACAAACGCGTGGTATAGTTTTTAAGGACGTCTGGATCCATGAAGTGGTTTGGTCGATCTATATAAGAAAAAATTGCAGAAGAAACCACATATCGTTTTCATCGTATACCAGTTTTTGGCGAAAAAGAACATGGTGGTTATACCTCGTCCAATATTCTATTCTCGTCAATATTGAAAATCGAATTGAAGGAGCAAAAGACTTGACGTGATAGAGAAGATTAAAGCTGAATTGCGGTTTTTGCCGAGTAAATTAACAAAACAACACCTCCGGAATGCATACTTTTTGTAGCTGAGGCGCCGGAATCGGTGTTTCCACTTCCAAGAGAACCACTTTGAATCGCTACACTACGTCATCTTTTACTTCGTATACAATATAGGGTACTGTACTCGAAAGAGAATATTTTTAATTCGTGCTAATTAATGTTGTTTATTTAAGAATTAATAAAACGCTTCTTCTTCTATCGCAATAAGATTAAAATTTATTAAATATGGTTTTGTTATTTATTGCCGTCGCAAGTTATAATTATTTCTTGTATATTGTAGATAAGCAAAGTATTTTAATTCCGTTTGTCACCATACTTTAATGAATTGAAAAAAATTGGCGAATATCATCTGTTTGCGGATATCGTCCCGTAGGTTATTACCCTGTACCATTTATATTGTTATCTCAAAAAGTTACTGTGGGCTACTGTTTCTAATATCATCTAAGTGCTTAAAAAATGTATGTTGTTCTAAAATTCTCATGTATGTTATATATACTCCTTATTAAATGTAGATTAATTGTATGTGAACGAATAATAAAAAAACTAATTACATGCCACTGCCATAAATGCGAGACTCTTCGTTTCTAATATGAGCTATTTCTTCGTTTCAAATGCAGAACCACATTGTATGGACGCGTTTATGTTGCATGTGCGTACTGCGTATACGTGCCTGGTAACACTAAATTATATTCGTTCCAGATAATGTCCTTCATTTTGATTTACGTGAAGCTATCCATGTTATCTTGAAAAAATACGCTTCCAGAAACAGGCAAAGGTTCTTTTTTTGGGAAGAACGAATGTAGATTAAATTTTAATTAACAACAGATAAGGAATTATAGGAACTGGTTGTTGTCTCTACATCAACTGTTATTAATTATAAAATATACTTACCAGTGCTGTCGAAAATTTTTAAATTTGAATATTCAATTTTATATAACTTCCAAATCAATCGAAATTAAATTTTAATTTCAAATCCCAAGCAAATATACAACCTAATTCATTTTCGACCCTCACAATGAGTATCCCCCATATTATTGGAGATAAAGATTAGGTTTAAATTTAGCAAAGTTGTTAAATTTTGTGTTTGTTACGAATCCGAAGAGAAAATGGACCTGAGACAAACGACGTTCAATGTTTTCTTTAAAACACGAAAATTTTTTTTTTCTGTTACCTCTAACACCTTTATTTGACCTTGCAGAAGAAATCTAAAACGACATTTTGATGAGACGTTTCGATTCTGTCTTACCATCATCTTTATTTTATTGGTAAAATTGAGATGTGAATGGCATCTATGGTTCGTTGTTGCCAACAAATAAACACTACACAAAGTAGCCACATAAGGCAGGGATTATGTTTCAAGAAGTGTCTAAAATGTAGGTGTTGCCTCGAAATGTAACTGTAAATTGAGGCATGAATTAATTGTTTTCTTAGACTTTCGGGAGACTCCTGATTATTGAGGAAATTACTTTTGTTATCCATATGTAAAATAGTGCAGTTGTCAATGTTAAATATATGACCACTATCTAATAGATGTTGAGCGAAGTGTTGAAAACTCGGTGAATTAGGTTGTAGGCATCTAATATGTTTTTTGATAGATGTCTCGATTTCTGTAAATTCTACCAATATATCTACATTCACTTTGTTTTTTGTTTATTAACTTTCTTTTTATTGTTTAGCAGTAAGTTATAAAGACAACACTGAAATGGTTTTTTAAAGCAGTAACTATGGTGTAAAAGAAAAGACTGTACTGAAGGCTAAGAATGTCTACTATTTATCTTTATCCGGTGATGGTATGATTCCATTTGTTTTCTTTGAATCTTGCTAAGTAATTTCTCTATTACACTTGGATTGTAGTGGTTCATTACGGCTATTTGCTTTATTATGTTTAATTCTTTATTGAAGAATCTTTGAGAAAAGGGTATATTAATAACTATGTGCAAATAGTTACAAAAAGAAAAAATATGGTTTGAATATTCAATAATGGTTATGCTGTTGTGAGTTGGTTTCCTATAAATGTTAAATATTTCTTATTTCCTTCTGATTTTAAAATAGTGACTACAAATGAATTCGGTTATTCACTTCCGTTTCTCAGGTAAATTTGATTGAATCATGAAGAGTATTAATGTAAAGCAAGAAATCTATTAAATCCAGATGACTGCCTGACCAAATTATTAATAGATCGTCGACATATCTAGTTGTAAGGTTGAATATATTTACAGAGAGGATAGTTGGCTACCAAATAGTTTAACTCGAAGAAATGCATGAACACATCTGAAAAAATTGAAGAGGCACGTGAACTCATAGCAAGACCTTATGGTATAGCAAATAATTGCTTGCTAATTCCAAGTGGGTAACTAATAAACAAAAGTCTATTAGTCGAGAGTTGTACTACTGTTTGTTGTCGTCTGACAACAACATAAATTTTTAAATATTATTTCGTTTTGGGTGTGGGTCGTTTGTTAAAGAAAGGAAACGGAAAAAGTTTTTTGCGTTTCTTCTTCTTTATTTTCTTTTCTGTGACGTTTCGTTGCACGTGATCTTAACAGAAAACAAAATAACGAAGATGAAACGCAAAAAACGACCTACATTTCAAAAGAAATAATCATCAATATTTAAATAACTATACCAAGGCCCATAAAAGAACAAGAGTTATGAATTTTTAAAAGGTGGGTAGTACGTTGAGCGGAATATCAAGTAGGTACATTAGATCAACAAATACGGTCAAACCTAAGCGGCACTACTTCAACCAATCGTATCTATTTACTACTACGTAATTATACAATGCTTAGCGGATACGATAAAGGTAGATATTTTCTGTGATAGTTTTCTGATATTTAATTATCTTCTAATTATCATTTTACGCATTCAGGTTTGAAATGGAAAATAAGATGAATTTGTCACATCAATTTGTAAAAAGAAATCTTTCAGAAAAGGCCTACGCCACTCCAGCAACCAGAACGTGAGAAAATAAAGAAGAAAGCAAAACAGGAGGAAGCGCGTTTCGAATTTATTTTTCATCTAGAAGTAAGCATCTAGGGAGATGTCACATACTATTTTCAAGTGAAAAGGGGATTGTTTTTTAAGCTCTACCGAAGAATCTATGTACATACGTACATTCCACGTATACGCGAGAATATCTCAAGACGTTCCTGTTTGTTCTTTGCCCCTAGTTACGATCACTACGTAGACACTGAAAGCGGAGTAGAACCGATGGGAATGCCTGTATCGCGACGCCAAGACGTTTCTTGAAAGGAAATCGATGAAGCTGAATTAGTAAGAGTGTTGCTTTCAACACTATGGTATGCGAGATATTTTGAAACGCAGATCGTATATAACGGAACTGCTTGTGGGGTTCGGAACGGATAACGCGATAGTTAGATTTTGAAATGTGATATTCAACAATATTAGAAATTCTATTTATTACGTCAACGTCATTTTCGCATAGGAAAAGTTCAACATACAAACCGCGTACAAGGAGCAAATTCAATATTATTTTAACAACTCGTTTTTACCAAAGACGCTCGGACACATCCATTATGAATTTTGAATTGCTATATACACCGTGTTCACCTAGTGCGTGTGAATGGAATATAATTCCTTTCCTGAGCAATTTAGAGAAAAATTTTTCAAACAAAAAATATTCGATGAATACTGCATAACGTAAATTTATATTCAAGTATGCAGAGTGTTTGGTTTCCGCCGCGCACGATACAAGTTTGGTTTTTTAAATGGAACATCCTGTATATGATTGTATGTATCTATTTTAGTTTTTAAATAATTGACATAACTTGAAATGTTTGCGAATATCGCCGTTTCTTTAACAGTCGATATCTTAAACACTTTACATGCTAGATTGATGATTCAAATGTTATTCGATTCAGTATTTCTACTCTTAAGTTTTTGGAAAGATATCGAAGATCTTTCTATATTAACCAGGTTCTACAAGTTTGATTCACGTTGCTTGAATTTTTTATATATCCCTTTTACCATTTATCGGTGTGGAATAACATATTAAGAAATAGTTGAGTGTAGGCTTTCACGACCGTAATCCATAGTAGAAATGTCTTTCGGGTGATGTCGTGTAGTTAATATTTTACTTGACGTTTCGCTGACCATGCGGTCAGCTTCTTCAGAAGGTTTCTAAAGTCTTTAGAAATCTTCTTTTTAGCTTTTTACATTGTACTTCATAGTACTTTAGCACTATTGCAAATTATTTCTTAATATAGTAGAAATGTCTTTCGGGTGAAATAGTGAATTATTCTGAAGAAGCTGACCGCATGGTCAGCGAAACGTCAAGTAAAATATTAACTACACGACATCACCCGAAAGACATTTCTACTATATTAAGAAATACTTTGCAATAGTGCTAAAGTGAAACTGAAACTACCTAAACTATATCTATGCAGTAGATAACAATCTTGAATGAACAGGATCTCTTAAACAACTGTATGTTGCGGTTTGGCGGTGTTAACAAGCCCCAAAACCGAAGATTCGTCTGTTCTCTGTGTAATTTTATCATGCAAAATAATCAGAACCTTTAGTAATTATAGTTTTATGATAAAGACGTACATATTTGTCTCCTTTTATATTTTTAATCCAGTTCAAAGAGTTGTATGCATGACTAATACTATCATATTTTCGAATACAACAATTTTGATTCTATTGCCATTCTATGAAGTTAGATTCGGACCATACAGGGTGTCACAAAAATTAAGTCTACTCGAAATAATAAAAAAAGCTTTTTTATGTATTGATCGTTTTTTTTTTGTATAATATTTTCAATTTAGAAAAGAAGAAATTGATAGATTTTGTTTCAATTTCAAATCTTAATGCTTGATCAATTTGTATAACTGCAACCTTAATTGAAGAGATTGCTTTTAAAGCAAAGCTCTTTATTGCAGTTTCAATAATATCCTTGAATTATCTTCTATCGTTTGTGAGTCGGGGTACATCATTTCACCTTTTTTTTATGCCTACGTTTACTATCACTTTTTCACCTCTTTCCACCATGTCTTCCCGTTCTTCTATTTCCCACTCTTCTAGCTTTGTATAGTTCTTGGCCCATTCTCTGTATGTGTCTTAGCCAATGTAAACGATTCTGTTGATATTCGTTTCTATCTACGTATATCATTCCGTATCTTATTCATCCTGTGCTTATCAATTTCTTCGCCTAGTTTTTTTGCAGTTCAAGGTTCGCTTGCGTATATGAGAATGGCGTTTCGCCACTTCGATTTTTGTTTTTTTCTTTAATTTCTTTCTTTTCCAATGTGCTAATAATTTAAAGCGTTAAACAACTTTCATGTTTTAACTATTCCTTCATTAAGTTCAACTTTTACTGTTAATTGTTATTGCTAGGTATATGTACGTTCTCACGTGTTCCAATCTTATGCTTTCTATCTTTATCACGTGTTTTGTGTGATTTAGTCCTATTACCACCAGTCTTGATTTTTTTCTTTTTGTAATTCCTCATTCAGTCTTTGCGTATTATATTGCAAATAATGTTCTGTTTCTCTCAGTTATTTGAATTGTTTCCTGTTAGGAATAAATTCAAATAGGAAATAAGCAATAAAGTTTTGCAAAATGTTCAATACCCTACCCTTACACTCATATTGTCCTTAGTCATAACTGGTCCGCACATTTTTATTGTTATTATTTTATATGTTATTTTCATATATCCCAGATGTAATAATCTAAATGTGTCGTGTCCAGGGGCTGCGCAATCCAGTGAATGGGTCATTATTACCTATTCAGTCGTCTTCAAACGTTTATTTTACAATTTTACCACCTTCATCATCTTGCTCGAACCAACCATTTTTCACCTCTTTTTTGGCAAGGTGTAAATAGAGCTTCCTATATTATACTTAAATATTGCTGTTAAACTACGGCCATAGATGTGTAGTGACAATATTCTGCGATTTTCTTTCCTCGTGCATTGCAATGCAAATTCACGAAACACATGATGATCAGCCCAAAGTGACTATTGTGGAAATTGAATGGATCATTGTTGGAAAATCTTGCTTCATTTCACCAGATAATTTTCCTTGTAAAAAACAAAATTCAAGTTGTCGAATGAAATCATGATTTCATATACTAAAAGGAGTGGCAAGAATACGTAAATATATTGGACAATTTAGCAAAACCGCTTTAGCTTTTAGAACTGTAGAATTGTAGTAAGGATGTGCGTCTAGACGGACAATTGACGGGAGAAGAGAATAATAAATCGAGTGCCGATCGGAAATACATGATGAATAAACATAAATAAAACGTCAAGATTCATTAAAATCCGTTTTTTTTCACAAACGGTGGTAGATATAGGAATATTTTAACAGAACTTATGTAAAATAATGTACGCCATCAGAAAAAGAAAAAAAACAGGCTGTTCTATTTAAAATAAACAAGACGGTATTCGTTTCCGGTATAACCAAAAATAATTCAGCGTTGATAATATTTTTATTTGATAGACACCACATCCTGCATATTGCAATACATACTTACATTCATAAAACATAAAAATAGAAACTTGCGTTTGTAATTTAATTTGGGGTACGATTTATCTGACTGCTCTTGAAAATTGTATCACCGAGTAAGTTTATTGTGACCTCTGCATAAATAAAGAAAGACCATACGATAACAATGCCTAAATTTCGATTCATTGGTCATATGAGGAATGTTTATACAAAACTTCCAAATCCACTTTATCTTATATTACGAAAAGGGATTTTTTCTATAGCTACCTTTTGTTTATGTGCGAGAAGCGTTATGCTATGCAATACATTGCATCAGCATTCATCGGTTGCCTAAAGTAGAATTTTCAGTTGCTACAACATAGTATTCCGTACACGACTACTATTCGTTCCAAATTGGATTCATCGTAAGATGGTTCCCATATGGTGGCACGATTTATCGCACTAACCTGCTATATGTACGAAGCAATTTGCACGACACACTTTCAAGGCGTAATGTACTAATCTACGAGAGCAGTTTTTTTTGTTATAAGAGCATGTTTAAACAACCTTAAGAAAAGGGTCAAATAATGTTAATTACATTGCTGAATTAGCAAAGTATTCGCTATTATGTACGTGTATATCTCTTTTAGATGTAACATTTTTTTATGTACTCCATACAGCGCTTTGCGATATTAAAGCAGGTTGTGACTGCTTCCAAATCCACGGTCTTCCTTCAAACACGTCAGTACTTTGGTTCACCAGCGAATAACTTGCTTCTACTTTTGATGCTAAAATGAAGAAAGACAGGAAGAAAAGAAATTTGAACAACAATAAATAAAAAGGTTTTAACAATAAAAGGGGTAAACCATGTGTGCAATAATAATGAAGTTTCGTACGTAAGCTGTTGAATATCGTTCAAATATAATTAACACAAACAAATTCGCAACGAACTTGGACACTTGTCTGCTCTCGAAGCAGTCGAGCGACTAGGAGATCAGCGAACGATGCACGAATATTAGTAGCAACTACTCAGTAACATGTGGGAAAACGACCACATTTAGAACACATTGTAGAGGTCTCAGCGAATTAGTAACAGCGACCAGAATAAGGCGGTCTTCGTTGTACCTTCATAGCAGGAAATAAATTGTAGAGGATCGTAGGCGTTCGGTCGGCATTAGAGAGGAACACCCCAGGATTTCGTTCTTGGTCCTCTACTTTTTTTAAATAATTATTAGTGATCGCCTAAGATTGTGTGATGTTTCTTATTTGTATCTTGGAGCCAATTTGATGCTGAACAGAAAATTAATTTTAAATTAACATAAAACAAAATTCATAAATTTTACTCCTAGAACAAAACTACGTGATATTAGTTATTTGCTAAAAGTTAATTCCACGTATGTTGAACAGGTCAGTAAAGTTCCTGGGACAGCACGTGGACTGTGATGTTGGAACGCACCTATCCTTTCGCTATCATCTATGACCCCTGGGTTATATTGATTGTTCCATCTGGTAACGAAAGTTGTATTAATCTCCTATTATTACTCAGTCAAGAGTGGAATATGATTGCATATTTGGGAGTATACTAGAAAATAGAATCTGCTCCAAAAGCGGACCATTTGTTGCATTACAGGTGTGCTGGTTTGTTCGTTGTCCCTCAGACAATGGATAAACAAGTGGACAGAAACACATTTTTACAACAAACATATTTTTCAAAGAAATTGTATTTTTATCAACGCAAGAAGTATTACATTCATTTAAACTGTTAAAAGCAATCAAAGAAGTATTCTGACGAGAACAAAGAGGAACATTAATTCAAGAGTAAACACGTAAACACAACACACCTACCCTGCAAGTAAATTAGAACTATTTCCAATTCATTGGAAGTAAATAGAGGGACTTTTGATTATCATTTAGTTCAATTGTTCATCTATTAGAACATATCAATATATATTATTATATTAAAAAAGCAATGTATCATAAGGTGTGAAGGTATGAAAACCTACGAGAAAAACATATTTTAATTAATTCTAATTTAAATTCCTTAAATTCCAGCCATTACTTTTTGTTACGTCGAACATGAGGACGTAATTTTAAGAATGTATAAGTAGATTTGTTTTAGCTTAATTTGTCAATTCAGTTTTACTCCTGAAGGCGACAGCTTAGCTAACGAAACATGCGTAACACTAAAGTGTTTCGGCGTTCTAGTGCCGCAGTGTGTGAATGTAAATGTTACAATAGTAAACCTGAAATAATTTATGAAGCAAATATTGTTCCTTTGGATAAACTAATTTATTTATAATTCAAAATCAATTATTTTCTATATTATATAACTACGGCGATTTATTATTTATCAAACACGAGCTGGATTGCATATCGTAAATGAATAATACAAACTCCGTTACATAATTAATGAATGGGAACAATCACAGTACAACGACCATACTCGCGTGTATTTATTAAACCTTATTATTTATTCATGCGCATGTTTTTTATTTAATTTTTTTAGTCGGATTACGTTTGTAGATTCCTCGTTCATTATGCTTCATCAACGCCTACGTTATAACCTTGGTGGAAGTGAACACGGCGAAAGGTTGTATGCAGGATGTTTACAAAAAGTGCAAACGGTTTGTACAATAGTAAATTATTAAACCATTTCTCAGATAAACTTGCAATGGGCTTAAGATATAACTGAAAGTTTCGTCATTCAAGCGAAAATGTATTGTACACATGTTCCATTGCTTTTTTATAGAAGCCGAACACGCTGTATACTTGAGCATAAAATTGTTATGCTTGTCTCTGAATATTTGTTATTTGAAAGCTTTTTTTCTAAATTACGCACGCTGTATATTTCCTTACCGTCATGCAGATTTCTCGTGAAACTCATCCTTTAATCAGACGCTTAAGACGTCCTACGTATATAAGTACTGTGTTCCCAAATAATATTTGCTTTGTATTAATATTGAAAATTACTTTTTTACAAGAAGTCTATCGATAATAACCTACCAGCATTAAAAAATGAACTTAATTTATATAAAATGATTTCAAATTAAAGGTTTCTTTCCAGCCTGCAACATGTGCTAGGAATTACCGTATCGCCTTACGGCCAAGTGTCACTATTGCAGACCTACAACTTGGGAATGTACACGTTCCGATTGGTTCCATGTGTATTTAATTTACGAGAATATTATTTAGATCAAACAGGTTTTCATTTTCCTACATTAGATTACGTTAAATTTAAAAATTAAAATCCTAACGAGAAAAACCTATGGAAATGGATTATGTTCTCGTTTCTTCACACGGGACGTTGAACTAAAGACAAAAAGGAAGCGAAGCGAAAAATTATCTGCCACCAATAGAGCGCCCAGGCTCACTCATCGGCAATTACGACAACAAAACTAGTTTATTATGCTACGAATCGGTGCCCCACCCACCATATTCACCAGATTTGGCCCCTGTGACTTCTCTTTTTTTCCGAACTTGAAAAAATGGTTTGGCGAAAAACGGTTTACGTCAAATGGATAGGCCATTTCCGAAACAGATGCCCATTTTGTAGATATCGACAAAATCCTATTATTTATTCTATTTTTGCTTAAAAAATAGGAACATCGCTGAACTAAGTGTGTAGAGCTACAAAAAGATTATGTTGAAAAATAAATTTACTAAAGCAGAACAATTGCTCTATTTTCCTTAACCACAGGTATTTATCGTTCTATCCTCGTAGGTCTCTACTTTGCCTAATCCTTTCCTTCACTACAGTCCTGGTAGTGCTGCTCTCCGTATTTATTGCAGACGTACTCTATATTTTGAGAACATACATCTAAATGTAGGTTCGTAGATAAATTTTGAGGAAATTTTATAATGAAGAACGTGCATGTTTTATACTTGTTCGAAAGGTTATTAATATTAAGCTGGAGCATTAAGCGGAAGTAAGCCGAAAATGGTAATTAATTATAGATTAAAAAAATAACTCGATAACTCACATCGGCATTTCGATTGATCGTAATTAATGGGAATGTCGGATAGATTGATTTTAGGACGAAGTAAGGTAAAAATAACGGAGAAGTAGAAGAATTTACGAGCTACTAGAAAACTGATACCGCAAAGTAAATAGGGGAGAACGAACGAAACCATGAATCAGCTTCTACATAAATCTTGCCCCAATGAGTTCCTCGACGGTATCCTAATGACTGCATATCATGGCTTTTTGAAAATGAGTAGCAATCGATCTTATGTTCGGAATAAAATAGTGACGGTCTGTTTTAATGGAGAATCAAATCATTGTAATTTTTTTAGTTCGCTACAATTATTTTTGTAACGGCATATATTTGTTTTTACGGACGATGTAGAACAGTAAGATCCTAAAGTATACTTTTGATCGACGGTTTATAGAAAAACCGGTCGATTTCTATTTTTCTACCTTCTGATGTTACCGACAGTTCCATTACATTTCCATTGTCATCGAAAGTGATGTCAATTTCCTTATCTTAAATAGAACTCCAGTAGAGCAGCATTTTTACATTTTCGGAAAAACATTTGAAAGGCACATATGTTATACTGTAGCTTAATAAATATTGCAGTATTCAGCAAAAGAATGTTGCTTGTTATACAGAGTTGGCTAAAAAAGGCCCCAAATTATGATCCATGACACCGGTTGATCCAAAAAGCTTGTTGGTAGGCATTCGTAACAATTACCAAACTGTCAAATTTCAATTCTAAAAGTGTATTATTTATTGTTATAGTATTCTGCATCTTTAATACTCTCTTTCTTTATTTTCTTTTTTTTTAATCGTTACTATTTGTTAACCTTATCGAACATTATTGCAATGCTAAGTTTATTTAAATTTATTGACTTTTAGTAGACATTATGCTTATTTTTGAGTTTTTTTATATTGTTGATTTTGCAGTGTAAGATAAACTAATTTTAATATTCAATGAATCTACATAATGAAGACTACCCATGGAACGCCGGAAATATTTGAACTTTGTACTAATTGGAAATAACTGAGAATACATAGAATAAAATTTAATGAATTAAGGTGAGAAGGTGCAGACCACTCAATAAATGAATGAAAAGTAGCATTCAAAAAATTTCTAACTCATCTATCATAATGAGGAGGCGCTCCATCTTGCTGAAACCAAAAATGTTGAGGTAACTGCTCATTATGTTGAACTGCAGGAATAATTTGGTTATTCAACAGATCCAAATACTTTTTCCATTCAAGTTTCCGTGTATAAAAATGGACCTGTAAACCTGTTTTCTACAATTCCCATGCACACATGCAACTTTTGCAGATCTTGAGTATTGGCTTCGTGGGTCCAGCGAGGACCATTCGACCAATAACTTGAATTTTGACGTTTAACCATGGCCATTTAAACAAAAAGTTGCGTCGTCCAGAAATTGCAGAATGTTTGTCTATACTACAATCGATCAAAATCAACATCTGAGAATTCTTGAATTAAGTGTACTTTATACTAATGGCACTTTCCTCTTTTTAATATTCTTCCTACAGAACGACGACTGGTTTAATGTTAAAATTATGGTAGAAGTTTGAAATGATTCTTTTAATTCAATGGCAATGTTTTCTCTCTAATACGTTCGTTCGTTGTAGTTTGCGGTCCTCCAGTTTTTGGAAAATTATTCACTGTCCCAGTCAAACTAAAACGTCTTAATGTTTTAGTAACAAGCTGAACGTGTTATAGAATTTCTTTCGCCATGCAAATCATTAAAAAGATATTCACGCATTTCTTTATGAGCTCTAACACGAAGCACGTTAAACTTGATCATCTTTAAAATTTCGATGCACTATTCTTCATTTAAATGCATCGCTTTCAATCGAACAATTAGTGATTAGATAGACGTGAACTAAATAAACTTGATAGTTCTTAAATAATTACCTACTGGATGGTACACGTTCGATTCATAAGTAAAGATTCAAGTTGCTTATGCTTATCTGAAGTCCTTTATCTTTCCTATTTTTTACGGATATTGATACGGAAACCAGTGTGGACGAATCCGGAAAACAACATCTGTAAAAATAGTAAGCGCACTTTAGGTTAAGCTAACAAAAAAAAAACTCGAAGTCAGATTTGCACTTACCTTATCTTGCCGAGGTATTGAAAATCAGACTACCTTTTGTGAATCTTCACTTGTTTTAAAGTATATTTTACTTCAATAAAGTTACGCCAATATTTTAATGATAATTACTCTTTAACGATGGCGCAGCATTCTACAATTACTTAAATTTTTGTTTTATATGTGAGTGTGTTGGAACAAAACTTTGTAATCTATATAATCGAACATTATAAACTCTTTAGGCTCGCTTCTGTAATGTCAATAAATACGACACTTGAATATTTCATTCCCTTCTGTAAATGCAAATTAAAATAAATATGTTGCTTATGAAAATTCACATCTGCATGTATATATTAATCCCTTGCAACCAACACAGACGTATCATAACGGGAAATATATAATACAAAAAATTCGCCTTCAGCACCCTTATTTCACACGTTCGCTATATTGCGCTTGCCTTTATTTCATAACGCTCTATGTCAACGCATTCATTTTTCATTATCCTCCTTCCCCCTAATATTTCTTTTCTCGCTCTTTTTCAACCATCCTATGTTATGCTATTGCTTTATAAATGTAAACTACTTGGTTCAAGCACGCACGCCATTATGGCGAAATTGCACGATCCGGCAGTCTAAATCGTTATATTACTACTTTAGAAGGTTGATCCTCGAGCTGAAAGGAGAGAGTAGGACGCCACCGTCACAATTTTTACCACATCGTCAGTTTTGTTGTTGTAGGTTACGCGAAAACGCATATATGAATTTATAATAGCAGAAAGGCTAATCGTTTCTAATGATCAAAGGTAACATTCCTGTTTTCACATCTTATTTTTAATGAAGAGCAGGAATCAGTACAAATAATATAAATATCTACCAGCATATGTGAAGTATAAGAAAAGTCAAACCAGAAATTTATTGGTTACTAATAGGAGGAATACCTTTTTTACAAAACAATAAAAACAAAACAACATTTTTTTGTACAAATCGTTTTATTATTCTTTAGAATATTCGCCGTTAAGATTTACATGCTTTTGCATGCGTTCGAACCAATTCTTTTCACTCTCAGACACCTTTTTCACTCTGAAGGTGATACCTCCAAAACATGGTTCTTGAAAGCATCAACACTTCTTCAGGTGATAGAAATTGCTGTCTACGCATTCTTTATTTGACATTTGGAAACAAAAAGACGCCGTTAGTCGATGAATCAGGTGAATATTAGCAATTCAATGTTTTCCTCCTTCAAATAATCATCCGTTTGACATACGGTGTAAGAGGTGGCACTGTCATGATGAGAGGGCATGCGGTTGTTTTTTCTGATTTCATCGATGACTTCTGGCAAATAAATTGTTGTATACCACTCAGCGTTAACTGTTTTTGGAACCTCCAATGCCCAGTGCAACGAAAAAGATAAGCCACCATTTTCTTGGTAGTGCTTCGTTAATGAACAACTCTTGCCAGATAAGGTTCATCTGGGAACACCATACGGTTGTTGCGATATTGTATACGGATTGTGAAGTTCCTCTGTCGAATTTTTTGAGAATCAATTACATCTATTAACACGAGCCTTTTTTGCGCTAGGCTCAAATTATGCGGAATCCACTGGTAACGGATCCTTTTCGCACTTAAATGTTCGTGCAAAAGCGAATGTACTACAGTCTTCGATATGCATAAGAATGCTTATGTCTCACGGTAAGTTACGTGCCGATCCTCAATCATGCTTTTTAGAACAATCATCGATTTTGGCCGACCTTCACGGAATTCACAACTGACGGAAGCACGTCGAAACTCTCTATAAACTTTACATGTTTGAAGATGTTTTTGTATTTGTCCCAGCGTGTCGAAAGTTGTATTCATTCTGAAAATTTCAGGACAATTCTGCCACGTCAATTGTCATGTCCGTGCACAATTGTGTGCAATATGGCTTACCAAAAGAAGCAATAGAACAAGAAAGACACAAAGAAATTAATAACTACAGAAATATGAATCCATTCATATAGATCAATAAAAAAAAAATTATAGAATGTTAAATGTGTAGGATACAACAAAACAAAATGTTTTACAGGAAATAGAAAAATAATTGGTAAAAGCTCTTAACAAATAGTTCATCATATCATATTCTATAAATCGATATTGCCAAGGTACATCTCCTAGTGACTACAAGATATAAAGTATTCTTCTAATTCGACATACATACATAAAAGGTTCCATAAAATAATCGTGGTAAACTTCTTGTTGAAGTGATATAAGACTTGGTCTTTACTAAAATCGTAACATCCAATAAAATTCACGAAATTTCCATATTTTCACAAAATTGTTTTTTTCTTTTAAAGCTCGCTGTAAACAAACTACTCGAACGATTTTTCTGTACCGCTTCAACAATAACAAATGCCGAGATTTACATAAACAGTAACGTAAAATCACAATAGCGCTATTTAGTGGTCTTTTGGAAAAGCTTAATACGCTAGCATGGTATATATTCAATAATGAAATAAAATCCGATTTCCAATAAAAGCTAGACAGTATGTGCTTCATAGTATGAATATTTAATGTTAACCTAGATTAGATTGTATAATCTTATACAACGTTAAAAAGCACTCTTCAAATATGTGCAATCTATTAAATGCATAGACGGTGCAACAGTTTTAACACTATTCAACATGAAAATATAACTACGATTTGTTTAGGGAGGTCAATTACAATAACAATACTACTGCTGTCTAATTTCTTTGTATTTTAAGTTACTCAAGTAGCTTTGGAAAGCCAGAAGAAATTACAAAAATTGCTTGCATTGTTTGAACAAGCTAGGGTGTTCATGATGGCAAAATACGAATACAGTTTACAATATAATATAAAAAATACTCACGGAAACTATTCTCCTTATTTATTACCACAAAAAGTTTTGCCGAGGCTGCACCAAACAGATACTGATGAACAAAACATAAACTGTCCTCTGAAAAACGAAAAACACAAGCTGGTTGAATGCGTCCGTAAAAACCAAATTCAAACTGCAGTACACACCAAAAGGACAAGTCTTTGTTAGTTGAGTAAAGTCAGTCATACGGTTATTTTAATGAACATTAAACGTTGGAAAAGTGTGGTGAATGAAAAGATACATCGAGAAGAAAGAAGGTTTGTTACTTTAAAATTGTTGAAAATATATTCTGTTATTGTATTGTATTATATAATATTCGTTAAAATTAGACGTGTTCCAGGTTCGGATCGTGTCATGGTTAAACGAAAACTCGACGTTTCGCTCACAGTCATACGGGGCTTCTTCAGGAGAGGAAAATATGGTAGGCAACAGTTAGCACAGAAACTCAACGTGTAAACTACGCCAGAGGCGAAGCTAACTGAGTAGAAAACAGAAAACAGAAGTTTTCAAAACACGTTTACACGTTCTCACAACTAAATTTATGAAATTCTCTGTGTACATTTAAGACCAGTCTATCCTCACTAGAAAGACAGATTGCGCGAAAACCCAAATAAACCAGAAATTTTTTGACCTTTTCTAATCGCAGATGGAACTTTGCACGTCTGTCGAAAACTCTTCAGAACGAACTTTAAAAAGTTCACGAACAGTTTACAGACAGATACTACATGACTGGGTTTATGTTCTGTTTGCCAAAAGTTCGTTTGGTGTGGACCCGGCATTATATAAACTATATAACTATTACACTAATAGTATTATATGTGCCATACATTGCGGACGAACTACATATTTAGGAACCAGAAACTATTGTGTTGTTTTGCAGACTTATATTAATGCGCAGCATTTTCTTTGTACTAATAAATGGAAATGTACAATTCCAAGTTCATCACTTTGTTTATCTTATAATCACCTGAAACGCAAAACAGAACAGACGAGTTCTTCTGTTTAGATCCCACTAAAAATTATCTAGAATCTACTTCCACTTAGAACCTAGAGTATTCTACACTAAATATGTTTACTTACACACTACACGACCAAATTCTTTGCTGTGTAACAGTTGGCACTTCTATTCATATCCAGTGTCGTGCAATGGTATAAGTATGTTTTTTGGTACACTAACACGTATGCAATGCGGATGTAGTTGACATTTTAATTGCTTAAATCTGTTTCTACGTAACTCCTTGCTCTGAATTTTATGACTTTATATATACTGACTTTTAACATAGATCTTTTTCATACTCTCTTCCTCAGCTCCTTAGAAAATAATTTCGTCTCGGAGGATGGTGTAATATAATGATGAAGTTCGCAAAAATCCGAAACCTACGCCCCGAATTTAGTAAACAATTCGTGCGGTACAGAAACGTTTAGTTTGTCAACTCTAATTCAATTATTCATCAGCTCGAGCAATCCCTCTTTTTAACGACTCTCTGGTTTAGATAAGTGTGTTAGTTTGTAGCGCAACATTCAACTATAACGTTTGAGTTCGGATCGCTTCCGAACGACCAGTATTTACACAATAGTGTAAGAAAATAATACAGTGAACAACACTTACTGCAATAACGTTAGGACCTAAAGACTTTGATAACTACAATAACTGATAATGAAAACAACAATTCACCTTTATACTGAATGTAGTAAGCTGTTTAAACTTTAATCTAAAAGGATGTTTAAGTCCTGTTCAATCAACTTCTAGATGTAATGTCCCCTTTTTGCATATTCTTCGATTCAACTTTTCTTTTTCTTTATTGCCAAGCGATTCTTTTGGTGTTGTGAAATGATTTTAATACTACTAATATTTATTTTTTAATTAGTTTTTCAATACTTACAATAATAAGAAACCGCCTCCCGTTAAAGATCTGTTTTCCCATCTCAACAGGAATACCAATCCAATATCCATATTTTAATGGTTACCCTATCGGATTGTGGATTTTAATGACTAGATTCCACTGTAGATGATTTCTGTGTGTTGATTGTTACCCCTGATTAAGTTTTCCTTTAAAGAACAAAGAATTAAATATAAATTGTCGAAAATTAAATTAAATTAAAATTAAATTAAAAAGCGCTATAATGTACTTCAAAGTTCACTAAACCATTTAATTTTGTTGTTAGAATTCAGAATTGAAGGTAAACTGGTTTCATATGGTTCTGCTGTACTGCTTGTGTTTAAATGTTACACCTTCATACAGACATCCTTCAAATTTGCTGCATAATGCAAGTAGAATCTTCAACTAGAAGCGACCTAGAAGTTCTACGAAGCTATATTGTGAAATCTAGCAATATTTGCTATAAATTTTTGATATACTCACCTTAAAAGACATCGTCGTCATATATCAGATTTGATAAAAACAAGCTTATATTCATAGTTTTACTTTATTTAAGAACGTCATAAGCTTCTTTTAAAACTTTTTTTATTAAAGATTACACTATACGTCCACTAACATTTTTACTTCTACTTCTGTTTCTGTGTCAATGTTTGCCTGTGCTTCGTTTATATCTTGATGTATTCCCACAGAAAAAGGAAGCAAGTAACAATTACTTGGAGGAAGTAGACGACACTTTTATATATACGCAAAGGAATATGTTCTACAAACAAGAAAGTGGTCATCTTGAAATATTACTAAATTCAGGAAAAGAGTTGCTGTCCAAAATAAGTGAAAAAAAATTATTACCCATTTTCACACGTTAGGTCGCTTTTAGTAGACCGAGTCACATATGTATGTATACTCTGTCTAGAAAGTATCCGCAAAACAAAAAGCACAGCTACAATTTTACGGTATATATTTTTATTACTTGAACAATAAAATCACAACAAATAATTCATATCATTTACTAATACAATCTCCATTTAACTGTAAACACTTAACTAAACGTTCAGGTAATCCCGAAACGAGGTCAATGCTATACTTTTCGGTAACAGTGGTCCAGGCTTGTAAAACTGACCGAATCAAATCTTCTTTATTTTGTGGTGTTGCTCGTTCTACTTCAATTTTCATTAGTCCCCATATGTTTTCGATGCATTGGTAGGCAGAAATATGGCATCTTGCATTATCCTGTTGAAAACGCCACCCTTCCGAATATAAAGTACGAGCCGTTTCAAGAAGAAAGCCATTAAGAATTTCACAATACTTTGCACTATTAACGGTGCCATCAATTATACAGAGAGGTGTAGCACCACGCTGAGAGATTGCTCCCCAAACCATTATTTTTGTGGGAAATTTGGAAATTTGAACTGTAACATTTTCTATTGGTAGGATTTTTAAATGATTTGCACCAAGCTGAAAACAACTTTTGTCAGATATAAAAACATCACTAAAATTATCGTCTCGAAATCGTTGGCAAAAATCTATTCTTCGTTGCCTTTGTAGAGGTGTTATTGCAGGGATTTTTTTTTGTTTCCTTGATAAGTAATCTTGTCTTCTCAGTGAAATGCGGACAGCTTCTGGACACTCTTATTTGACGTTGATTTCCAAATCTGTTAGCCTTAAGCGCGGGTTTTGTCGTTCTAAAGTCACTAAAGCGTTTAGATTGTTTCCGCTAATCTTACGCGGTCTTCCAGAAACTGGTCCATGGCTCATATCTCTCTTATTTTTTATCCTCTTTATTGTATCATATACTACACTTTTTCCGATTTCAGTCAATTACACTAATTTTTTAACGTTTGAACACCTATTCTATACAAATATTTCTATACAAATATTCTATCCAAACTTTCTTCTTTCTAGTTGCGACATTATTTCACAAATATTAAGCCTGTTGATAATCAACAATATTTGACAGCTGGTGTTGTTATATGATTTTTGCCATGGCCTACAGTCGGCACAACCTACTTGATGCATTACTTTTGTCTTCGAATGTAACGAAAAAGAAATATATTAAAATTAATAAAAATAATAAATTCCGGATACTTTCTAGACGGACTTCATACCTAACACATGTATCAATGTATCCTACTCAGTTGGATATAATAGATTTACAAGAGAAGAAATATCTAGTGTTAAATAAGCTAACTCTCTTGAATTAAGCCAACATATACTCAAGAAATTCTATTTTTATGTATATAGATATTCTTTTTCTGGGCATGGCTCCATTCTGTAAGGTCACTGTTCTCATGCTAGAAAATTATTTGGTTTACAGAGAAAAGTTGTCAGAATCCTTGGTGGGCTGTTATCAGAGATAATTATCAAAAAGAAACAAAGCTTTATATTATAACGTTAGTCTTTGTTCTGCAGTAACAGCTTATGTAAAAGGCAGTACCAATAAAAGTTTGGTGTGTGACACTTACCATTATGATGTTAGAAATCCAAAAGATTTGTTGTTGGATTATATGAGATTAAATAAAACAAAGGTCGGGCCAACTATTCTTCTTTCGAAGGAATTTCAAGTTAATTCTGTAAATGCAAACAATAAATTAGAAGCAGTTTTAATGTAGAAAGCTTATTAGTTGATACACGAGTTTATTGATGATAAATTATGACAATATTACTATTTCTTCTTATTTTAATGTGTAGTGATGTGCAGTAGTGTTTATATTATATTATATTTGTAAAATTTCAATGACTTTGTCTTGTGATTTACCAAACTTTTCTATTGCATTTTAACATTCTAATACCTGAATGTGTATGACTATGTATTGTATAGTTTTGTCAATATCATTTCTTGTTGTGGCGCTTTATTTAACACTCAAATTCCAAGAATAGCGTCTGCTTGCAATAATCCTATCGTTGACTATGTGTTAACTTACAATATAAATACTTGCAATGATTTTTAGAAAGAGTGGGAGAAAATCTGGGTAATGATCCGGAAATGGCAACTAACGCAGCTTAACCCTTTCGAGCCTATTGGGTCATATGTAACCCAACAAGTTTTTTCAGCTGTTCACTCCTTTCCATTTAAAATGATATACTACATTTGATTTTTTTTTCAATAAAGTTGCATTTCGACGACTAATGGGTTATATTTTTCCCACTAAAAAAGTCTGACTGGGATATATATGTCCCATACAAAATGGCGGACTTTTTTTTCGAATAACATTTTAAGGTGTTTATTTCACTTACCTTCATCTTGTTGTTACAATACAATACAAAAATTACAATCTAATCAGGATTTAATAATAAAAAATCCGGCTCGAAAGGGTTAAGGTCAATGGAGTTGGGAATCTTTACAACGTCAATACATCAGTACAAAAATTCTGTAGAAGGGAGAAAGGCAGTAAACATTGGTCTGGTCCTTTAATGCCCTCTAAACACAAAAATCCAGAATTGAGCAGTATAAACTAAATTATATGTTTTATTTCACTTTTTGAACCCTTTTGAACGAAACCTTATATCTTAGCGTATTCTCCGGCCTGTACTTGATTAAAACGATTACAGTAGGCGGCTAATGGCACTAACCGCAACTACATTAAGCATTATCCATTAGAGTATTACATTTTAAATAATAGCGATCACAATAGCGACGGGCTAACAGAATAGTTGAAAGATTAATACTTTAAATAAAGTGACTTAGTATATTATATCCACTACTTAATATTTTAAATCTAAATCGGTCGTAAGGTATAAAGTAAATGTTGATGGTATTGTTCTCTAACTTTCCTTTTCACGCTTTTTTTCTAATTCTGAAAGATCTTATTCGCAGGTTTATTTCTTTTGTGATTGCTCCTTAAACGATCCGACAAACAGTAAATTACTACTGAAATATTTAGTGTTCCGGGAACGAACCGCTGGTAACTAGAAATTTTCTAGCGCAAGTACGAAATATACGATCCATCTGTTTGTGTAAAACGTAAAGCTAACGCAAACAACAAATAAATCGCAAGACTGAGAAGAGGACATTGATGTTTATAGAAGTTACGATAGAAAAAGTCTTGAATTATTTATCACAGGACGGTTTACCTTTTATTGGTTTTTTCGGGTAATATTGATCTTTAACTTTTCTCTTTAACAACGATTTATTTGATAAGTCTCAATTAGTAAATAAAGTCTGCAACATTTCAAGTTTGTTATTGTTCTAATTAGTTTATTCTTTCGTTTACCAGAAAATATTGAAAAAGTTTCAACATTAACGTTATGACTAAAAGTTTACACAGAAGATGAGCAATACTTAACCCAACAAACAAATGTGTCATTGCACATGTGTTTTATGTTTTTATATTAACTTTAGAAGTAGTAAAGCGAATGTCTTGATAATGTATAAGTTGGGATATAAAATAATCATGGAAAATTATACTCGTCAAATGTTTTCCAAAACATATTCTGTCCTTTCATAATAAACACTGTGAATTTAGTGATTTCTTCACGAGCGGCATGACTATACTCTACGTCATCAATCGGCGGCGTCAGCTCATCTCTTGTGGTCAAATCAAAATCTAAACACAAATTCTAACCCCAATTATGAACATCTGATTTTCATCACTTCACCGTAGTTACTCACTAAAATAAATTTGATTTGTTTAGATTAAGCGCAAGTGATTATCTTATGTTAATGTTAATCTAATGTAGCAGAAATTCTCAAATTAATAATTTAATTCTTAATGTAATTCTGAATGTTTGTGCAAAATATCCTTCACGAAAGGTTGAGTATGAGACAGCTATCGGCGAGATGGGTGCCGCTTGGTTCCACATTACAAGGCATATTTCACTTTCATAACCATTCATCACCACCGTGCGATATGCTTATTATAATATGTGTTTATTATTCTCCAAATCTGCTCTATTGGGTAAAATATACAATAATACGGAGGCAAGCGAAGAACTGCATGGCCATTTTCCCCTTCAAGTTCAATCATGATATATTTCTTTGTAGGTTTATTGAGTGCTTAAACGCTTTTTAAATAAGTTTAACTCCAATATTGTACGATCACTGTTCTATCGCTTGCTAATGAAACGGCAGGTATGAAGCCTTTATTTGCAACGTGTAGGTACAATAATATTAAACTTGCCACTGCTACAACAATGAAAAGTACTGCTTACTAACTCGCTTCACTGTTAAAACGCAAATCTAAAGATATATGCACTTATAGTTCATTTTAAATTATTACAAAATAGGTTTTTCTCCTGAAAATTCTTGTTACTTTTTATTTTTAGGAACCTTGGTGAGCTAGCGCAAATTATACGAAGCGTTGTCCGTTAGAATAGCACTGCTTTCTGGTAAATTTAGCAGCAAGGCACCATAAAACCAATCTTCAAATAATGAGGAAGTTACCTCGTCATTACAGTCTAAATTGATCGATTATATACCTTTTCCAAATAATAATAGTTGTCTGATCCGTCCGTTTTCTGATCCAACTTGCCTGCACCGTCTACCAAACCTATAGAAATAGTATTGTGACTTCCGGTGCCATCTCTCATCTAGATACAGTGTAACCTTCATTTAACGGGCACCTGTGGGGCATTAGAAAATGTCCGCTATTTAAAGGTGCCCGTTATTTAGAGGATAAGAGGACTCTGTATACTTTTCTTAATAAAAAATTATATATAACCAAAGGCAAGTCGGAAGTGGCATTTACTTGGTTTGCTAATTTGCTAATATGTATATTTGGCAAACTACATATTAGCTACCAAATATAAGCTACTGAATACAATACTACTCCTAAGAAACTTTTCAAGCCGGCGATCTGATGCTTCGAATTCATTGATGTTCAATAAAGTGCCTCTAAAACTCTCTTTTATAACAGGTCCACTTAACAAGATGCCCTTCACGAAATCCCCTTTCTTTTTTGATACATCCGCAATTTGAGATTTACTAATCCCAAATTTACCAGCTAATAATCTAACGGATGGCTTTTCTTTTTTCAGGAATAATATTTGAATATTGCCGAAAATAGGAGAAAGCGATAATAAAAGGGATCGAAAATCATGTAATTCAGAAAAGTAAACGGTCTGAATATAATCCTTCTCCAGTTATCTAAAATAATATATAAAAAACTCTTTATTGTTGTTACGCTATCAACTTCTGTAAACGTTAAACGTTTATGTGTTAAACTTTTGATGGCGTTTAATATCTTACGAAGAAATTATAACCAGGCTGCGGGTTACAGGGTCGCTAAAGATAATTATACACTACAATATTCAAGAGAAATGGTCGACTTTATTTTCATTTAGTCTCGACACCAACGTAATAAATAAGATAACCGTGCGGCGAGAACGATGGTGGCTAGTCTCTTTTTTTTTATTCCACTGTGGTGTTTTGTGAAATTCTCTATTTGTTTTGCTCAGCTGCGTGTCATATGGTAGTAATTTTTTTGTGTGGAAAAGAAATTTTATTACGCCACATATCACTTGACCTTCGTAAACAGCAGCAGCATATGAATTGCTATTTTAACGTCGATTTCTTCCAGACAAAGTCAAGGATGTCATACGTGGTGTATCTGTATATATAAATACATACATATGTAAATGTTGTTCCTTAACAAGTTGTTGATTTAATTTGGGCCTTCGGGGTTAAGGCTTAAAGTATTTATTAACAGTTTAAGAAAATACTACACCAATTGTTACCAGACTAGTAAAACCATATTTAGGGTTTATAAACATACATGCACTCGCTTTTAACAATTACCACAGCTAACGAGAAATAATTTCCGTTACAAGGCCGAACAAGATGTAAGTCTTACTACCCAACCTTGATTCTATAAATGCTGTATTGTCCAGTATAATTTACAATTGAAAATATAGTATCGCATGAAGCAAGAAAACACAATAAAGTCTCTAGTTTAGAACGATTTCAATAAAATTTATCTCTTCTCTTTCTTCTTTTATATGTTTTAGAACGCTGCCAAACTTCACATAAAGTAAATCGTTAAGAAAATCTGAATTTAACGTTACTGCTTTACACAATGACATTACGCGGTCTGGGTTGACACCTAATTCTTGAATGGATTTCGTTTTATTCTTAGAAACATGATATAAATCCACACGTTCTCTATATAATTATTGATATTAATAATGTTTGTTTCATAATGAACACTACTGTTCATGCAAAACTCGAAACAATCCAGCCTGTTAACCATTTAGGTATCCATTGGAGAAACAGGGCTCCATGACCGACAAAAATAAAAATAACCTCTTAAATTGACCTAAGTATGATGATTGTTTTAGTGCCAACCGTAGTTTGTTATTGCATAGATGTAGACAAACACCTTTTCGGTTAAAATTAACTTTTATTTTTTTTAATTTTAATTAATTATATATGGGAAATATATATTTATTCTTTCTAAATCTGGTACTAATATTCATGTCTACTTTTTTTATATCTATCTACTATCAAAATGTTTCTTGTTTTTCAAAGTAAGTATCTAATATACTCGCAAATGTATGTCACTGAAATTTTTGTCTGAGAATTCACCAAGAAAGGTTGTCAATTTATTTATTTATTAAACTATAAATTCCTACAGGATACCCTAATCATCATGAATCCGTGTACACTGCCGTTCAGTGAAGTTCGGTCATACAATAAAAATCTATTATATCACACTGTATACAATTATTAATACATAAAATTAGAAAAATATTAAGCATACACTCTTTTCCAAGGGATTAAAGCCATAAATTATTATGTAAAGTAGAAATATTGCGACAACCACAATAAAGTCCCTTTTATTATCATTCCAAGAATTTCTCGGAAGTATCGATCTTTTGAAACGGGTCGTTTGGGAATTATTAACGAACAATACATTCAGGAAATATATCGCAGAATCACTCTTGTTTATTTATCACAGGCGTAAAGATATAAATTTGGTTCATTTTACTGTTAAACGTGTGTTGATGTGCATCTGTCGTTTTTGCGCGAAAGTTTTAAGAAAATTTACTTCAAAATGGCACGTGGCAAACCTACCAGTGTAGAAAAACGTTCACGCATTATTACGCTATTTGAAGAAGGATATTCGGGGCGACAAATTGCTGAAAAAATAAATATGAGAAGTTCAACAGTAAATGACATCATAAAGCGATATCGAACAACTGGAACTATAGAAAATCGTGTTCGTCCTGGAGCACCTAGGACAACAACAAAAGCTGAAGATTTGAGAATTGTATTATTAAGCAAACGCAATAAAAAATTAACAGCGCCACAAATAGCAGCCGAAGTCAATCGCGGCCGTGAAGAACAAGTTTCGGTGAGTACGGTAAAACGTTATGGACGCATTGCCATTCGAAAACCCTTATTACGTCGGGGCAACAGAGCACAACGGCTACAGTGGGCCCGTTCTCATCTAGATTGGTCGTTAGATGATTGGAAACACGTGCTTTGGATTGACGAGTCAAAGTTTGAGGTTTTTGGGGGGGTTTGGCCCCCACAAAGCCCAGATTTGAACCCTATAGAGTTGTTGTGGGATGAACTGGACAGGAGGATCCGAAAAATATCCCCAACTTCACAAGAACATTTACGGAATATTCTGTAACATGAATGGATTAATATTCCACAATCCGTTTTAACAAAACTTATCGAAAGAATGCCTAGAATAGTTCGAGCTGTGATTAACAGCAAAGGAGGTTTTTTCGATGAAAAACAAATATAATGTTCAGTATGTTATATTAGGCCAGAATAACTTTTTATTTATTTGTTTTTGTCTTTTTTACCTGTACATACAATAAAATTGCATTTTGTTTTTAGTTTCGTTTGTTTCTGTAACCTTTTCATGTTTTTTACCAACCGACCGAACTTCTCTGAACGGCAGTGTACTTAATATAACATAAGTTGTTACTTCAAAGCTAACACTGTGTAGCGTTTAGGTTCATATAAAATAAAATGAAAGATGTTATAAATAACTTACCTAAACTCATCCGCGTCTTCCACCCGTGATAATAGTTCACACAAAAAAAGGGGGTTGAGAGGTAAAAGGGTAGGTAGGAAATCAAAGGAAACTATATTTGCGGTGCGAACACAAAACTATGCGTGCGATTAATATGCGGTAACTTAACTATTCAAAGCGACAACGACTATTCAACCCTTCAACTAACTCTAGCAAGTACTCACGAGCAAGCAACGTGGTAAAAAAGAAACGAGAAAAGAAAAATCAAAATAAAATAAAGTACAATCTAAAACAAACAACATTTCGATTGGCGTAAACACACTGTATTACTATATTGTAGATCTATCTAGACATAAATGTCAGAGGGCAGTATCAATCAAACGCAATGAAACAACGTTTTGCCCATTATGGCAATATATGACAGATCTTGTGCTTTTTGAATGAATCAAGTAAGTCAAGTAAACATTATAAAGTTGTGATATTTTATTAATTGGAGACAGAATATTCAAATACGTGTGTATTGAAGAACCTGGTCTTCCCATATAGTAAGGGACATGCAGCCGAAAGAAAAATCTATGTGAAAATTAATATAAGGGACTCGTGTAGTATATGTGTACGAATGTTCACACATTTTTTTGAAAGGAGCTCACAATGTATGTGTTAACTTATCAATATATTTGTGCGCTTAACAACAATGTCTGAATCGGTTTAAACGTATTGAAAAATATAATGTTAAATTTGAGCGGAGAGGCATAAAATAAAACAAATTAGTTAAAAATGTAAACAAAAATTGTTCCTATTTTATAAATACTATAACTACAAAAAAATAATATAAAAATAAAGAACAAAGTTTAATAACATTACGTTCATGATGTACATTTTAAAAAAATACATGAGACCAAAAAATAAAAGTGTACTTATACCACGTATAAGTCGGTCTCCATCGAATTCTGGTAGATCTCGTGAAACAGCTATGTACATATGTGTACTTTAGCTCTTCGGGATTTACTACTTCATCGAATTTAATAGTCTCTAATATCGTCCTCAAATGTGGACAATTTTTTTTTCCTCTCTTTATCAATAATAGTTACAAACGGTGCTCGACGCTACCCGGTATTGTCATGAGAAATGTAAATTTTCTTTGCTTTCTGTACTTTCGATGCTTTCGTTACTTTAGCTCCTTCAGTTACTTTCATTACTTAATTGCTTCTGTCGAAACAGATACTGTAGGTACATATATGTAGGTAAGTAGCTACAGTCGGTTCTCGACAAGAAGATACTGGTAACTGCGCGCAAAAAGTAGCGAATACTTTTGTCATCCGGTAATAGTTACTTCAAGTCCCAGCGAGTAACGACGGTTAAGTAACAAAGACACATTTTCATCTCTAATAGACAATTAGCATAATATTATTTGAAGATACCGTCAAATAGGATAAAATGGTCGAATCAAGTGAGATGAAACGGATCAAGGTACGATGTGCAAATACTGCGCTAATGAGTGTATTGAGTGCCTGTTTTAAACGTTTCGTCAACATGTGCTTGACAGTTTTAAGCGTATCCACCCATATCTTCGCTTAAATAGAAAGAACTTGGGCCTGGTTCTCGATACTGATCTGCGCTTTAAAGAGTGCTGTCCCTCTGTTGTAAAAAAGCTTATTTCAGCCTTTGGCGGTTGCACTCCCAGAAGGATTGTTTAATACCCAGAACTAGAGGGTTGTAATCCGGACTCCGTGGCCCTCTCACATTCTAACTTTTATAACAATGACTATGGCCCATGTTTGAACAGAGTTTACCAATAGAGTTTACAAGCTCTGAAATAGCTGTCTCAGATTTATATTTAATCTGTGGGAAGAACAACATAATTCGGCAAACTAACTGGACTACGGTGGCTTAATATGAATTCTAGATGTAAACTGCACACTTTTTGTCTTTGCCATCGGTTTCTCATCCTAAAGACCGCATCGTATCTTTACTGCAGGATACTCATTTTATTATTCCGCCTCTGCATCATTCAGCCAGGTTCGAAAGATGTTCCTCTTATATCTCGTCATTATTATGAACTTTTTCCTTGTCGATTGGCCAGCTTAGTCGTATATGACAGCGATTAATGTGTTCGTAGGTGCAGATTTACTTATTTCTCCTCTTTCGCTGAGGAAAAGGTAAGTTACTGTTATAGTCCTGTTGTATGTATGCACTGTTTTATGTATTTTATTATTATAAATACAGTATTACTATTATTATCAAAAATATTAGTGAAGTTGGACTATCCACCTAATCATCATGAATGGGCATGTGTTTGGCTGTGTATCTGCTCATCAGTGCACATTTGTGGAAGATGGTAGTCGATGAATTAATTATAACTGTGTAAACACAGTTGACGTAGAAACATATCTGGATGAGAGATTTCAATTAAAGATACTCAAATATAATCTCTGGAAGTATTTGCAAACAGCTCCACGACTGCGACCAGTGGTTAATTAGCCAGAGAATGGATGAAAATATTATTATTATTACCTATTATTTATTAACAAAAATATAAAGTGCGGTACCAATACGAATAGGGATCGAATGAGGCGAGGATACGAATGGTAAAAATGTGGGTACGGTTCGGATGCGTATAGGAAACACGTATCCGTGCAGGACTCTAATTATTTATTTACATCACACTGGAGGGTGAAGCGAATCAACAAATAATCGGCGCCTTAATTGTTAAAAAAAAAAATTTTACATATCGCACATGACAAGTTTGAATTAAGTACTTGATTTATTTGTTAAAGAAGTCAAGTGTTTCAACATCAGTCCACATGAAAACGTCAATCAAAGCGCATTCCACACGTTATCTCTTCTTTATCGAAGCTAGAGCAAACATCATAGGAGGGCATTCATCATTCATAAGCACGAAGAGATTTCGAAGGGACGGATATCACTGCTCGGTACATGTAGATAACGTAATCCCCACGCATGGCATGTCGTACAACTAAAACAAAAGACTTAATAATATTTCATATCCACAACGAAGGCGTTTGTTTCTTCGAGGAAATTAATACCCATATTATGGGTAATGATCTAATGATATACGCATACGCCTCGGTAATGAAATAATAAAGCTTGGCATTGTTGAAGGTCATTGTCGCCCATTTCAATTTAACGTAATTGATTAAATTGCAATTCTTTCGACGAGGTTGATAAACGTTCCTGTCTTGAGTCTCAAAGGGATAACAACAAAAATGCCGGAGCCGGTCTCGTCCAACGACACGGTGAGTCATATTTTAGCGAGCGTTCGCAGCTGCACGTAGCTAATATTGATTTTATTTGCTGTGGTAGCAGATGAACATAAACATAGACGTTCAGGGCATTGGAAAAATGTCGCAAAGTGCAAATACCTGCACACTCTTAGCCTGCCTTCTTGCTTTGCAATACGTATGATATTAAATAAAGTATACATTTCTAAAGAGGAGCACAGAAGTGGTCTTAACCCTCAAGTACTATCGTGTTTTCAGGTAACACAACTGCTATCGTGGGGTGTTTTACACCCCACTCTTTAAATTTAGCTTTTTTTTGTTAGTTATCTTTTTTTTTTCACTTTTAAACCCACAGTGTAATAACTAGACCTTTATCTTGCGATTGTTGTAAGGAAAAACAAAACTTTATTTAAAGCAAAACAGAAAATTAGGAGGAAATGTTACATTCATAAAAATTATGTGAAAAGTATTTCTTCGTACAATTTTTTCTTTTTACAAAATTGTGTTCTGTATTGTTAAGATGTCTTGGTTTTTTCTGTTACTGGAAACTATGGTCTTACTCCCTGTAAAAGAAAATGCCATTAGCATTTCACATAAAAATTCTGACAATGACGTTGTGAGGCGTACATTTTATTTGACAAAAAACATGTAATGTGTTATTTCATGTAATCAGATTTTTATAAATTTCTTACAATTTACCTTTGTAAGCATTCTGCGCATTTTACAAGTTGCTCAGAATGTTCCTTGCAGACATGCTGATGACATCTATGACACGTGGTTTTTATTTTCTTGTCTCTATTTCGCCCGCAGATGTGACACCTTTTGTAGGTTCTTGAAGGTTCTGCTTCTTGTGGCTGTTGTTGTGGTGTTTCTAAGCCTAGTAAATTTTTGATAATTGAGTTTATTGATATTATTGAGTTTATTAATTGAGTTAACTTGTTCTTGCACTGACATCACCTAAGTCTTCTTCACTTTCGTTTTCAGATTCGACTTCAAATTCTGAACATGTGTCGTGATCACTATGTTCGCTTGCTGCATCACTCAAATCATCATCACGTTCATCAGGGCATTCACTTTCACTAACATCATCGTAAAAGTTTTCGGCAAGATTTGCTAATTGTTCATCAGTTAGAAACTTTATCATATTGTTTTTACTATTCAATACACGTATTATAGAAGGGAAATAAGGAACAAGTTGACGACGCTCTGGTTTGTGAGGAACTGAGTAAGAAATTTGTTTGAGTCGAATATTTATACGCCGTACAGAAATCAGGGGAAATGCCACTATTTGATTTGTAAAAAATCACCGAAGTCGAACATAAATGAGTGAATCCCCTGTACATGTAGGTACTATAATAAAAATCGCCGAATTGGAACGTATATAAGTGAATCCCCTATACTTACATGCACAACAGCATCTGTGATTTCCCCAAAAGAGGACGAGGGCTATTATCACTATAAAATTCTAAATCATTGGTTAGAATACACTACGCTATTTTTGAAAAAAAACAAACGTAATTGCTATCGTGGGGTGTTGAGACACCCCAAAAGCTATTTTTTGCTAAAACTGTAGAATATGGTAAATAATAAATTACACTATATTACATATCTCATTTGCATAGGCGAATACCTGGAACCTTAGAAATGTGACAAAAATAGTTTTAGAAAAAATTTAAAAAAAATGACCTCTGGGGTTCCGAAACACCCCACGATAGCACTTGAGGGTTAATATAAAATCTGGAATTTCTTTGGTATTTTCCGACATAATTAATTATATAAGGGAATGTCCCAAAAATAGGAACGTTCTCTTTTTAATACCTTGATGTTATTTATTTACAAATATATTGCAATTACATGTATTTTTCCTCTGTCATCGCATCTGTCAACATCAAAGTATAAAAAAGAGAACGATCCCGACAAGTCCCCGTGGTGTAGTGGTTAGCACGCCCCTCTTGCAATCAGGTTGTCATATCAGGTTCAATTCCTTACCGGAACATTTTTTCATATAATTAATTACGTCGGAAAATGCAATGGAAATTCCAGATTTTCATGGAAGCCAAGTTATACTAATTAGATGTGGTGAAGATGAAAGTAAAATTGTAAGAAAAAATACATTTCAGAGTAATGAATAATGTTTACGCCTCATCATGCGTAACCCCCTTAAATATTTCTGATATACTTAACATACTTAAATAAGAATTAAGAAAATTTATCAAACATGTGTTTGTATTGAACGGCAAGTGTGTTTGTCAACCAAGGCGCAGGTGAATGGACATGGGCACCACAGTACCTACATGCGTACATAGCGTTAATAATAGTAAAAATAAAATACACCGGTTGCGAAACAAAAATCAGCACGATCTTTACATTTTTGTAAATATTAGGTATAAGTTTGCTTGTACTTCCCCTAGCTACGTATTCCAGAACAATAATTCGGCATTCATCGAAAAAAAAAAAAAATTAGTTTCACTTTTCTAGCAGGCACATAAATAGCACAGTTGTCAGTTCTGTAGCGGAACCTTATTATAGTGTTACGGTTCGAGTTATTTTGTACCAAAAAAGTGGCGTACTTACCACTTTTAAAATTAACGTTTTATTAATAACAAAAATTTAGGTGATAGTATAATGGGACGAGGGAAACATTGCACACCAGAGAAAAGAGAGTTAATTTGCACCATGAAAGAGAAGGGCATATCAATTTTAGAAATATCACGAACATTAAATTGTTCACGTAAATTAATACAGAATGCGATAAAGCATATTCAGACGGAAAAAACTTTAGAAAACAAGAAACGGAAGATTAGGCCTCGTAAAACAACCTTATTCGTCGATTAAGTCAAGAAGATCCTTTTCGCACAGCTACACAAATAAAAACCGAATTTAATAAACAATTTGATATTGATATATCGAGAAGAACAATACGACGTCGGCTGAAGGAATTTAACTTACTTGGGTGTATTGCAGTACGAAAGCCACTCGTGTCAAACAAAAACCGTAAAAGAAGATTACTGTTTGCAAAAATGCACAAAGAAAAGCCGCTTTCTTTCTGGAAATCTGTACTTTGGACAGATGAGAGCAAATACAACCGACTTGGGTCTGACGGAAAAATGTATGTGCGACGACCCATCGGTCAGAGATTCAAGCCTACGTACACTATAAAAACATTGAAACACGATGGAGCAAGCGTAATGGTATAGGCTTCTATGTCATGGCGTGGTATAGGACCTATGGTATATTCAGAATTGCAGGAAAAATGGATCAGTATGTTTGTCGCAACAATTTAGAAAACGTGATGGAGCCGTATGCTGATGAATTTCTTCCAGTAACCTGGAGTTTAATGCACGACAATGATCCCAAACATACGGCGAGGACCGTAAAACAGTGGCTAAAGGAGAAACAGATTCGAGTGTTAGAATGGCCTGCACAAGCCCCTGATTTAAATCTCACAGAAAATCTATGGGGGGATGTTGAGGTTGTTATAAAGTCTAAATCTCCAGCGACATTAGACGAATTATGGAATACTATTGAAGAAGCCTGGCATAACATCCCTGTAGAGAGATGTAAAAAATTAGTTGAAAGTGTGCCGAGAAGATGTGCAGCAATATTGGCTTGTAAAGGGTTTCCAACAAAATATTAAATGTAAAAGCAAAAAAGAATTAAAAAAGAGAAATAATACAGTATTTCGTTATTATTATTAAGTGTGCTATTTCTATGCCCACTTAAAAAATAATATATTTATTTTTTTAATTTGTTTATCTTGAAGTTTATAAAATATTGTGTGTTTGTTATAAACTGCATGCATCTACTACATTTTTCTTAAGCTATGTTAAATAAATCACTTGTTAACATTTAACATGAAATTTATCAATTCATTCATATCAGTTTACCTGTGCTATTTATATGGCCGCCACTGTACATATGTTTTTTAGAACATAATTTGGAGTATGTTACAAAGTCTTGGAAAAAAATATATAATGGGGATCGCGTACTCGGGTATATAAACAAAAGTATAACTTATTGCATTTACTTAATATAAAAGGGCATTGACGTTGTTGTTTTATATGTACATGTCTATAGAGCATATATTTTTGCGCCTCCCATCTGAAGCTCATCTAAACTTTGTTCTCCTTGTATGGCTTCTACGAACTTCTATATATCCGGATAGTCTGTTGAAATTTGCGCCTCAAACGCTCGATGCCATCCTTCTATAGAGTTGTTCGCTTTTGGTAGTTAGGCACTAGAGTTTCGATCATGTTGGCATCTTTGCAGGCGTCCAAATGGGTCACAACTGAGTGAGCACCCTCGGGTAGCACGTTCCCCTCACAAAGCTTGATAAAACTGCTGGCGTGAGCGCTGCAGCCGTCGGTAAACCAGTACGCTATAACTAATAATATATACTATGTAATACGGAAAATAATATATTTTATCAAACGCTATAGATTATTGCATCTTTTCCATTAATTTTTTACATGGATTACTATTTATCCACAATTTATCTTTTTATTTGTTGAGCGTCTTGTAATTTACACATACTTGGTAATTAAGGATGACTATACAAATAAAGTAGTTGCTTGTAAGTAAAGCTATTATTACAACACAAACATTTCTATAGAGCACGATACCATCTCCGAAGAAGAGTACTTAATAAATCTTAAGGAAATCAAACAACCATACAATAAATGCTAATGAGGACTTCGTTACCACTTTGCTTAATACACATAATTACCTTAATCGTGGCGTTTAACGAACCCACATTCTACAATCATACGTTACCATCTGCGATTCCATGGTGAAAATTGGACTAAATAGAGTAGCGTTGAATGTAATTAAGGGAAACTTCGACGATATCATATTATGAAGCTAATTTCCTCTGACTTGCGATAATAACTTTTTTAATTATTTTCTTCGCGTCGGGGAAAATAGAAGAGTCCTGCTAATTACGTAATTAACCCAATTTGTTAAGCTAAATTCCGCCTTATTTGCAAACGTCGCCGATGTAAAATACAGATAGATAATGGTGATTTAGTCGAAACATTGTTACGAAAGTCATCAGGCACAATCCCTTAATTATAACCGCCCTTAACTTTTGATAATATCTGGAAAATTAGTAATAATTCGTCCTTCCAAGCAGCATAAATAGAGAATTAATGAATCTCTCTTAATCTGAATAAATTGAAGTGAAGGAGTATCAATAATTACCAATAACAACCTTTCGAAATGTTTATATGTTTGTATGCTATATTTTGGCCATTAATCTTAAAAAGACCAACAATATAACAAGTTATTGTTGTGCCATCTTTAACGACATATACCAAATGTTGGTTAATGAATCGTCATGAAAAAACCGCTGCTGCGCTCACAAAATAAACAAACATTTTTAAAATGGACTCGCGAGCACAAACGTTGGACTGTGGAGGATTTAGGTAAGGTTTTATGTGCTGTCGAAGAAAATTTGAGAATTTTAGTTCACGAGGATGTGTTTTGTGAGAAGATTTGCAGGAAAACAAACAAGAGAAAAATGTATTATACGTCAATATTGAGCGCAGCCTAGGTCCATTATGAGCTATTGCCGGTAATATATTGTAAATAACGAAGGCACACTAAGAAACGAACAATATCTACACATTTTAGGAAACAGTGCCGTACCTTCAGGATGAAGACATTTGGGTTTTTCAACAAGAAAATTACCTGAAACGTACGTCTAAAATTTGTCAAAAAAACTCTAAAAGCTATAGAGTGACCTTCCTTCAGCCCAGAATTAAATCCCATTGAGTAACTGTGGGAGAAACTTTACTGCGAAGTGCGGACCTCGACACCAACTTCGATTGCTAATATGTGGAAGAAGCTCCCAGAAGCATTGACCTGCATAACAGGAAACTTTATTAAGCTTGGTTGCAAGAATGCCCGATCGATTAACTGCCACCTTCCACAAATGTGTATTGATGAGGTATTAGTTTAACTTCATTGTTAGTTCATTAATTTCTCTGGCTAATTAAGTTGTTAGTCGATCCTTGTGGCTTTCACACATCGTGATGCCAGCAATCTCTGGTAATACTTCGACAAATTATGTGATTAGGGTATCTTTAATACCCTCATTCATGTTTCTTTTGTTGTTGCTGACCTGAATAGATCTGTTGTAACAGTAACCTTGATGAACTCCGATCTTCTTCCTTTAATTGAATGTTGTTTATATGATTAATAACATACTTGCATAGTATATGTTCTGCTGTTTTCAGACCTAAATGGATTTATCTGAACTGTTTAACTTGTCAATAAACCTGCTAGTATCCCTAATTTCCTCTTTTAAGTTGAGTTCATTCTTTGCGAGGCAGCCTTGTGTGACATGCCGGACAAAGTGTGGACTTGCTTCGCAAGGACTTCCACCACGCTGGCAAAGCTACCATGGGAGAGCCAACGCTAGTCGGTTTTTGGTCGCGCATCAAGATAAACGCCTTGCACCCAACTATATTGGCTCATTCTGCCTTGCTATTCATTCCACAGAGGCCGAGACAAATCGTTCGCCTCGACTCTTTTATAGACTACAGTAATAGTTTGGACCAATGGACCTCTTTCTCACTGGCCAGCTTACATTTTCATTTAATTTAGTCCCTTGGTGGCTTTTGGTATTCCATTTGCCTTAGGTTCGGGGCATATTCGCGTATGAGGTCAGATTTAGACGTATATGATTTGAGAGCCTTCAATGATACCTGTCTACGAAAATGCTTACGGTTGGACATTGCATCCCTTTCTCGACGCGCTTTTTGGCGCACAATCTAAAAATCTCAGTTTGGAATGTATTAAATTGGAGTCTCATATGGATTTTTGTGTGACTGTTACGTCCACTAATGCCTAGTCTCAAACTGTCTGTTTACTAGAGCTGTTACCCGGATCCAGATAATCTACTACCCGGATATCTTGATCTTGGCGTTTTCCGGATTCATTATCCGAAACTCGGGATTCGGATCCATTATCCGAAACCTCGGATCTGGATAAGTAGGACCCGAATTCGCTATCGGAAATCTTGAGTTCGGATACTTTATCCAACCGAATCCATTATCCGATGACGTAGATCCAGTCCCGTTCTCTGGTTCTCTGGTTTTAAATAAAATAATTGTGAAACACTTTCTCGATATGAATCATTTGCTTTCTATATTGCAAAATAATAACGGATCCGGATCCGAGAACTGAATAGTGAATCCGCATCCGAAAATTGGATAGTGGATCCGGATATCCGGATAGTTTTGGATCCGGATACCTGGATCTCTACGTTTTCGGATACTGGCAGCACTACTGCATACCAAAGTTCCTTTTTTAAATCGAAGTACAACGATTACTCAATTATCTGTAGGATCTTCCGCCTCTAGTTCTTATATTCTATTAAGGAAGGGCGCATGTTATAGGCTGCTTCTAAATGTATGTAGGTGTGTAGTGACATAAGTATGACTGTTCAAGATAAAAACTAATTTGCAAAACTTGTATTTACTTAGCAAGTTTTGCCTTTTCAATATCACATTCCTGTTGTTTATTAAATCTAAAAAAAAGTATACGGTTGTAAAAGGATAAAAAAGTACCCCTAAAACTTATCGGATTAAAAAAAATTCTCTTCCCGTTTTCACTTTCCTCTGCTTTGCCGCCAATCAAGGAGATGTTTGTCAGCCCTTCAATGCGCACCAGGCAGAGTATTAAATCCTATAAATTAGAGATATCTCCCTTTCATCCTAGTACTTTTCCTTTCCGGCGCTCGCTTTTGTTTATGATCTTCAGAGGGCGATAGCGTCTAAGCCAGCTCTAATAAGCGACGGATGAGATGTTTATTTGAATGTTGACGTTAGTACCGGTATAGTTGGTTATACTACTTCATGTCTAGTTAAAAATAGGGGGAGCTCGGAAATCTCTAGCGCACACATAGTGAAGAAATATACGCGTACAAACGGTGAAATAATGTAATTTTATTAATTATACTGAAAAACTTAATTTTAATTTTTTTTTTAATGTTGCTAGATTGTAATCGTTTTGTTCTATGTATGAGTAATGTTTTAAAATATTTCCCGTTGAATGATGCGACAAAAAACTCTAATTTTAACATGTATTGACAAGTAATCTACCTAAAACTAAAAGCTGCGAAAAATACGAAAATTCCTACCTATAACTAGCGAAACTAAGTAATTTACTCTGATATTGAAGCTAAAGGAAAGCGGCTTGATGGCGATCGAATGGCATCACACCAATCGCTGGTGTATTTAAAAACACGTGATAGCGGTTATCAAAAACTTTTTTATGTTTCGAAAATCATCTATCTTTATTCCTAAATGATGATAAATGATTCCAACATCCCTATTCTATACAGCTCTCATACAGAGTGTTGTAACATTGTAATGAATGGGTAAATTCAAAGATCTAAACGTCCTCTTTAATTCAAAGGTTTTGTCACCTATTGATGCTGTAAACCTTTCTTTAAACCCGAAACTGTTTCATGATGTTCGTTTAATTTTATGGGATTATGTGAAACACTGTTTTGTTGGTCATTTTAAATTTAAAAATTCACCACCAAATATCAATTATTCGTATTTTAGAAAGTGAAATTTTTTTGATGGGTAGGTAGTTAAGCACGATTAAATGGTAGCCTGCAGTAGCAATAAAAACTTCTACAAACTTGCTAATATAAATATGTTGGGTGATGAAGATGTTCAGAGGCACCTTCTGTTTGTGAAATGTAATAATTGAGGATTAACCTCAAGATCGAGGGATTTTATCCGAAGAGACAACCCAATTACGACGTTCTATTATGAAGTCATGTTTCTTAACTTAGCGAAAGGGGAGCTGATGCTAAATTTCTTGTACGCCCAATTATGTAGCTCCATTGAGCCTATTATTATTTTAAAAGAGTACAGGACACTTTTATCAAACTTTTGATATCTGTTATGGAAATAAGTAAAGTGAAGTACCTTTTCTACGTGGGAACCCCCAACAATCAAGCCGGTACGCCGCAATTAAGAAACAGTATAACATTGAGTAGTGTTTTCTAGTAAATAATCGAAAAATCTTCTGAATTTAAACTCCGCTTGTATTAAGCAAGAAAAGTTCAAATGCACAGCAAATTTTCAGTATATGACATATCAATAAAATAATATCTTAGATAATCAAGGAATAAAAATATTACACTAAAACGCGGACCGCACTCTCACCGAGCATTCTGCCCTGACGCCTTGTCTGAATAAAGGGTGAAACGTCGAGTAAAGCGATAGGGATACTCCCAGCGTTGACAGGAAGATTTCATCAATCTAGCTTTATTTCATGTCACGTCATTATCATGACAACGATTAACCAGAACTTTGAGGGTGATAGTAAAAGGCGTAAACACTTTCATATTCTTAAATTGATCTCAATTTGTAAATTAGGTTTGACAATATTCGTTTGCTGTTTGTAACCTTTGTTTGTTTTTAATTCATTGAATATGCTATTCAATCAGCAATATTTATTTTTTATTTTTTAATTAAAACCAATACTTTGTGGCGTGTCCATTAGCTTTGATGGCTGCCTGTAAACGTCCTCTTAGATTTCGTTAGTTTTTCTGTAAACTCCGGTGTTACGTTCAATAAAACGTTTTCTTAAGTCTTCTTTCTTTTTTAATTGGATATACTCTAAGGCGACGCTTGTTATCGTGGCTTTGGGGTGGCATTTCCAATAGATGCGGCACAGTATGTGTCATCCACTCCGTAACCACCTGTTCCATATGCCTGGGATCGTTATCTTTCTTATGGCTAGTGGCTGGCGTAGACAATTACCGTACAATTGATGAAATAATGGATCGATGTATGTATCTTAACATTTTAAGGCAAATGCTCAAAATCTGGGAATTGAAAGGGGTTTTATCTTCCAACAGGATAGCGATATGGATCACTATCCTGTTGGATACACGACTCGGGTCATATGGGTCATACATACTGTCTCATATGCATTGGAAATACCGCCCCAAAACCGCAACATGATCCCTATTGAGCACGAGGCAGAAATCGAATGTAGTCTTAGGGAGTATCCAATTAAAAAGAATACTCGAAAAAACGCTTTATGGAAAAATGGCAGAAGATGACACAGGAATTTAAGGAAAAAACCGGGCGTGCTGTAAATTATTAGTTTTAAGAGAATACAACATTATTTTCTTGTATTTTGGGTCTCATGGACGAATACTTTTATTTATCCAAAGTCAATGGTGTCTATGTTAGTATTGTTACTTTAATATTATTTATTTCTAAAAGCTTTTTATACACAAAATATAATGTACGTATTGTGGAAAATAAATCTAGATTTCTCGGTGGACAAATACTTTTGCATACACTGTATATAGAAACCGCATTTGTCAAAATATAGAAGCACTTAATATCCTACTAGTCCTCACAAAATGAATACAGATGCTTCATTATTAAAACGAGACGATTAATTATTTGGCATATTTATACAAATTAAATCATACTGTATGAAAATATATTTGCTAATGTTCACGATTCTTTTTTCAGATTCATACGGAGTGGCTGAGATAATTTACATTCATTGATAAAGGTCAGTATAAATGTTGATAACGAGAACCTAATGCATCGCATATTACATATACACTTAACTCCTGTCTTATATAATATTTTGAGAACAAGATGGTAAACTATAAATCTGTACTAATAAATCACTTAAACTTGTTTTACAATTTTCGGTCTAATTTTTCACGAAATAAAGAATAGTTAAGTTTAATTTAAATCAACTATACTGTTATTTGAGATACTCCTAGAAGTACTATTTCTATATACGCAATCCAGTTAAATCGACTAAACTTTGAAGATGTACAAAACGCTTTCCAAGACAAACATCAAACGTAAGTTACACAATCTTGCAGGTAACTTGGCTCATATAAAGGTTTGAAGTTAAACACAACAGCATAAAGTTAAACCCCCAACAATCGTTGATCTATTTCGAAGGTGCACGTGAGCAGTTTAATTAGCAGATAGCAGTAACGATAACGAAGATCAAAGACTGCCTAGCGACTGCTGCAGATTTAAATTTCAGTTGGAACTCCTGTACTTTTAAATTCTCGGGCGAGAGCTTTATCGTGAACGTAACACCTACCGCTTGCCGAAACAACACAGCAAAAACTAAACCGGACTGAAATATATTGCGTAGCGTATTCCTCATCATTAGATGCAGGGAGTAAAAGATAATGCTACGGTATGAAGTGATGTTAAGCGGAAGAAAATTTTATTTTAAAGTAACTTACTATCTTTGGTTGTTTCTGTTATACAGCGTATCTCTTTGAGCAATTTAGCCAAATATCTTTCGCTTAAGAATTGTTCGGAGGCAAGTTCTGCATAACATAAAACTATACTCAAATATACCAAGCGCTTAGCTTCCACTCCACACGATACAACTTTGCTTTTTGAACGGAATGTCCTATATATTGCCAGGTCTTTGGATGCCCCTCACGTCGACTTCCCTCACCATTTCTTTCACAGATTTAGTTCAGTTTTTGTGATAATTGAGATTTTTCCGAAATGGCGCTGCTTCTTTAATGCCCGATACCTTAAATGCATTATATGCTGAATATTTTTCCGTAACCTGTTACAGAATATGGAACTATACAGATCAGTATTTGATTTCAAGACACCGAGTATGGTGTGACAAAATAACAGTTGTTTCTCTAAAGATATTCGTGAAAAATAATGTGTAAGTCAGTTTTTTGGTGCTGTTTCAATATCCTCGCCATTTTCGAGCATACATCGACAGCAAGTCTCCAATTACATGTAAATAATAAATAACGAAAATAAGCAGGCACATTTTGATTAGAGTTAAACATAAAACGAGGAAAGTCGCACATAACATTTTTTCACCAAGAATTACTGAACATACTGGAAGTTATTTCGAAACTTGGGAAATGTAACAACATACAAAGTGTTCAATTTAAAGACCAAACTTGTATAGTATGAATATTTTTTCTTTTAAAACTTTTTCTCTAAATTCACAAATTATGAAAATATAAACGACATTATACAAGGTGTTCAAAGTCTAAAGCTGATTTGGCATTTGTATTAACTATTTAGCATTGCTTTTGCTGTGTAATTAACCATGTTAAACTTAAACGTGTTCAGACAGGTACATAATGATTTTAAATTGAATAAATACGTCTAAACTTTAAAGAATTTCGATTTATCTTTTTCCTTAAGAGAAAGAATGTCTTAATTTTGATTTCAGTCTTTGGTTAATTTTTCATATTCGTGATAAAAGGAATAGGTGTAGCCAAACATATTCTTTAAAATAGCCGCCAGCCTATTTAGAAAATATATGGATTACTAATGAATAATTGTGACCACCTAATTTTTAATTTCAATTAAATTTTATTACATTTTGACCTTTCTACGTCTCAAGTCGTTTCAAAAAAAAACCTTTTTGAGAGAAACCTCATAGATGATTCTTCCTTTTAATATAAGGATAACGTCATCATTATTATCACACAGCTCCATTAACACCTGACAGTGTTTCTGTCTCAATGGCCAGTTTGTGGCGTGATTGAGTCACACGTGCAGCCTAAGGAGTTCCGTTATTGTAATGTGATTTCCATTTTGCTCTATCCCTAACTATCTTTTTAGCTTCGTTCCGGCATAAGTTAATTTGCTCTTTTCTTTATTTATTATCCTACGCCATGTATACCATCGCCTTCTTTGCGTCTCTCCCCTGGAATATTATAATCTAAGAACTGTTTAGCTATGTTTACTATTGGTTTTCTTAATATGTGCCCTATCCATTTCCATTTTTTCACTATAGTTATTTCTAATCTATTATTCTTCGCAACGTTTCTTTGCTTATTTTTTCGGGCTAATAGATTCTGCAAAGAAAAAAAGAAAACATATTGTCAAAGACTACAAAATCATTGATATAGTTTCATATTTCCATCCTACGACCTTTCATATTCACACAGTAGTACGCTCATAAACATCTTAATTTTGTCTTTCTCCCAATACTTGATGTCCAGATTTTCCTTTAACTATTTAATGTGTTTGTCTTTTCGTGCATTTGTTTTTTATTCGTTGCTAACAAACATATGTCCTTTGCAAATTCCAGATCTTCCAAATTCTCAAATGCTTCAATTTATTCCTCATCTTGTAGTCTCTGTTTTCTTCGTTATCCATGATTAATACGATCGCTATTTCTGATTAATGTATACAACACATTTTAACTATTTGTCGAACCAAAATGTAATCAAAATGAAACTCCTTAATACTGGCTCTTTTTACGAATGCAAAAGGGAACATTTACTCAAAACTTCTGAGACTACAACTTTGTTTAATGGGCAACTTATGGTTGGTTATGTTATCGTTTCTAACTAAGAAATTGCAGAGAATCAACTTCATACGAGAACCATACTGATATTATTGAAAATAATGTCAAGAGATGTCTAGCTCGTCATTTCGAAACGTTGTGGCGTTAACTGTAAAGCAACAGCGATATAAGGTTGACTTAAAACACTCTCTGAACCACGACACGAAAGTATGTTTCGTGTTTGATGGCGTTTAATAATTTCGGTTTGGCCTTCCTATACCCAAGAGATAAAAATTTACATGAAAATGGCAAAACTAAATTAACCTACTCAAAGTATATGTACCAATAAAGACTGATACCTTTTTTGTAATTAAATGCCTACAATTAATATTCTTACAATGTTTGTACATTCCGTAGCTGTCGTAATAATTACAACCTAGAACTTTCAATTGAATTGTTCAATTACATAATAAATATTCCGCCGACAGTTACATTCTACCCATATTCTGAATACAATAGCGAACGTACTTTGAATCAGCATGTTATAACAGGAGTCACCATGCATTATTGGCATTTTCTATTTACATTCACCTAACGATTGACTAATCATTCTAAAATCACCTCCCATGGTGCGCGTTCTCTTTTATACGATTAGCACTGCCCAAAAAGTCACTCTAGCGGAAGACTCCTTTAGATAAAAGCGCCGAACCAACGGAATAAGTACACTTTTACTCGCATCAGGATGCGGTAGGGTTACTTTGTGCTTTATAACCAATTAGGGTCACAAACACCGGTTTTCCCTAATTTAGAATCCACTTCAGGGTGGCAGCTATTTTAGGCAGGAATACTCTTTCCAAAATAAAAATCGATACCATAAGTTAATTTCACAATTTTAACATGATTGCTGACTGGTTTTTTTTTAGAGTAGGTAGCCAGAGAGAAAATTCAGTTTGGTGCCTTAACGATAAATTGCCTCAAATTATGTCATAAGAATGTTTAAGCCTTGATTAAACAAGGGAATTTATAAATACTGTTTTGTGTAGGATTGTTTGAAATATTCTGAAACATAATGTATACAGTTTAAAACGAAAAATAAATACAAAAATATTTCTTTATTTATTTATCTTATATTATAACTTCTCGATTTAGATGGCTGATGGTTTCCACAGATTTTATTTACAGTTACCTCGTTTAATTGAGCACCTTCTCGCAGTAACGTTTCCAAATACAGGTTTCAGATATGTACATACATAGATTCGGAAATATGAACTAGACACTCTTTCCGCAATTTAAATGAATAAGCTGATAAAAATAGCGTTTACACGTGAGGAATTAGTGAATTAAGAGGGAAACTACTAACTTTAATCCATGTTAGCGCCCCACGTAAGAAATATCGCGATCTTTTAAATTACCGAAGTTGATTCAAACATAACTTTGAAATTAATTAATTTCTTGTTTTTTTCTTAATACATCTGCATTGCAAACTGTAATATGTCACTAGGGTTCGCGATCTAGTGTCTAACGAATTGACCTTAGCAACAATGTTCCGTGCAGGACTTGATGACTTTGTAAAGAAGAATATTTAATTTGGGAAATTAATTTTAAAATCAAATAATCCTATTCACTATGCGTTTAGCGGAAGAAGTTACTCGCAATACGAGAGTGATCTTGTCGTTTTCTCGAAATTATCGTTGTCTAGGGGTATAATATCCATGTGAAGAGATGAATTATTATAATTATCTACTAAAACGGAAGGGACAGAGAAAAGGAAGTCACAAGAAGGGTCTCGGCTATATAAACCTCCACAGAATCAAAAAAGTCTCCCGTAAAGCGATACTTTCATAATTTTTGTTTGAGTGTTCGTGGTTGAACGATACTCATCGTACCGCAAATGACAACGATTTTAATTGTGGCAATGTTTAGCATTACCGTATCTTATGACCAGCAACTATAGATTAGTTAATGTCTGTGACATTTATTAGTCTAGAAGAAGAAAAATACTTAAATTTTTTTCTTCGGCAGACTTTACTATTATTGCATGTACTTTTTTGACTTTAAACTGTTCTGTGGCATCAAACCAATACTTTTGTTAGAAATAAAAGAGTTGTTTATGTTAATATTTTGAGACACAGGTTCTTTGATAAAAGGGTTCATTACTAGATAGTAGCTTATTTTGTGGTAATACGGTCCCAGTTACCGGTTTAAGCGGAACTAAAGACAAACGTCACCATAGGTACGATGAATTCAATACTGGTATCATATTAAATGTTTGTTAAAATAAAAATCTTAGTTATTGCAACAATATGCGGGATAGAAAGTAATAGTAAATAGATTTTACATCAATGGCAAAAGTTGGTTTCTAGTTGCAAATAAAAACCTGGCAATATAATAAAAAATTCCACCGGAAACTGCAACTGCAGTAGCCTCCGCAAGAGTGTAACAGAGGGTCGGATAATGATCATAGCAATCGATACCTAAAATTGTGAGGTATATTTCCGTAATCCGAGGCTATGTCCAACAACAACATAGCTCACATAAACTGTATGAAACTTCACAAAACCACAAATTACTTACTGAATATTATTTCGTGACAAGTTATCGATTAGTAACAGATCGTGTCTTTATCGGTTCAAAATAATTCTTGAAGTAAATATATTCTTGTGGTATTAAATATCTGCGTACGTTAATTTATTATCCAGAAATTTATGCAATATTATGTTCATCGAAGCTCAAAGGTTTTATATTTCATAAAAAATACTATTGTGCAGCGTAATATTGTCTTAAGTCTCTCTGAAAAGTGTCAGAACAGGCAGGAGGGGCCGCTTAGAATTTCCTGTGAACTAGGTGCGGACATTTTATCAGTGCTTCATCATACATCAACAAAATTCATTGAGCTTCAGAAACCATCTTATCAAAGGTATTCTGCACGCTTTGCATTCGTCACAAACCAAATTTATCCAACATACGTAATTATTAAATGATCAAATTGTTATCAATTTTTAAATTGAACAAAAAGAGAAACTGAAAAGGCCAGTAAAGTTAACAGTTTCTAGGCATTGAAAATATATTTAAAAATCCGTGTCAGCAAGGATGAATCCCATTCAACGCCAGTCCTGCTTGCGTGTTTTTTTTTCTTACGAGCGATGATAGCAAATGACAAAGGTCGCAGCACACTGAAGTGTCACGGAAAGACGCGTCGCCGCGCGCTAATAAATACTCTCGTTGAGAATACCGGCTTGTTTACGATATCACCCTTCACACAACACGTCGCACAATTGCGAGTTGCTACGTTTAAATCAATGTGTCTAAAGAGATTTTCGAGATAGCGTGTCGTTCAAGTGAAACAATTACAGGTTCCTACGCCTACGTCCAACCTCGTCTTATATAAGCAGCGTTATACGGTGTGTACTTTTCACATATGAATGATTGTAATTTTACGAAATATAATTTGAAAACGTAGTTTATGCGTATGGCAGAAAGTAATAACAACACGTAGCCATCAGTCGAACTGTAAGTTATATTTATAAGAACAGTTCGCATCTGTCATTGTGTTTGGCCGACAGATGTAATTACAGGAAATTATACATTGGGCGCTTTCACACAGCATGGAATCGGCACCGATACTAACACAACGCCATTCACATTTATCGATCAATCATCGACCTATTTCGGTGCCGAATATTTTTTTACGATTCTCATTGGTTTTATCCCGAAGATACGAATTTTATGTTAATGTAATAACATCATACTTAAACGCAGACACTTTTAATACTCCCGCAAATAATCTGCTTGAGCTCGTAAAGGGAAATATGGACAAGCTTAAAGTTGACACCAATCAGACCATTAATATCCACCGATAGATCGGCAACTGCAACGATACGATTCCGACATATCAATAAGTAACCTTTATTTTTGTAAGATTCTGCTGCTATCGTGTCGATAAATGTGAAAATGCCCATTCTCGGACACATTGCAAACAACTGCCTCAACCGCAAAATTGTAGTTGTGATAAATAACTTATGTCGATACTCGAATGAACAGTGACTTTTAAGTACTCCAATTCGATAAATCATTAGTCCGAACAATCATTCTTTTTAATAATTCTCTTACGTCTAAATAAAAAAAAAGTCTGTGATTGTCCCGGAATTTCTCGGAATCTACTTCAACCTAGCACATACTGTAATGTTAATAATTCCCCATGTAAAATTGCTGTCATTATAGCGCCTCGAAGAACGACATTCAGCCATTTGCGCTCCAGCAACATCTGTCGGAATAAAGCTTTTCTGGCACGCCCTTTTCGATCGTAGACAGCCTCTCGGTGCCCTCGCTCTGTTCCCGGAGTTTTATTAGGTAATTATATCTCGAAACCTTACACCTCGAAGTAGATTATGTAGTTCAATATTCTTCCGGTCTTTATTTCTAGCATTTAATGCAATGTTCCCCTGTAAAGAAGTAGAAAATATTTCTATTTTATCTTATCTTCATAATAAATCAAAATATAATATTACAAAGGAGTATTTAATTTTAAGAATATAAAATTGTATATAGTTTAATATGTTTACATAGAGAGGTTTGAACCCGAGGTAAAGCATCCAGAAATAAATCACGTTTCGAAGCGAATTTGCACCATGGTGACCATTTATTATATAAATTCTTTGCCAAAGAATTATAAAATAAATTTGACATGATATAATAATAATAATTATGATCTTTATTGATTTTGTGAACCATTACAGCTAATAAAATCAGTCATTACAAAAAATAATATAATAAAAAAACAACACAATAATGAATTTTGCCACAGCCATAAGTGAACCAAAAATAGGGTACTGTAGAAACATTTAAAGATAGTTATCTTTGCGTTTGTGAATATAATCTATAGCCTCTAAGATATATAGGTAAGGAGCAATTAGCATTTTTAGCGATCTAAAAACTGATTTGCAAAACTCCGCAATTGGTATAACGACTATGATTCGTACAATATCCTTCCGTGCCAAAAAAAGCAATTTTAGCTGAAGGGTATGAGCCCCAAAGTAAAACTGGAGGACTCTTCTGGAGAAGTAAGCTTTTGTATTTATCAACTAACATTGATACATACAATGTTCATCCTATAACATATTGTCCTGTACCAGCAATCCCAGAAACTTAGCTTTATTTTGTTGCTGTATGTCGCGTTTGCGTTTATGCCACATTGTACAATTCTGAATGCGTTGCCGAGTGTGGAATAATAAAAAATTGCCCGAAATCCGAACTGACAAGGTGGAAAAATGTTATATTTTGTAAGACACCCTTGCAGTTGTGGATTTATTATTTTTTCCAGTATTTTGAAAACAGTAGAGAGAACACTGACTCACCCTATCTTAAAATGGGCTAAGGTTACGTAGCTTCTCTTCTCTTAATTTGTGCAAACGATTTCGTAAAATTAAGTAAAAATCTGCGTGCTTTGTTTACAATTCATTGCTTTCACAGTTTCTTAGAAAACGTATTGTAATGATGCAATTTGCAACTTCGAACTTGGTCACTGTTAGTGCCATGTATTGTGCGTTAAATCCCTCTAACATTTTCTCTGTTTTCAGTTCCTTTTATAGCTGCGGGTATCCCTCCTCGGGTTCCTGGAAGTGGGGGAATTAGGAAATTATATTATCTCCTTATAGCGACGATTATGGTGGAACAGATAAATAACTTTCTTTTCCTACATTTTCTTCATAAAAGTGTTCAGCGATTAAATTGTATCATTAATACGAAATAGAAGTATTTGAAAAGATAGAGAAGAGTTCCAGTACGTAACATATAAACATTGAAGCATCTCAATAGCAAATTAGTTTTTTTATTATAAAATTTCACTATTTGATACTTGTAATTTTACTTTTTTTTTTATTTAAATTGCCGAAAGGATGTTTTTAGAAACACTCCCGGATCCACAGTTTGTATCAAATTTCCTTTCAATTTTCCCTCGTTTAAAATATTTCAGTATATTGTATTTCGTACGCACACCACATCTGCTCCATTCTTCTTACCGCTTTAAAACTCCGTTTTGATATGATTGTAAATGTTCATCTGTGTTTTGGAGTTTAAGCTGGTTCACAATGTGTTAGACCAGATTAAGTTCTAATTCGAGGTATTCCGCAAAACGTGTTCACCCAAGCGAGTAATCCATAAACAGGAGATATTCATATTATCTACATACAAAAGCAACAGCATGTATTTACTGAATCTGCAACAACTGTCGCAAACCCGGACGCACATGGAAATGTAATACTAACATCGAGTGACACCGTGCTTATGTAGTCCGCAAGATAAAAGGGTCCTTTCTAACGGCACTACGTCTACGTGACGGTATATATACTTAGTCACGTCCGTACAAATACCGCTTACTCTTCGAGATTCCGTCTAGGATGGAAACTGGTATCACGACGTTCATCCCATTCCCGCAGACCTAGAGCTCGACGAGCCGTACAGAGAAACGGCTACTACCCCTTTAACGTCACATGTCTCCACTATCTGACTCATCGTCACCATGTTTTTCAAACGAAAGACAACCGAATCGATCCATTCGTCTCTCTCGTACATTTTACACACTATAGATCGCCCGTACCCTCCTCATCCAGCATGCATCTTTGTTCTGCTGCGAGAAGATCGTTAAACAAGCAAATACGGGCTAGATATGTGTTTAACTGCCACATGTCAACCTAACGTCATGACTGACTGGATTAAACAGGAAAAATGTGAAGAAATATTTGTAATTTAAGCATATACAAACAGAGCCGGATTAATTACGTATTTGATTGTATGCCAAGAATGTTGTCTTTTTTTACTTAATGCATATTTCGAATACTGCGTTAATCTTTGTATTATTCAAATACGAGTTTTATAAAAAAAAAAATTGTGATTTTATTATTTTTCAAAACTACCAACTTTTAATAGTTTCGTTATCAAAGTCTTTCTTCTGTAGACTATTATCCATTGCTTTTGAAACTCCTAATTTTTAGTTCCATGCTGCTCCCTCTCTTAAGAATTTCTCTATATGTAACGTGAACATTACACCAAACAACACTCCCACGATGTTACTACGTGTTCAACAAAATACAAGGAATCAGTTTGTATGACGAAAAATGGAATAGATATTGAAGTTGTAGGTGTAAATTAAACGTTAAAGATTATTTTTAATGCCTATCTGTGGTCGAAAGCTTTAAGAAACACTCAATCGAATAAAGTTTAAATCACCGGTCTAACATGTAAGGTGTTTAATATATCAATCGTTAAAGCTACGGGAGAATTTCGCAAAAATCTCAAATTATCCTAATTACGTAAGCATCCAAAAATTTAATAATACTCTATTTCTGTCGTTTGTAGCGGAGACTAATCACGCTGTGTACTTTGTGTCCATAATTTTACATTGTGCAGAACTTCTTTTCAATCGAATCAGCAGAATTAATAAGTTGCAAGAACTATAGACATGCCTCATATTTGAAAATCTATTATTTCATTGGTTTTCCGAGGTAATTAAATTCTTAAAAAATAATATGTAGGTGTTAAAAAACGATTCGACCCTGTGGTGTTGCGATTGGCCCGCCTGTCCGACAAACAGGAGATGTCAGGCGCTTACCGGGATTCATATTTTTCAAAAATTTTATTATATGGGAAAAACTCAGGAAATCGAGGGTTTTTTATTTCACCGACGGAAGTCTGACTGTTGCGTATACACGAAATTTTTTTAAAATTAAATATCTCAAACTGGTAAACAACACATAAGTACCGGCAATCCCCGCACTACACAACTTTAATTATATAATAATATAATAATTAATCCGGGACGGCCATTTCGAGGCGCGAATGGTTCTCCTCATCAACCGGTAACCGAATGATTCCGAATCATTTCGTTACCGGTTGATAATGAGGACCATTCGGGTCCTCGAAACGGCCGTCCCGGATTAATTATTATATTATTATATAATTAATTAAGCTTGTGTGGTGCGGAGGTTGCCGATACTTATGTGTTGTTTACCATGCTACGCAACAGTCCTTGCTGTCATTATTGAATATTCCAAAGTAGAGTTAACAAAGTACCTGAATAATTAATATATATTTGAATTTCGCTTTAAATATTTTTCTAACCCTCAGTACAAGGAACAGTTCTTATCTAAACCTAAGTTATTGAAGCATTCTTCATTTATTTCGTTAACTAAAACAAAAATTAATTAAAATTACATAACACGAATAGGTTCCCTATCATCAGGCAAACGGAGACGCCCTATAAATTATACTCGTAATTATTGTTAGAAGTATTGCTAATATCAGCTATACATACAATGGGACAAAAGTAAACTTGGACGACTAATAGCCAACGAAGTAGTATCAGCACCTTCTCGCAGGTTCACTCCTATTGTCAAGGTTTACTTTTGTGCCGCTGTACATGGATTGTTAAACTTTTAATATTTATCTTATTTTTAAAGATAACCAGCAATTCCACATTTTTTCACTATTGCAGCCTATTTAATATTTGTCTATTATTCGTTTCTGAAACAACCCTAAATTATGTTTAATGGGTGCACAAATATGCCAAACTAAACTGACTAAACCATGTGTCAATTTTTTCATCCTGTTATACCATAAATAACACCCAGTGACGACTGGAGAAAATGAATGCAGCCACAGTAGTCACTATAAATACCTGTACTACCGTTCTCGGAAGTTTGGCTAAAAGAGAAAGTTTTACAATACCTTAATTTAATAAGTTTACAAGAAATTTGATTACACATTTTATGACCCGGAACACCCAATACATTTGCATCCAATTATCGTCCTCTTCTTATTAGTCACGTCTTATTGATAGGACCAAGCGTATGCCCTCTTCCCTTAGGGGCTCGTCCCTACTCGGGTGCGCCCTTTAAAATGTTTTAATGCAATGATAGTTATCGTTTGAATATTATTGTAACAGTCGGTACTGCAAGATAATAACAGTGTTCGAAATGCCTCGCGGTCAACAAGTATTGGTAAGCGATCCAGCGTCATAATTTTGCATGAAGGTTATTCCAGCAAACAAATTGGTGAAAAATTAAATCTAGCCCCGTCGAGCGTAAAATATACCATTCGTCGATATTAACAAACAGGCGATTTTGAAAACCATGACCATCCAGGTATAATCTGAATAACCACCTGAACAGATGATCGTCTACTACATTTAATAAATAAACTAGCACTAGAAATAGCCGGTGAATTTAATCGCGGACGTCAGTATTCGATTGCAGCACAACCTCCAGCTGGTGAAAGGAAATTTACGGTCGTATGGCAGCCATTACTACGTACGGCTAACCGAAGTGAAAAGGCTGCAGGGGGCCTGAGAACATCGGAATTGGACGGAAGTACAGTAGAAGTGTTTCTTATGGACCGGCGAATCAATATTCAAAGTATTCGGTCAAAGCAGGGGGGTGTTTGTAAGACGGTCCACTAATGATAGAATGCTTCCCCAGTACATTGTTCCAACAATAAAATACATACTCCGGAACAGGAACGTTACACCGAATCGAAGAAATAATGAGGAAAAAGAGGACTACCGCGAAATATCAGAATCCTATGCCATTCCTCTTCGGTTGCCAGTAACCGACGAGAATTTCACCTTTATGCACGACAACGATCCGAAGCACACAGTCCAAATATGCACACAGTATCTGAATGAGCAAAAAAAGCGAATATCTTACCCGATTTCAACCCTATCGAGTTACTTTAGAATGAGCTTGATAGAAGAGCCCGAATTGTTGATCCTAGTTCCAAGGACAAGTCTGGAAGGTTCTCCAACAATATACTAGGCAATGCACAAAAAAATCAATCTAAGGGATGCCGCGAGTTATCTAAGTAGTTCAATGCAAACGGTGGATTTTTTGACAAGAAAAATATTTAAGAATTTCCTTAATAATGAATAATTAAAAAAATTAATTTTGCCTTCGATGTTGATAGTTGTTATCCTTTAGAGTAGTAATTTTATTTTTTGATAGTAATTGCCGTTTTATCTTTTGATTTTTAAAACTTTCATTACTTGGGCAAACTTCAATGGACGGTAGTGTATGAATCACATTGTTATTTGATGTATTTGAATGAAAAATGTCTTTCTACAATCGTGTCTCGCACGCCTCAACGCAAGTGTTGGAAAAAAAAAATGTTACATTTATGTGAAACAGCCCAACAAAAACTTTAAGTCAACATGGAAGTATTACGTGGAACAACATAATTGACAAAAATCTGCAGTCAGATTACATAATTGTGTTGATGACTGTTATAATATGTTTTCTACAATATTGTTGTATATTCTTTCAAGTGTAAAATAAATGTAAACATTTTACATTTACTACGCCCTAAATTTTTAGTAATGATTTCTATTTACGCCTCTAATTGCATACCTTATAAAAGATAATCTAAAATGTATATATGAACGACTGTTTGTGTTACCTCAGTATCGGAGAGTAACAACTTATAAGTTATAAGCCACAATTTCCAATCTACGCAAATATATGATTAAAGTACATAATTCATTATTTAGTGTGCCAGTAGCGTTCTAAATTTATATTCGCAAATTCCTCTTTCTTTCATACCATGCAATAAAGTACGGTTTTATAGTCGATTTTCCGCAAAATATCTGAAATTCTGAAACTTCAACGAACATCGCTTTCTCGAATGACTAATAATCCTACCCTGTTGACAGGATATTCTCGTCTCCGATTCGATCCTAAGCTGCCTGTCCTTCTCTGTTAATGTTCGTTGGCCAGTAAAATCGTTAGAGATTTATGCCTGGTTAATGAAATTCCTCCAGAGATGTGTAATGCGGTCCCGCATTCATTAATTTCGTCCTTTGGTTGTGCCGCAGTCTCATGTTATCCCGGTTCTACTTTACGCGCCACTTTGTGCCGTTCGTTTCAGAATAACAGAAACTTAATCAAATCCGCATTAAATATGGAAATTGTTTGGCGTATGCACAATAAACATTATCTTCGCTATAAAGTGTGTGTTACAGTAGCGAAACGTTTGAAGGTTTCGTTGCGAATAAGGACCACTGGGGAAATATAACGTTAATAGGAAATGAGATGCAAATTAAATAACGGGAACTAAAATTTAATTAATACGGTTCAAATTTAATTTCCCCTGCCTAAATCGCTATATACTCCAACAATAAATTGTACCCGCATTGAGATAAAATATCTACCTGTATTATTTCCGCGAAATTCAGACTCTGATTAATTCGATTACCAAATTGTGGGCGTAGGCTCAGTAAGTTTCTTCTTCCGTTATCGCATTTCATTCATTCATTTATTCATCTTTAATGTACTAATTGATTTACAAAATATGCAGCGAATCTACACAAGACCGATGATTCAATTTAGTATTTCTTGAGATTTTCGGCTGCGCGTTGAAAGAAAAATGTATCGACTGGAATCTACAAGATGGAAATTGTAATTGTTGTGAAGTTTGATTCAGGTTATATAATAAATAACCCACAATCTTTTAAATAATAATACTCCCCATGTATTTAGGCATGGATTCTCTTTCACTTAGGCTGAAGTTGTGGGTATTCCACACGAAACCGATCGCTTGAATTTTCTAATACAGAATTTTGCCAGAAAATAAGAACCAGTCTACTTCAACTTTCCCATTTACTAAACAGAAATGCTTATGAAAAACTTTCTCTCTGAATTTCTTAAGAAAAAGGATAACTTGGATGTCATACAGAATATTACTCCCGAAATGTTAGTAGATGTTCTCGAAATGTTACTAGATATAGACTCATAATGTTTGAAGGAAAATAGTGGTCAGTTCGAACAGATGTGAAGCGATACGCATAAAATAAATTTTATAGATTATTATTAAATATTTTTAGAAAAACAGAAGTTATAGTACCCCGTCACAGCACTTTATTGCATTTTAGTAAAAATCTTATTTACATAGCTTCATATTTAACTTACTAAAGAAAGATGCATTTTAGATATAGGAAAATGTTTGTAAAAAAATGCCCGTTTTCCATAAAGTTTGAAGTAACATAAATCAAGTAAGATAACGATTTCGATGGCCTCTTCTTGTAGAATGTAGTTAAATAAACCAATTTGGTGGCGCAGTTACCTCAACTTATCTTACTGAATGCTAAACTTAGACCAAGTAGTATGGAATCTTAGTTGGTCACATTGCACTATAGCACACGTGCACGTGAAAACTGTTGATTAATTATTGTAGTGCACTGTACTGTTGAATGGTTTGTTGAACTACATTGCTGTCATATTCCTATTTAGAAAATGCTTTGATACTTAATATGGAAAATCAAATTTGAAAAATTATTTTTTCAGTAGAATTTACAAGACACATATGCGCTATACAGAGTGTCTAATGAGGAACGGCACCGATCGAATGTGTGAACGAGTATATACTGAAAAATTCTGGAAACTTGCTAGTATACTAAAACCGGCATACACTAGTGAACTAAAATAATTTCCATAATATTAAACTTCCGGCTATATCGGAAATAGCTGCCAGCTTTGTTAACAACATCCGCTCAAGCTGAGAGAGTGCTTTCTACCCCGAGTAATATTATCACTGCAAATAAGTCAATAAATCAATATTTCTACAAGATGATTTAATAAAATAGTTTTCCTAAATTAACAAATCATTGTTTTTAAAATTTAAAGCTAAACTACCTTTTAAAAAAATATCTATATGTCATTATTAATACATACGTGATTACTTAGCAAATAAAGATGTTTGTGTTTTATCCGCGCTGTATTATTAATATCTTGTATATGTATATTATAATGTTACAAATTACAATATCTTTAGCGCCATGTATAATGCGTTCAGCTCGCTACGGTATGACTAGCCATGTTCGATCGAGATATGCGTGACCTCTTTTTGCGTGTCTCCAGCCGTTTGCATAGATCCAGGTTTCCCTGTCGCGGAAGGTTTGGAAGGAAAATAATCTGTCTTCTCTCCATTTCCTTCGGGTCGGAAATCTTGCCTGCAGACAGGCACAGAATAAATTCAATTGTATTTCGGTCATATTTTCTTAGATTAAATACTGTTCGTCAAGAGGTCAGTTACTTTGTTGATAAAACATAACATTCCAGGGTTGCCTATGTCACAGTTCTAAGAGCACGAAATACGTGGGTCCTTGCATGGCAGATTGTCACTTGAAATAATCTATTTTTGGAACAAGAAAATTTAATGGATCTCGAAAGGTGTAGATCCGTGATGAAGCAATCGCTTTCGTAAAAAAATAGATCAGAGTTTTAGGTTAGTTTTCCTTCTTTCAAATTAATATTAATAAAGCTTCATTATTTCTTATGAAGTTGGACGCCCCCGGAGTTTTTGACCGAAAAAATTAATTAATTTAGAAAAATCAATTTCTCTCGTTTTAAATGTCGTCGGTCGATGTCTTATTCCTCGTAGCAACTAGGTAAAAAAAAAAGGTTCACAAATCAATTTTGTAAACCGACTCACAAACAAATATTTTCTGAAAAATATTTTCAACTTTATAGCATTCGTGATTAAGTCGGAAATGGATATGAACCTTTATTCATATTTAAATGATTGATGGTGACCAATTAGGACTTTTTGGCGGTCACTATTATACTAAACCATCCATACTACTCATGATAGTCATCATTTTACAAAACATCCACAAAAATCGTATGAACATCATCAAACGTTCGTTATAATCCACTCATTTGCCTTGAAGTTCAATAATAATGTACCAGCGAGGTACATGAAATTTAGATATTCATATTTACAGTTTCCATAACATAATTTTTGTTAAAGCTCATAACAAAAATCATATTAATTTTGTAATTTCGTGTTTTATTTATTTATGACCACAGAAGGTGGAAGCTGTACGAAATTGCTTTTATTAACTATGAGACTGGGGTGTGTAACAAACAGAGGGTGTTCCGGACAAATCCCCTCGCCATAATTGAGTTCATCCAGTTACATAGCTGCAGGAGCTAATAGACATTGATTACTACACAATATGAATCTACTACCGTATTATTGAAAATTGTGTAGGGTAACTGATTTACGTTAGAAATTATTACAAAACAAATATTTGCTATTCGCAATTATCAATGTTAAAAGGGAATAATTAACTTTATCCGCATGACCAAACCAATAATAAATATAGCTATAGCAAGTTTACATTTCAAACCGGAAACGGTTATCAACTTTCTTATTTTAATATCAAATTACAAATTGTTTTCGCGTCTATATTACTTGCTAAGGTTTACTATCCAGCGCCACTGCTTAAAATATGCATGTGCTTTAGCGAAATTAACGTCTTATAAAATGGACGTATTTTCGCTACCGATGGCAGTCATTCTCTGGACTTTGTTGCGTCGGTCCGCGAAAATAGATCGACGGCGGTATACTTCCCAACACCTTCTTCAGCGCGAGTCGTCCGTGTGAAGTAACAGACGTGTTGACCAGGAGTCAGTTGTTCGTTTCAACAGACGTCTGAGCTGTTTATAGAACAAATTTCTTGCCGTCTCAGAGAAAACAACTTTATAACATTCCTTTGCATAAGTTACCGTTTGCTTGATTGCGGTTCAAAAGTATGTATGCAGGAAATTACCTAACAAATTAAAGAATTAAACAAAAGTCAAAGAATTTATTACAAATAATAATCATGATTCTTATATTTTATTTTAGCATGAAATTCGCCACAATGTTAAGCCATTTATCTAAGCACTTTGCATTATAGTATTAAAGAAAATTGTTTTCGTACAAAATAATTTTGCAATTGTCTTAGCAAAGACCTGCTTACGTGACTTATGACTTTGTAATAGTTGAATTCACGAGATTTCAATTTTTCGAAGTCCCTACTTTAATGCTAAAGTAAGATATTTAAAAAAATATATATTAGCCTCAGGGGTTCATTTTATAATTCCCTACAATCCATAAATGTTTCTGGGCATTCAGAATACTCGTAATTCTTTTAGGTTTATTATTATTAAACGCTCCTGAGGCTGCTAAAATTCGTAACATACGTAATTGCATACGTGAAAATAAACCAAAGCAGTAACATAATGTGTACATAGGAACAACCATAGCAGAGATAATATCCAAATAGGGTTTCACAATTAATTCTCTCCCTTTTTGACCTTCCTTGCTATCAAACGCACAAAAAAGAGGGAATTTCGCTCCCTTGTTATTTTCCCACTGGATGCTTTTACTGGCGCACGCTTAATTCCCCTTTTTTCGGTCAGGTTAACATCGAGACCAAAACCTCCGCAGTACTCACTTTATCGACGACAGTGTCGACCTCACTCGGCAAACGTATAGCGTGGCCTTCTGTATTGTGAATTTAATAAATCATTAATCGATAATGATTTGAGAGATGTACAGACCTGGTAAGCACTAAAGTGAGATGACGATCAGATGAAAAAGGAAAATTAATTTATTTCTCCAGCGTCTGGATGGGAAGGTAGATAATCTGAAAGCAAAATTTGAAAGGTAAACAACTTTTATGTAGTGCTTTTATGCGTAATGGCAATTTCTAGGAAAAATATACAAAAAACTGCGTATAGCCTTCATAACTTGTTAAATATCGGTCGGATATATGGTGCCCTAGACATAAATTATTTGATAATTTATTTTCTGTTGCCTAGATTAAAGATATATAATAATATTCTAAACTGTCTATCGTTAAATCTCCGCACTACATTCGCCAAATTGCAATTTAAACAAATCTCTGAATATCAAATTTCCTAGATTTTTTAAAATATCTTTCAAAAATCGTTCGTCATTTTCCCTTTCATTTCCGAGAACAATCAATTTGATTTCCAAATGTTTCCACAAGGGATCCAGATATGTTTAATCTACCGATCACAGAGGTTGAATGAAACTTCCGCCACTTCACCTTCCTCCGGTAATTGTAGATTCAAATACATATTTCTTAACTAAATATTAGGATTTTGACTGAAAGGCGTCAACTTTCGGGTATAATTTTGACGAGAGTAATGCAATTATTTTAAGCTGGTTAGATTATCATTCAATTAATTCCCAGATTTTTCTGTACTTATGCAATTAGTTCTTAGTAAGCCTTTTTTTATAAGCTGACATTAAAGAAAATAGTGAACTGTTAGCAAAAGAAAGGCAGTTGCCGAGCAATTAAAAGGCTGGAGAACCTTTAAAGTTTTTGGACACTCAATATAATTATGTCGTTAGGAAGTTGAATAGATACACTCATATGTGTGTAATATAGAAACTCGTCACGCATTCTTATTGCGTTTGCAAGCCAGGAGGAGTTCAGTTTAGAATATTAGTGCGTTTCTTAGTCTCTATTAAATGTTAATTGGACAATATCTCGACATCCATATTGATAGTAAGTATTTCTGCATAGCACAAACTCTGTGGCGTTTTGGTTTTGTAAATTAGTTTATCCAGATGAGGATTCCAGGATGCTACTTTGTCGAACAAGATCCTTAGATATTTTGCTAACGATGTAATTAATATAAAGGAAAACTTTAATTAGAACAGATGAAGCTAAAATTATTTTTTATTAACAACGCCCTTACAGCTAGTGTTTCTTAAATTATTAACTATATCTGGCTATGGATTAATTGGTTCTAGGCGGTGGCACTTTTCTGAACAAATCTAACTCAGACATATAAAGTATTACCCTGGTATTAGTCGTAAAAAATAGAAATAACTGCCACAAGAAATATAAGAGTCAGCCCGTCTAAATTTCAAGTTTAACTTTAAAAAGCAACTCTGCACAACACCGCTTCAAAAAGTATTGGAATTAACTCAAAATGTGTACATGTATAGAAATCATAACATAGCTATTAAATAGAATAATATTGCTGTTTAATTGGATACATTATCCGATTGTAATAACATTACAAAGAATTTCTCTGCGAACGGACAAGAATTTGTGCTTTCGCAGACAAATCCTGTTAAGCATATTAAAAACTTTTGCATACACAAAATCGATTAATAAGTAACTGGAAGAACTTTTGAACATTTTACAGAAGTCGAAAAGCTATTACATTATTTTGCTGAATAATAGACTCGCCCATTGCGAAACCAAAACCGTAACCTAAATCTTTTATCCTACATCTTCGGAATAAAAAACGGCACACGGAAGCGAAGAAACAAACAGATCAGAAGTCTGCTGTTTTATTCATAGTATATGCGTATGTACGGTTGAAGCTGTATCCGTTCATACATAATAAATGAGAAATAAAACATATAGCAGGAGAAACCTAAAAAGGTCGTTCGAAATTTACGACGGGCATTGATTGAGTAAGACTTTTAGCACGGTTCTAAAATTGCGTACGTTTATTTTCAGTACAAACTCGACGGAGGTCCTATATTCTCAGTATCGCTGTTTGCTTCAGCAGATTATTTCATCGATTTTACGGACCCTACGGATTGGTGTATGTTACAAGAAGATTGTGCAACGTAAATCGAGAAATGAACAATTTAGATGCAGCGAAGACAGTTCAAACGAAAAGCTACTCGCGTCCAACATAAAATTTAAATTTACTAGGTCGCGATACTTTTTCTTCGTTTTTTGTCTATCGTCAAGGTATTTATATTCAAACTTTATATCCGACAGATTGCTGCAAAGCTCATCTCATTGACTTGAAAATTTCCACAAATACGGTTATAAGCAGGTATATAAACAATTGTCTGAAGATACAATACCCAGCAGATATTGCTTTAACCTTCTTCTGATGACGACGTAATGTATGCTGAGTGACGTGGTGCCTATTGGACTGTAAGTTTTCTAAAATGTTAAACCTCAAGATCCGCAAATATTATTGTTATGCGTGTATACTATTCATACGATATATTGCAACAGCCAACGCAACATCTTACTCTTTAATTTGTATTCACTGGTTTACATAAATTAAAAATATGCTTACAAGGGAACACCGGTAACCCGAAAATTCAGATTTCGTTGAAACTCTAGAGTCTGGAAGAGCATCTTGGTATAAGGACAACACAAATTTTTTAGCGGCCCAATTGTCCTAATTCGAAGCACCTCCAAAAGTTTGCACGATTTTTACATTTTTGTAAATGTTTCGGAAACTTACAATTATTTTCGAAAGAAATATATAAAATTTCGTTATTTAGTTGATGTAAAACATCTAAGTGCAAAGAAACAACACGAATATATCATTTGACAGGCACAATACAGTTTGACAGACACAATACAGTTTTTCTTTCATTCGTATTGTGCTAATATGTAGCAATTTTATTAAAAAAATAAACCGGAAATTCCAAAGAAAACAAAACTAATTTAAAGTAAAAAAATATGTAAATTATGTAAAAAACTACAATAAAAAAAATCGAATGAAAAATTGTTCCTGGCATTATTTACGTACACAATTAACTCTACAATGATCACAGTCGATATTACAAAGCTGACAAAGTTTCTTAGTTTTTTTTTTATCATTTTTCCGTGAACAAACCCCACACTTCTGCCTTTCTTAAATTTTCGTAATTTAAAAAAGAGAGAAAATTTTGAATTTATTAAAAATTCATATGCTGTTAAGAATGAATAAATAGATGCATCTAAGTATTAAAAAGTGACTCGTTCTTGGGATACAACCCTGTGGTGTAAGTGCTTAAGACGCCTCTCCGGTGAACGGAAAATGTCGGGTTCGAAGCCTTACCAGGGTTGATATTCTTCCAAAATTTAATTACGCCGGAAACACCAAGGTAATCATAGATTTTCAAGGTTGAATAAATTGACAAAGCAGTATTGAAAAATAGTGTTTAGTTATCCGTACAAAAATTTTTGGCGCTTTTTTCTTTGATATTAATTCTATTCGCCAGCGATGCCGCTGGAATTTTATATTAAATCTACAGGCTTATAGCTTTGCTACCGCCAAATTTTAACAAAGCAAAATCGAAATATATTTATGAGCACACATACTATTGTATAACCTTGCGGTTAGGGGAGAAGAGGGCGGATCACAACGTTTAATTCAAAAACATGCTTACAAAATAGATCAACGTTCAATCTACATCGCTATTGAATTACAAGCGAATACATTAAATCACACTGACATGTATTTGACAATGGAAATGCATAGCATCACATTCAATTATTTTACGTTAATTTATTACATTTCATGTTTTGAAAATTGAATGTTATGCGGAATAGAGATTTTATTTACAAACCAATCTATAAGCTTAACTACATATGTCATGCCGATAACTAAATAAAACGCCTCTGGTAACATTAGCCACCATCATTAAACTGATCAAAGGTAACAGTTTGTCCACAAATTTCCTTTAAACTTCATCTCAGCTTAAGACGAACAGCACAATGCTGGCGTGTTGAAAAATATTATTTCTTTTTATTTTGTTTTTTTTTTTACGCTTTTTAAAATATTATTAATAAGTTAGGCTTGAACTATATCACGCAAGAATTATAATAATTCTCTCTTCACAATTCCTTCCTGCCCTTTATACATGTTTACCTTAGAAGGAACAAACCTTAACTACCAGAAACACGTCTATATTTGGGAAAAAACTGAAGATGCGAGAATTGTTAGGATAGATAGATTTTATAATGAATTAGCTATTTAAAAATTGTCTCAAATGAATTCTCTTTTCTAGAAAATTTGTCATTACTTAGCTTATTTTAATTCCGTTTAGCTTAAAAATATTATGGGGATCCCAGTTTGGATGGACACCCAAAAACCTACCGTTAGCACTTTTTGCACTGCTTGATATAAAGATGTTGAATATATATAACCATTTCATTTACCAAAAATGAATTGAATACTCATCATTATGTGTATTCAATTGGCGATGTTGCACTCGCTCCATAGATCAAATTAAGGATTTGGATATACTTTTTGACATTTCACTGTATTCAAATCTGCATATTGAGAACACTAAGTGTAGAGAAATTAAGTTATATGTATGTGGATTCATGAGACGGCAAATTCACGACTTTAAAGATGTTATTGAACTTATCACTATTCCAAAATTTAGTGCCCATTTCGATTTCATTATTGGTCTAGGATGTGGAGCCCTTATTCAGTTTTCTACGTAAATAAAATTGAGAGAGTACAGATAGAGTTTGATAATTACATCTTGTTTAAGGTTAACTTAAAGAACTGTACAATCATTCTGAGCGTTAAAAATTTACTGAATTTTCAGCCTTTGTACAATTGTGCTACTCAAATTTATATATAAATGTTAACAACAGAATAGAATGTACCGGGGCTACATATCAGAAATGATAATCTCTTCGCCTTAACTTTCAACAAAACTTCTGATGAATTAACTACCCGTTAAGTTTAGCTACAAGGAACTGAACCGTCTTCCCAAAATAATCGACATCTTAACTTATTATAGGCAATATTCCACCCGGATTGAACTAGATTATATTTAATTTTTGCTTTTTGTAGTAGTTTAGTACTATAATTTCAATTTAATTTGTTATACATGTATGTGTATTAAGTTTATACATACACTACCGTTCATATATTTGGGGAAGAATAACTAAGAAAAACTCCGAAAAATAAGAAAAATTGAAATATTGACAATTGATTGTGTTTTATATGAAAGAGTAAACATTTCTATATGCATGAACATAATTTACAATAATATTCTCTTCTATCCCATCAAATTTATAACGCATTTATATTCTACCGCAGCCTCAGGCAAAATTCCTCTCCATCCCTTTTATGGGGTTATAAACGTAAACTTGAAAATATTGTCGAATATTTCCACAAAGGAATAATGTGAGATCTTCTGATTCCTTCTCCCTAGATCCCAATATTGCCGACTACTATAAGAGATCCTATGGACAACGGAGAATGTGCTATATAGAGTATTTCAGGTAACTGGTTCATTAAAAATTTATAATGTTCTGCTATTTGCCTATATTTGATATTCTGAAGCTATCATCTGTTCAATCGGATCTATTAAAGTAAAATATTTTTGTCAAAATGTCACTTCCGGTATACCGGAAATCCACATCTACTTCTTTATTTTAAATCGAATGGTATACTTTTTCTTACGTCCTCTATCGTGAGACTTTCCTATAATTTTGTTGTTTTTTTCTTCTAACTTTCATTGCGTTATTCAAACATTTATATCTTAGTCAATAATTAAGGTAGAAGTTCAACATTTGGCCTATTATTAAACCAGATAACAATCTATCAAACGGTTTTAGATACACTGTTTAGTTCAAAAATGAGAAGCAAAGTGTCATATTTTCTAATGCAAAAAAAAGAAATGTTTTTTATGGAATATTTTGTATATGAATATGTCGCTGGTAAATAAATGTTATAATCTATCTGTCCATACTAACGGTCCCTATACCTATCTTTAATAGATCCTGAGATAATGGCGATTTTTCATTGAACATACCCGTGATTAAGTCTTTCCTCTAACGGGACATGCATTTGCCTAGTGTGAAATTTTTATTATATCTTGTTTAGTGGTTATACTCCAATGCAATCAGAATACGCTTTTGTAATGAGAAATGAATGACAAAGACTATTCAAACAAGGTACTTTAAATTTCAATTAATTTCAAAAACACATTGCTAAGTACATAATTTCTATATAACCTCCATTCTTTTACAGACATTTTAAAATTCGTAAGGTAGGAACGTTAATATGGATGGATTGACTATAACATTTACTTACCAGTAATATATTCCCATACAGGATGTCCTATTTACATGTCTTTCTTGCATTTGAAAATATGGCACTTTGCTTCTCATTTTTATACTAGCCAGCCGTTTGGTAGATTGTTATCTAGTTTAACAGTAGACCAAATTTGGAACTTTTACTTTTATTATTGAAATATTAATTTTTGAATGATGCAATGAAAGTTACTAAAAAGACAAAAAAAAATCAAAATAACTCGAAAACAAAGACATTTACATATACAAAAATGTAATCATTTATCATTGCTAAAACCTAAAAAAAGAAAAGAAACATAGACGTCGTCTGATGCGATATTATGTTCACAGAGATAATCGCAACATACCATATACAGATGACAAAACACATTTTACATCGGTTCCTCGGATAGCCAACGGAGCAATAAAATTTATGCGTTTTCCATCTTCCGACGTTATCGTTGTCCACTGTGTGTCTGTGCATATTACATTTTATCACGGTCGGGGTGTGTATATGTTTTATGACCAATTTCCGTTTTACAGTGCGCGCTCGGACGATATTAATCTCTCGAGAAATCTTAGCGCGTTTTGCGGTTTATCATCGCCCGGCGAAAATTCATCCAACGGCGATGTATGTAATTGGATATTATCTCTAGGCTATTTCAATTTTGCATCGGCTACACAAACAGCAGATGTGTGAACTATTAATTCGGGTCAATAGTATCCATAGTGACTTTATGGCGCAAAGCGTGTACCTGCTATTCACCGTTCGAGTTGGAGTTAGTCAGCGCTTTTCGATAATATGCACCTGATTATCGGAATCCTGTTCACCAAGCACATTTTATCAAATGCATCGCCCACTTTTTTTCAAATAGATGCACATGTCTCTTTTTACTATTACCTATTCATTTATTATTGTTATTTTTATCTTTATCTCCCAGCTACCAACTATAGTTCAAGGCACGTAATACCGATTGTTAAACTGATTTAATAATTATGTAGCTAACAGAGAAAACAGTACTTTCAAGAAAGCTAGGTGGTACCGTGCTATTGCGTAAGGGGTCTCTTCATCGGCCAGTGCATCGTGGTAGACCGTTTTATCCAGGCTGTTTTATCGAAGCCATCTTATGTTTATAGTAGCAATGGACAAAGTTGAGTATAAATACACAATAATAGCGATAACTTTTATCAAATCGACAACTTTAAGGAGATCGAGTGCTTTTACGGAGATCGATACTTGGAATAATCGGATTTTGTCCTTTAATTTTCTACAATTTATTTATTACCGATTCATTTTAATAAAGTTTTATAGTAATTTAGGGAAAATCGTGAGAAGATGCAATTCCTAGTAATTAATGCGTTTATTGTTAATCATCATAATCGGCATGCAAAAATAACAATGGTTGGTTCAGTTATACTACTATACTACTTTCACCGCTCAAATTTTTCAATTTGTGCAAGCAATTGGTAATGTAGTGATTCCAAGTAAATTATATCGGTACAGAGACCTCTTTAAGTTCTTCTTCTGCATCGTTTTTGATATTACAACCAAAACAGGTTCTGTACCAGAATGGACAGTCATTGTTTATACAATTCCATAAGAGAAATTAAAATGTCGGAAAAAATAAAACTTCAAATATGGTTAGAAATAGCAACATAGTTTTATCAAATAAGCCTTAACTGAACTAGGAACTATGTTCTATTTAAAGTAACAAAGTTGGGAGCGACTTCCGATATAACCGGAACAGTTGAAATTCGTTTTTCTTAATGGAACACCTTGTATATTTTGCCCCGTTCGATGCATATTTAAAATCCCTTTGATTTCTGCAACACACTTCCTATACCTATAGTTCGTGCTTTTTGAGTTATATTGCCTTTCATATGAACATGAGTAATTTCCAAATGAATGGAGTAGACCACGACGATTAGCAAAAAAGTGAAAATCTAATTAACTGTTAAATTCTGTGTTATTGTCAAATAACAAATAATTGTGTTTCTCCGTACTTATTTTAATTTACTTTTCTTATATTTTTATTGTTATCAAGTCGTGAAGTCACAGATGGCAATGTTTATTGTTGAAGGAACTGTAAAATATAAATTCGATTTGCGTTCAGAAACAGTATTTACTGCAGAAAATACGCCAAAATATTTTTTCGCCCTCAAAAAACGATTAAAAAATAATAAAAGGTGTAACCTTAGGATAGGATAGGAAGTTCCACCTTTTATTGTTTTTTAATCGTGTCTCATCAAATTAATTTTCCTGCAGATACAGTAGCCACTATCCAACTATTCTATGCGGTAATCATAGTAATCATTTTTTTAATCCCAAAACGCACTCTACAATTCAGCAAATACAGAATCAAAACAAGTGAGGTTTTTCTTCATTCTCAGTATCAAGCAATGTTGTTGTTAGAGGCTGCAACTTCTATCTATCACAAATAAAAACCATTATTTCTGGGAATTGATTTCGGGAATTGGTTCAAATGTTGTCCTCTTATATTATCAGTTTTGGATCGAGGCTTACACATCCGCTATAAAACTTATGCCCCCATAATTTGTTACCATCTCCCAAACATACCACATTGCGCCGTTTTAAATAAGCAAATCCCACTTTTTTTCTCTCCATTTTGATTGTTTTTGTTAAATCCCGCCCATTCCACAGTACTATTTGCTATACTTATGCATACATTATGTGTATGTAGGAATAAGTGCATGTACAAATGTAAATAAACCGCTAGTCGTCTGTAAACATTCACTACTTGCCGAGATAAATAATAGCTGAATATGTTCATGTATCTACGTCATTCGGCTCTTACGAATATTCTGTTTCCGTTGAAATGCATTTTCCAATTTTCTGATAATGGATATCCACGCGCTACTTTAGAAAATATTCGAAAATACATGCACTGATCATAACATGGAGTAAAGCATTTTAGTGAATGTGAAGATATGGAGCATATATGTGCATACGTGCATTTCTTTGTAAGCGGGTGAATATAAATTTCAGTTTAGCGTAGTGGAAATAATCTACATTCGAACATACATACAATGCATTCAACGCAGACAGTATGAATTGAAAGAGTTGATTCCGTAATGTTTTAAAGAGGTGAAGTATAAATAAATAAAAAGTATAATTGTAGAATATGCTCGGCGTTGTTTCTACGAGCGCTATTCATAATTTTTTAAATTTTACAAAATAGAATTTTCAGAAACTTAATTGATCAATAGTAGCCATTAAGCTTTGATTTGCTATTTATTCTTTAAACTGCGTGTGCACGACCGACAAATTTGCCGACCGGGAGAAACGTGCAAGCATATATTACCTTTTACACATGGGGAAGTTACCAATCATATATTTATTGGGGAATTATAGATTTTTCTGCTAATTTGGATCCGACGCTTCGGGAACATTTAAATAATGCTACTGTTTGCAAGATTAAATTTTAGATTCTGTTTGCATCTTCTCAGATTATTATGTTGATTTATTGTGACGAAACTACAGATGTAACAAATTGGTGTCGAATGGTAATTTTATTACGATATATCTCTAAGTCCAAAATTTATAGGCGCATTTGAGGATTTAAACGAATTAAGGATGGGCGACGTTCAGGCGCGTATTAAAAAGAAATAACCTTGTGCACATTATATTCACTGCTCTGCCTACCAGTGCAGTGCGCGTATTTTTTAATAATCTATCCGCAATTCTTCCTTTTTTCTTCAAAGATCATTTAAACTAGAGGTAGGAAAGAGTTATGTGCCTCCCCTGTATTTGGGATAGATGTAAGGAATGTTACACGGTTTCAGTAGAGAACGATCGTATGCTCTAACAGTATACAAAATGCTCAATTTAAAATAAGTTTTTGGTTATTGGTATTTGTATCAGACTCAAAATCATAATTTTTTTAGCGCCCCTTCCTTCATTTAACTGCAATAATGATTGCTTAAACACAGTTAATTTTGATAATTTTACTTTTGGAAAGATACTTTGATAACGAAACTCAATTGAATACACTTGCAAGCGATGCGATCGACGCAGGGACGCAAATGAAGCACTGATTCTATGCTGTTCAATGATATTTAACACCACCTACAGTTGGACAATATTAAACTTTACTGACAAACAAGACGATTATTTTACGGCCGATATTCAACTTACGAAATTACAACAGAAATACGACCGAAATTATTCCGGAGATTGTTGTAGGAAAATATTACATTAAATCGCAAGTTTTAGGATGTGAGAAAATTGTACAAAAGGCGAGTTATTTATCCGTTCCACCAGTTCTGTCACTAACTGGATTTAATATAATCTCCCAACTGCCCCGCTGCCTAGACAACAGAAGATAAAAAGAGTTGAATCTACTGAAACCGAGCTCATAGCCTCCGGAGGGATTCTCTCTCACTATCCGTGGCGTTAGTGACAGTTAAACTCAATGTTGTAAATTATAAATAGAGATAACAAAGGCAGGTGAAATTATTACTTTCTTGCACCGACTACACGGACTCGTGTTTTGACGACTCTCGCGAAAACCGGTAGGCAACACGAACCCTTTCTTATGAGGACGAATAGATACGAGACTGTCTAATCGCTGCAAAAAATAATAACTTCACCTGCCTTGGTCATCTCTAATTATGACATTACAATGTAGACGTCTTACATTCGTACACAATGACCGCAAATATATCACATTTAAAGGAAGTCATAAATTGTAACCTGAAAAAAATATTTTGTCAGTGACGATTATATCATCTAGAACTGTATTTCATGTCTGAATCTTTACTGTGTGGTATACATATGTTACTCATCGCTAAAAATTAAGGCGATAGATAAATTATTTACTCTACAACTATGTCAATATTACTAGCATTAATTTCCGCGAAAACCACTCTTCCACGTGATTCAGCGTACTCTATGTGAATTGTTTGGAATGTATATTGCTGTAATTTAGCAGTTGATGCAATGCACTGAAACAATTTAATCGCTTGTCAATTGACAATTAAGATCAATCTGTGGTCGTCGTGTTGATGTCGCTTAATTCTGGTGTGGAATCTAGTACATCTTTTGCGTTTCCACCGTATAAGTGCGAGCACGATAAACATGTAGATTCGTACAAGAACACGCATGCAACAATATAGAATACCAAGGTCATTCATATAAAACTAAATAAGAGTCAAGCTTAATAAAGAGTTGCCATTTGCTCTCTTTATATATTGATGTCTTCGAAACAAATTAGTGACTAAATAGTAAGGAGTCTTAGCTACCGTGAACATTTTGCTAATTGCTAATAAGATCTTACATTACATTATATGCTTGCGATACAATTTAGTAAATAGGAATCGGTGCTTAGTTCATAATAATGAACATTTTCAACGGTATCTTTAGATTACCTATCCGTTGTATTGTCTATTGTTGTGTAATTCATGCTTCGTAATACAGTAAAAACAAGTGAAAGTATTTGGTCACTAAAATGATGCATTTAACTGAACAGCCTGTATATACACTACCGTTCATATATTTGGGGACGATTAAAAAATACAGTTTTTTTTTAATTCGAATAAAAACAAAACGTTATTTGTAATTTAATTTACTTCTGTCCATTGAGTACACTATACAAAACTAAAAATATTCCAAAAAGAAATGTTGTACTAATTATAATTAGGTCTATACGGATTTTTCGTCTATATGTCCACCCTTTGACTTAATGACTGCGGTACATATTCGTGGCATTCTTAGAATTAAAGATTTCAAAAATGTTGCTGGGATCTCGGTCCGTGCTTGCTGGAGCTTTCTCCATAAATCTTGTGAACTAGTCACTCCTTTTTGGCGAATCCTTCTGTCCAGTTCATCCCATATTAATTCGATAGGCGACAGGTCAGGAGACTGAGGTGGCCAAATCATTCTTTTTAAACGATCTTCTTCTTCCAGAGACGCTAGATCATCATCTGTCCACAACACGTTGCACCATCTTTTTCTTTTATTTTGAACTTTCAAAAGCGGTTTTCTGGCAACTACTCGTCCCTTTAAGCCTGCCGCAATTAATCTTCGTTTCGGTCGAATGCGAAATAGGATTTCTTCGTGAAACATTGACTTGCTGCGTTATTTCCGGAGCTGTTAGGAATCTGTTTCTTTTTGAAACAAGAACCATGAACTGATCTTCAGCAGCTGTTGTCTTCTTTTTGCGTCCAGAACGTTTCTTATCAGCCAAAGAACCCGTTTCCACCACCCGTTTTAATGTTGTAAATACACCATTTTTCGATATTTTTAATTTTTTCGCAATAACCATTGAGTATCCTTCATTACGTAAAGTAATAATAGCAGAACGCGTTTCGATGGAAATTTGTTTTCGTTCTGCCATTTCAGCACCACCCGTTTATTACGATAGTTAAATTTAATCTAAACTACTATCAAGATCGATTTTATTTTAGATACAAGACGACATCTGCTTTGTTTGTTGTAAAAGTGTTCTATGAATCTCACATTATTCCTTTGTGGAAATATTCGACAATATTTTCAAGTTCACGTTTATAACCCCATAAAAGGGATTAAGAAGAATTTTGCCTGAGGTTGGGGTAGAATATAAATGCGTTATAAATTTGATGGGATAGAAGAGAATACTGTTGTAAATTATGTTCATACATATAGAAATGTATACTCTTTCATATAAAACACAATCAATTGTCAATATTTCAATTTTGCTTATTTTCCGGAGTTTTTCTTAGTCGTCCCCAAATATATGAACGGTAGTGTATATGTTGAGGAACAAGTAACTAAGAATATTATTTCAAAGCATTCATTGCAAATATACCCTTCATGCGAGGTATACCGCATTCATATACGCTTAATTACTACTAGTATAGTTTCTGTGTTTTTCTGTATTATTTATGAACACATGCCAACATTACCAACATCAATCTTAAATTTAAACCAAATCAAATATCTCCAGCGGAAGGTCAACACGTTGAATGTTGTTTTAGGCGTACAATAATAATACGGTCTGATCTTTCCATGGACCAAAATCGAAAAGATAACCGATGCGGAAGAAAGGTAAATAAAAAGGAAGCCGGATTTTCGTTACCGGACGGAGAGACTACGATTGTTAGTGTAAGTGCGTTGAGATTACCTCCATTCAATTTAGTAATGGGGAGACGTGATCTTGCAACTTTATCAGACCTCCGGCGTATCTTCTTCTGATCCGAATTTATTCAATGAAGCAAACAGAAGAGTTTCTTTTAGCGCGGGTGGGTTTAAGTAAATCGCCTCCCCTTTGCCTATAAGATGACAGGAAGGCGGGATATGCCTGTTGCTGACATAAATTTTACACAATCTTTCTGAATCGAATGTCAACCCGAAAGGATCTCTTTAATACAACAATATATTTATTTATTTTCAGGTGACGTGAGGTAAATAAAAAGAAAAATAGATGGGTCGCAGTATATTTGTGACTGTTTTGGACGTGTTCATTGAACATGAAAGATTTTATGATTGAGAGCTAAATCTGAGCGCTGTCGTAAAATTCTATTTATATAAATATTTTCCGTATCTGTTTTAAGCAATACGTGACATACATACTGTTCTATTTTCAACAAAATTACCACACGACAAATAATATTGCAATGCTAATAAACTTTGATATCATGAAATACAGTTTTATAGCATCAAGTTAAAATGTAAGTAATAAACTTGGAATAAACCGAAAAATGCTAATATGTCATCCAACGTAAATCTTTGAGCCGGTATTGAAACTAACAAATTAGAAAACGAAAGAAAATAGGTCCAATTACCTAAAATCAAATTTTGATTAAGCTTATACGCTATAGTCGTGTGCAAAATCGGTACTTTTGACTTCGGACACTTTTTACTTTTATAATAGCAGACTAAAAGCCAAGAGAACTAAATTTCTGCAATTTTCGGCTAAGATGCTCCTAGCATGTAGTTACATTTTGACAATGTCAAAATTTTATTGCTTCAAGTTATTATACTTTTTTTTTGTTAAAGACCCGTAGTCACCCCATCATAATACCAATCTTTGTGGTAGCTCGTGCTGAGGTGACTACGGACAAAAATTTTCTTTTTTTAACCATCTGCAAAAGTTGCAAAAATTGTATGATAAAACAAAAATATTATTTTTGTCATAAAAAGATGTATTTATTTTAAAAAGAAAACATAAAAATTTGTATATAACAAAACTAAACATTCCCTTCTAGAACATTTTTAGGTCACAAATACAGTCACTCTATAACAAGGTAAATTGGAAAACATAACAACCTCTTCGAAACTGTGAAGAAAAAACCGTTCCAAATTTTCCAATAATGCTTTCATCAGACAGGTTTGGAAAAGAAAGCATTAGCAAGTTTTTCCTTAACGGCTACAAAATGAGCTAATGGCAAAGCCTGTATTGGAATCATCAGATGGTATGGAAGGGGAAATCTCCATTCTGCCACCGTGTTAATGCCCACAACCAGCCTTTTTTCTTCTTTTGACGATAGTAATGTCTACCCTCCGACTTTTTTTACATTACTATTCTTAATTCTGTCGCCAATAGTGGACCTAGGTACACCATAGCAGCTTGCCATATGGTTTTCTTGTGGGTTTTCCCGGATAGCATTTTCTAATAATTCTTATTTAGAATGTTGGTAGCTTCTATCATCTAACACTTTCTTGCAAATTAGAGCTATGTCCGAAGTCGCCCCTAAAAACGGATATTTTTGTGATAGATATGAAATGTGTGTAAATAAATAAACCACCTCCTGGTCAAACTAATCTTAAAACAACACCTTTCCTATTAGTATAAACAGAAATTGTACTAAAAAATGCAGCTGAGGTGGGCACAACTTACTTTTTCACTATCTTTTGAAGTAAGAAATTCTTTCCAAAACAAAAATTACGTGAAACGAAAGACCGATCGCGACATACGACCGCAACATACCATTATCTGAAACCAACCAAGTGGGAAACGTTTGGATAACGTCATATATGGGCTATCGTGTGCACTGTTGCCGCTTTGAGCACATATATAGAAAATCTTCCTGTTGTTCGAAGCTACTCCAAATGGTCGAAGTCACCCCGTTTGACGGTAGCGATGTCATCTATATCGTTTGTAGTCATAGTACTTGTTTTTGTAAGCACAATTAAAATAGAATCAATCAAACATGGCAATGAGTTCGATGGCCATTTTATATAGACCCTTTATAGAATTTACATAAATTGAAGAAATACATTCAAAATCTCGGTACTTGAGTTTTATATTGAGCAGCATTTGTCTCCAAATATCTTCTCTTCCGTACGCACTAGTTACACATACTGTACGTATATATTCCTATTTTTATAGCCAGTTCATTAGATAACTGAAGTAAATTCTATTAGTGCCTAATAATTTTATCAGAGAGTAATGGGGTAGAATAAACTAGGAACCAGATGTTACGTGTGGATATATTACGCAAAAAAAAATAAATTTATTCAAAAACTTGTAGAGATATAAGGAACATACTTACTGGCTAAAATATTAAAAGCAGGAATATCCTTTTTATCTGTAGACTCCGGATAAAAAAAAAAAACTTACTTTAGTGGAAACCCCTATTTGCTCCGTAAAATAAACTTTCAAAAAAGCAACAAGAGCTCCTTATTTCTTCATATTATTTATAATTAACCGAAACAGAGTACGTTAAAGCGTTGAAACACACCAATCTAAGATTACATTACGAAATTTGGATCGAACCAAATTAGCACGCACCGATTTTACTAAACGCTCTACGCTTAAAAGGGAGCGACCTAAAATAGTACACTCTTGTTGGAGCGACCTTTCTCAACTAATTTAAAAACCGAAATCTTTTTTCTATTTCGAAATAAATAAAACCATGCACCCCTATTTAGCTTGCCGTTCACAGAAACACCGATGCGGAATTACGTATGTATACTGCCTGTAATTAAAAATGCCCCTAGATTTATTTCGTCAAAATTTAAAAAACGTATCTTTGAAGGTCGACTTAAACGGTTGTTTAGATCAGATCTCTCGCCAACAGACCATCAACGGATGCTAGCTCTTGCGAAATCCGGTTCCCGCTACCAACTGAGACGAGTTATGGCACCGGGAAATACCCCAAGAAACAATATCTGCCTTAATTGACTCATTACCTAATCGGTTTACTGAATGTATTAAAAAAAGAGGTTGTTCTACCCATTATTAAATATTATTCAATTTTTATTTATTATTTACTTTTCTTTTGTTGAATTGTCATTTACATGTTTATAAGTAGTATAAGCATTTGTGATACTAATAAACATTATTTTTCAAAAATCTGTTGATGGTGCATTTTTAATTGTGGCCAGTGTACTTCAACGTGTATATTCGATCGCAATTCAACTATTAGCCTACCCAAAGGCTGTGGATTTCGGAAATGTAAAAATTTCGACAGATGACGCTCACCGATTACCGAAGAAAGGGTAGCAGATGCGACTATAACAAAAAGCTAACCGTTTTGTAACAGCTGCGTTAGGACGGTTTGAGGCACTTGTCGTTATTCAGTGTAATATTTATAAACGAAATAGCTGCCTACTGATAAATAACATAAATCATTTCACATTATTTTAAGATGGCTATGGATGGTGGTAAATAAGCAAATAAAAGATTTCAACAAGGCAGAAAAAAAATGTTTTAATATTAAATGTTACAAGTAACAATTCAAACAAACTAAACCAAAGGAAACCATTAATAGCATTACTGATATAGCTATAAGGAATTAAGAGGGGTTATTCGGTAAAAATTCATACTGTATTGAAAATTTGAAATTAATCGTGACTAGAACTAAAATAAGTTGGTTTCTAAAATTCTTTCTGCCTTGTTGAAATCTTTTATTTGCTTGTTTACCACCATCCATAGCCATCTTAAAATAATGTGAAATGAAGAAAAACAAATAATTTAAAAATTGTTTAAATAAAATATCAACTGTGTTATATCATTCTAAAGTTAATTTTATATGCTTTTAAATAGTGTAAAAATATATAGGGTGTTCCATATACACATATAAATACAAGTCTTGATAATATCTCAAAAAAATAAGAGTTTAAAAAAAGAAAAAATGAAAGCATAGGATTCTGCGTCAAAAAGCGCCCTAATATAGTTTTTATATAAATCAAGCATTTTCACAAATAAAAAAGTTACGAGGGTTTTTAAAAATTGCACATTTTAAGAAAACGCTCTGCATCTCTTATATTAAGAAAGATATAAATATAAAAAATAATAAAAAAATAGGGATAGTTAAAAGTATCGAATTTGGCACACCTTGTACTATAGTACTTTGTATGAAGGAAAAAATTCAGAAGTAGATAATTTTCCCAAATTCATTTTAGAGTTTTGGAATGTTTTAAAAACACCATTTCAGCACTTTCAGGAATTTCAGGAATGAATTTGACAAGTATTAGAAATTTGAAACGAGAAACTGATCTGATATAGCGATGTTCCAAAACATGTAAACACTATGTTTACACGGTCCTTATTAGAACTCAGCTTACTCGAACTTCAAACGACACTTTGTTAATGCGAACACTAAACAAGTGATACCTGAATAACGATTAGTCTCAAAAGTCACAAGTGTTGTTAGCATCTCCTCGCTCCTTTATTTAATCGCGACAGCGACTGTTTTAACCACAACTAATTTTGATAATTTCACATTTCGAAAAATACTTTGATGACGAATGCATGTGATGCAGATACGCTACAGAAAACCTGATTCTATGCTATCTATGACATTTGAAAAATTACAACCAAGGTATGACCGAAATTATTATGGAGAATGTTGTAGGAAAAGATTATATTAAATTGGAAGTTTTAGGATGTGAAGAAATTGAACAGAAGACAGGCTATTTATCCGTTCTACCACTACCGTCGTTGACTGGACTTAATATAATCTTCTAACTTCCCACTTCCTAGGTTGTAGGAGCGAAAAGGAGTTGCAGCTACTGAAAACGAGCTTATAACCCCCAGAAGTATGTTGACGTTGCAGACAGGTGGTAATACTGAACTCGCAATGCATGGGGTTCATGACCGCTAAGCTCGCTATTGTAAATGATAACACACCTACAGTACATATAAAAGGCAAATATTTTATTACTATTTAAGAAAAATATTTGAACATTTCAGCGCACTACTCCAATCCAGTGTGTTAGACGGAGATACCGAAGCCGCCCATTCATCATATGATCGATTGCCGAAAATATGTTCTATTTCGGCGTTTGTGTAAGCTGAATTACAGATTTTGCGAACTAAGCAATCCAGCAGCTGCGGATGCGGAAACGCCTTTGCTATTTATTTTGGGTTGATCTAAATTCGTGTATTAAGTATAAGTATAAATTTAATAGACGTGAAGGAAACGGTGAAATCATCAAATAATTTCACTTTGCCTTTATCCGAAGAAAAATATAAATAAAGAAATGCTTAAGCCTCAAATAAAATTATAAAAGTGCCACATGTCAGAAGATTGATATTGTTTTTTGCAATCACAACTTATAAACTCTTGGTTGGATCTAGTTTCATTAGCAGAAATCTATCTGGTTCAATATGACGTTGATGGAACATCTTCCGCAAGTTAAATCCACTTTAAGAAGTGATTTTCCGTGGATAATTTTGGCCTCAAACATATCTGCTAAGTTAGTGGTTACAGCATTTGATAGCAATGATACAAAATATATTTTGTAAGGTCTGTGCAAAAATTGCATGTTAGTTGCGGAAAGTTGTCTCCGATTTATTCGGTAATATGATGGTTTATTTGAGAAAAATTTCGAAACTAATTGCAAGATCTATAGTTTCCTACGCAAACTTTGCAACTAATAACAGATTAGCAAATTTTGTAATCAAGTATAAAATTCGAAGTGGGCAATATTCAACATTTTTCAGTATGTTTAAATAAAAATATGTATACAATAAGAAATATTACTAAAAGTACAAAAAGAGTAATTATGGATAATAAACGCATGAGACAAGAAAATTCAGTTTTATATTAACTAATGATATCTTTAAATTAACACTAAAATTTGAATATTCACTTTGTATATATTAGTTCTATACGAATATTTTTCGCGGTTGCAAATTTTTCTATTGAAATGTACAGTTGCAGGTAGAGCCTCCGCGTTGTTCGTAAAGATTAACTGATATGTAAAGCCACACTCATTTCATATTTTGAATTCATTTGGTATAGTAGCTAAATAATTTGTATCATTTGTCCCTGGTACACAGTTACAATACCTTCTCTACACTAACATGCACTGCAGGAATTTATTTTGAATATAATTTTTTTTGAAGTATCCTTAAATCTAATATAACAAAGCAACTTATAAATGTTCCCGGAATATGTTATCAAGCTGTACACGAAAATTTATGAAACCGCATTATTAATTCATAATGTCCTATATTGATTTCTGAATGAAACAAGGCTCCCCTCGTTTGATAAATGCTTTTTTTGTCATTTGATATTGCTCGAAATTTTGACTTAAGAATCTTGTGTCTGTAACACTAGTGACTGACCAGCTCTTATCACCACCAAACCTTTACCTCTGCTAGAAGCAGCAACTTCATGTTTTATTTCCGGCGTCGGTCTGCCTAATTCTTTAATTTTAGTTTTATCTTCGTAACTTAGGGAATTAAAATTATGCTGCTATTGCATTCATGTCATAGGCCCAAAAACTGACGCTTATACCATTGAACGTTAATGAATAATCGTTTGTGGCTGCATTGACTGCACTGTACTTGCAATAGTTAGTTACGCGCAGCGTTGGCCAATAAGAAAACCTTATTTTAAAAATATCGACCAGTGAACACAATGCGATATGCTTCCGTAGTTCTTCTTCTACTTGGTAGATCGATATATAAATTCTTTTAAATGCAGTTCGCAGTAATATTTCTACACATTTTTCCCCTATTTGTATTAGTTGGAAATCGGGGATTTATCTTAAAACAGAGAAAATTGAATTTATTTTTTATTAAGAAGGTTTATTTTTCCAAATTAAATCATTTTGCATAAGAAAAACTTAAGGACGCGCTTAGCATTTTCATAATGGAAAATGTTACTAAGTTGAAAAATTAATAGAGAAACTGACATATATCTTTTTTAACAAAATGTAAGAAAGCAGATGCAAAACAACTTTTTTCTTATGATATATTTGACTAACTAATGAGAATTTTCGGATCTTTGAAATATTTAAATGGCATTTACGTATTGAAGCGAATACAATGTGACACATATTTTGGAACATTTGTTGGTTTCTAATAATGTACAGACAAACTACAAACGCAGTTATTTTAAAACTAAAAAAACAAAATATTTCCCATACGATGCAGACTTTTCCGCGGATAGTGCACAAATGTATAAATAATCTTTAGTTACAAATATTTGAATATGTACTGCCACTCTGCTGTCACAGTGCAATAGGCGCCGCTGTGTTCCCCCGTGGCTTAGGCCAATTAGAATTGATTGAAGGCAAGATGAAGGTTTTGCAAAAGCAACTATCTTTAAAGAACAACTGCTGATTTAAGAGCCAAATTGATATAAGCCAGGGAAACGTTAACTCCTGAATTAACGTATTCGACCGGCTATCGAGTCAAAAGAAAACATCAGGAGTTACTTGAGTTATTAGTTACATTAATTTAATTTTGCGTCTCAACCTTTCTCAAAATGTGTTATATATTTACTATTTAATAATTTTTTAGTTTACTTTATGGTTAGCGAATTTTGGGGTTTTCAGATTTTATCGGTCGGCGTAAATAGTGATATTCTTTGAAAAGAAGTAATAATGCAAAAAATATGTAACAATATATTGTTTATGTGAGAGTGTCTGAAATTTAAATTTTTAATACGTGCTCTTTCAATGGTAATGAATTTCAAATCAACGCAAATATTGGGTTTAAGCGATCCAATTCCATGTTGAATTGTTTGAATTCAACCTCCTGTCGATGAACAATTTTCCCCATCATCGCGAATTAAAAACGGAATTCCGCAAATACAGGAATAGCGAGCGTATCGATCCAGACGTTACACCAAAGAGTGCTCTTGATTGGTGGCGAACGTGTGATTGCGAAGTTCTGTAAATCACGCTAAAATCAAGCGCCTATATTTTTACAGCTAAAAAGTACTTTAAAGTGACGTGATGGTTTGTTTTATCACAAACTATCACTCTCGATTTGCGAATACTAATTGTTGTTCGAATCGCTAACTATTTTATGTAACATTTTGTACAGTAGGTTGTTTTTGCTTGTTATCTATGAGGTGAATTGCACACACCATTTGGGAGACACTCGTAGTCTCGTGGAGTAAGCAACGTGTATACACTCCAGCCAGTGCACCTTTATTTTTATATTCACTTTCCTGTTATCTTTTTATTCCGTTTTAAATAAGTACATATGAATAATTTGCAAAATGTCTACAATGTTTGAATGATAAACATGATTAAACGACAAGCTCAAAAGAGGTTCCATAGATAGAATAATCTGCCGTTTAGCGCTAACAAATCGCGTAATATTAAAAAAGTTAGGTGCTCTCTCCAATTTAATTCGCAAGTATTAAAAAAATCGTGTTCATAGTTCCTTGAAGTCAAACTCAAGCACGAAATATCCACGTTCTCTTTTTGGAAAATATTTAATGAACCTTAGAGTATTTATAAATATTCTCAGATATTTGTCATTGGTTTGTGGCTCAGAAGAAATTTTTTTTGCCGGTGTCTTATTAGCGCAGTAACAGAGTTGCTGTTGAGATTTTTCTAGGTTTTATTATATATCCACTGTTTATTGCGCACATAGAAAGGATTTCTTTAAGTCAATAAAATAAAGCAATTTCTTTTAAGACAAAGATCTATTATTTTCAAAACACATCAGAAAATTCCCCAAACCATCCCTCGAGCAGTTCTCATGACTGCTAAATACGAGATGGCGACGCTGGTAGCGGTTTGGGGAACAGTACCCGGTTTATGTCGCTGCTTCCTGAACGGCAGGCATGCGTTTCTTTGTTCCAACAATAAAATCTGTTATTTCAAAAGATTACCAGCTCAACGCTAACTTTTTTGATTTGAAGAAACCTGTGTGTGACGGATGAACGACAAAGGAAATACGCATATAAATATTATACGTACCCGATCGAGTTGTCTGTTTCCACATGGTATCATCCAGAGTACTTGAGCAGCTAAATAACTCAACGTTATGAAATTTTATTTCAGTTGACAATGCTTTTCTGAAACATGTAGCTTTTAGCCCTACAAATTTTAATAAACTAGCAAATTTTGCGAGAATTATCGCAAATGATAGACTATTGTGTGCGAAGCTGGCATGAGATTATGTGTATTATCGCATTCTATCGCTTTCTACAGAAGTATTTTATAGTAGAAGTCGACACCTCGACTAAATGGTACTCTGTATACGTACGTATAACGTGTTGCGAACGTAGCAATAGAATACCATCCGACTCAAAACCAATCAAATGGCTTCTGAATTTCTCTCTACTCCCTAATTTGGACTTTCTAGGTTTTCTCTTTTTCTAACCGTTGTACTATGCTTTAAAGCAAGATGTGCAAAGATGTCGATTTCTAAATAACATGTCGGATTTCGTTGCAGAAAGATGATGTACATA
>LR737384.1:15423674-15488776 GCA_902655005.2 Marronus borbonicus | reverse complement strand
CCGAAAGACATTTCTACTATGGATTACGGTCGTGAAAGCCTACACTCAACGATAAATAGAATTTTACTGTGGACATAGTCCCATCCTCGAAAGTCTAACTTTAAATAAATTGCTACATGTAGTAAATTTTTTCAATTTCTTCAGCAATCTCACTCGTTTTTTTTGCAAATACTGTTTTCCTACTTCCACCAATATCGATATGTAAATATGTTTGTGGTTAACTAGCGCTAGTTGATTAGTACCAGCATAGTATGATTGCTGCAAAGTTTCGAAATTTGTAAGTTGAATAAAACATAGTCCTACATTCTGGGCGATCAGAAATTACCTAAACTCCAAAGCGGAATATTGCAGTGTGAGACTATAGCACACAGCATTTTATTATCTAAACTTAAGAAAGTCATAAATAAAGTTCTCCACTTTCCGTGCGCTTCACGAAATTAGCAGAGACTAGACAGACTCGTGTTTTTGACTGTCGGGCAAACCAGTAGGCAACACGTCTAGTCTCTGCTAATTTGTGAAGCGCACGGAAAGTGGCGAACTTTAGTCATGAATGATTGAACTAATATTTTTACTAACCTCTAAATGGCATTGTTAATTTTCGTATTTATAAAGTTATTTCTTACGAATGAATAGAATAACCATAATTTATTTAAAGCCAGCGTTGATTTTTTATTCTTTCGAGTGGGACACAAGCAAATACCCATCAAGTCGACGATTTCCACATGGCAGAAGAAAAATACATAAATCTGTGTTAATTAAATATAACACCAATATATTTGTAAATATGTATAGCTACAATTTTTGAATGCTACCGATTTATATATTACAATTCAAATTTAATTATTGGTTTAATTTTATCACATTAACTCTTACTTCTATTTATATTTGTATCGTTAATTTTCTATTGTTTTAGGTAGGAGCATCTGCAATTCAAAATTCTGAAAAGGTAAAATTACCCACTATATTATATACAAGCTTATGAATGTCATTAATAATGTTTACGAAAAACCTGTCCCTATAGTTATGTATATTTATTCATTGGTTGCGAACATTACATAAATCAGGCAATATCTTAATAGTTTTTCGCGTAGTAAATTGTCTCCCTGCCGTACAGGCGGAATAGTTAGGTGCTTGAGTTTTATACCGACTCAATAATAGGGCGCGCGCGATAATTACGCAACACTTCAGATCGCGTCTAACAGAGATAAATCGAGCAACCGGCGCCTCCGCCAACTTTAATTAAAAATAGTTTCCTGTTAAAATGCGCATTTTAATGTAGTACGGTAGCTCTTCTTGTCAGCAACGCCGTCGCTAGTTCCTGCGACGAATCAACTACGACGGAAAGTTCGGCCCAAGTTGTCTGAATTCCATTTCTCCGTTCTGCTTATTAGGCGGGAGCTGCGGGAAGTATGCAATGTAAATAACGGAATTGAAAACAGGAAAATGAGCATCACGTCGGCAAATTTTTTTCTTGCATTCTGAATAATTCACAGAATTATAAATTTTTTTATCTTGTTAGAAAATCTTCAACCTGATTACAATCTACGACGGCGAAACCTCTTAGATTTTTACTGCATATACAAAAATAATAAAGCGTGGGAAGGCAAATCACTGCACTAGCGTCATAACAGTAATGAGAAAAAACTCAAAATAAAGTCAGGATATTTCTCACTTTCAAAGAAAGCTAAATGATAAGTTTAAGTGCCCCGTTTTTTCGATATATTGATAGAATATCTCAAAAATCAAAATAAATATAACCAATCTGATACGGATATCCCTGAAAAAATAATAATAGATCTATTAAATCATGGCTACTGCGATCAGTGTCGAAACTACAAGGTAGTATTCAGAGGGGGATATTAAAAAAAAATTGCTAATCTCTATTATTGTTAATAACGGCGCTATGACACAAAGCTGCCTCTTTTAAATTGAATACCACGTATATTTTGAACCCCTTCCTTTTGCTGTGTACTCTCTTAGTTGTACAATATACTTTACCCGCGGTTATTACAGTTTTTTTTTTTTTACATTGAAAATACCTCTGAATAAGCAAACTAAACTACTACAAGTATCCAAACTATAACAACATTCTATAAGTATTCTAAACTAGGTACTTAAGATTTCGAAATTTAAGGAATTGAAAGTTATCAAAATCTCGTAAAACATATTGTTAGAATTTGTCATTAACAAAGAAACGTTTCAGGGTATCAAATTCAGATTTTAATAAAACTTGGTGGAAATATAGCTATTTTTTTCTCTGCTGAAATTCCCTTTAGAAGGGAAGAAGTCAACCGATTTCCGATTTTCTCAATACAACTGCAGACAGAAGAAAAGTAGAAGGAATGGATAAATGCAAAAGTTGTGGCTCTTTTAGCCTTTAAGCCTAACTTTCACGCGTTCTACAACACATCAGTGCAATATGAGAGCGATTTTTACGATATAGTGAGTTCAACTTCAACAAATTGGAAGTAAAGTTTATTTCATTTTTAAAGGTCTTCAATTTGTGTTTGTCATTATTTTATTTCAAGTTTTCTTCGATATCGATAAAGAATAATAATAGATAGTGCAAATATCAATATATTGTTTAAAGTAAACTATGGAGTCCAGGTAAACTGACAACCTATTTGTTTAACAATTGGTTCATTAACACATACTTATCGATCACCACATCGAGTGACACAGATACATTCAAGAAACGTCAGCAACTAACTTATATTTTTAGCATCAACACCCACACGTCCTTCAACTTTTAAAAGGCTTGAAGAGACTAATATATTGCTCTTTATTTATGATTATATTATATATTCCTTTTGCTTATTTAACTATATCACTAATAATTGCTTTCTGTTATTTTTATTGTCATGCTAATTCACTATTATTTTAACAGTTGACATTAGAAAATTATGATTTCCTTTATTTATAATAAGAAAATAAGAATATGATTTCATTTAACGATTTTTGCTTATATCTTTTACATCTTCGAAAAAGTTTAGTTGCACGTTATTATAGAAGCTTTTTATGTTCAATTCCAGTTTTTTTAATCTAAAATTTCAATTAAATAAATCAAATAAAAATTCAAAGCGTCATTTTGTTATTGATTAGTTATTTTCTCTAACCCTGCTGCGTCCGAGCAATGCGATGCGTGCGTTGCGTTTAATACAAGCAACGTGAACAATTTGCGAGGAATGCTGTGCTAATAGTAAAGTGTTTTTCAACCAGAAAGATGATTGCAAACTCCATTCGTTTCGTTTTGTTAATGAAAAATGGTTTAGTTAAGCTGAAAGTTTTAACCAAATTTTCCAAATTGCTTAGGCAGCATTGATGGAAAAAATGTCAGGCATACATGTTCAGCTAGATCAGGCAGCATGTATTTTAACTATAAGCGGTTCTATTCCATAGTATTAATGGCAGTTGTTGATACTAAATATATATTTTTAATGGTTAAGGTAAATGCGTATTTGAAGGACAATGATGCAGGAGTCTCTTCTAATTTCCAAAAAATAAAGAGCTTCCTAATTTCCATATGTTCCATGTATAATTGTAGGAAATAAAGCATGCCCCCTAAGGACCTACCTAATGAAACCATTTCCGAAAAACGACTCTAAAATAATATAGCCGTCTCATGTTGTAATTACCGCCTGCCAATTACGACAATGACTGTGGAGTGTGCTCCTCGCGTTAGCTTTGCAAACTTTACAATTCTCTTGAAATCCATTGAAACTAATATGGAAAATTGCGATACGCATTGCAAAAGCTATTTGCGTTTTGCGCATCAAAAACAAATAATCGTGCATCAAGAGATGCAAAGAACGCGCGAAGCGCCTTCATTGAATACTTTTCTTTAAAGAGATATAATGAATATGTATATATGTGCGTGTGTTAATTCTCTTCGTGGAATTGCGCCGCTTGTTTTCAGAGTCTCACTAGATCTAAATTTTCGAAGCTGATTAACTTTTTTTTCCTATCTGTTTACAGGCTCTTTTCCATATAGATTCCGGTACTTTATCTTCTAGATCTCTTATTCCCAAACTCCTTAAATCCTCTCTGACTTCCCTTTTATTGTAACAACTGCCAAAATTAATGCTTCGTATTCATCTTTTTTCAGATCTCTTCAAAGACATAACTATATCTCATCACCATAACTTTAAAAAATAGTTAAAATATATTGTCTTTGCGATTGTTTAATCAGTTTATTCGTGTTGAAGGCCTAAATAAGCCTGAGTTATTGCATCTCTATATTATTTTTGCCTTCTTGACTTAATTAAAAAAGAACACTAGGAGAATAATTTCATTAAAAACTATTGGCTTCTCGTAAATGTTTGCTACCCGTGCCCTCCACGAATACTTTTCAAAAATAATTTTCAATTAACATTTTATTGGAGTATAGATCTCGCGATAATTCAATTACTATGCCATAATATTTAATATGTCATTCACGGTATAATCAGCAGATTCTTTGATTCTCATTTAATGTGTTCCGTAATTTGAAACGTAAAGTTAGTAACTCCGTTAACATTCTGCCTACCTTGATAAAATAAATTAAATTGCTTTTCACTCTTCACGATATAAGTAAGGCAACATTTTCACAAAATGTTTTCATATTCAACCAGCTCGGTAATTGAAATTTTCCACCGTTCTTTTCTCTAATAAATTATTCAGAAAGTAATTTTGAGTTAAATACTTAGCGTACTGAAGCTAACATGAATTTTGTATTCCGTTTGGAAGTTTTTTTTTTATAGAAGTGCATAAATTCTGTTTCGTTCCACTTTATAATTAATTTCAATTAATGATTCTTTAAACAAGACGAACTTATGAAAATAAATAAACATATAATATGTTAAAAGTGTCAATACAAATACTTGAATTAACGAGTCGTATTTTCACACAAATCTTTCACGTATTAATGGTACCCATTGTGGTTTATAGATTACGTAAAATTTTCCATTAGGAATAATTTTTAAATGGAAAAAGAGTATGAAGATATAGATATAGCAGAAGATTACCATGTTTTGTACAAAATTTTTCGTCACTGAAAATTTAAATTAACCCCATCCTTACTTTTTTTGGTCTTTGGCAGTACTACGAGTCGTATCCAGAAAGGAAAATTCCCAACAACCGCATATAAAAATATGGAAGCACGGAATGTTTTATTAGAAAAGATACAGCAAACTACCGCAGCGACTAAATTTTAGTGATTTCTATGTTGCGTGGTTGATTTCACAGATTGCTTATAGGTTAATAACACTAAAATCATTACTATCACCATAATAAAATTGAATTTATCATGTACACCAGAGTTGGGCATTATTCACATAATAAATTTTGCCCGTGACTAATTTAGTAATTATTCACGAATAACTCGACTAAACGGTATTAACCAGTCCATGATTGACCTTTATTCATGTATCAAGCTTAGTCGTTGGTCATAACTACCCGTTAGTCATTACTAACCATTATTCATGAATAACGGTTAATTAATAATTATGACTAAATACTCATCTGATTTGATGAAAGGGCGATCGCACATAGGCATCTAAATATCTAATATTGCAAGCCGGTGTGAGGCGTATTTTCCAGCAAATCAATCGGACATTTCCTATTGATTAGCCGTTATTCATGATTTATGGATAATGGTCAATCCTGACTAACACATAATCAATTACTCGTTATTAAAAGTTTGTGATTACTGAATTTAGTCATTAGTCAATGTAGTTGTCTTGATGATTATGATTAGATTTTTAATCATTAATCATGAATAATAACCAAATAAGACGAGAATATACTTTTTCTTAGGAAATAAGCATGAGATACAGCAAAACCATTCTCCCTAATTTTCTTCTTGGAACCATTGTTATATTTTCTTCAGCTTCAGCTGAGGATCTCTCTCTATTACAATTTACAAGCTCTCTCCGTTTCTAGAAGAAGTGAAATTTAAACAGCGCAAAAATGTTTCTTATGTGAGAACGATACCCATATTCGTACGGTGTAATTCTTCTCTTAAATTAAGGAATAGGGATCCAGATGCTTTGCGTGTTCAAAACTTTAATCACAGATCTCACCTTGCGCATGGCTGGTAAAGGCATTAAAACTGTCATCGTTCATTGCCGCTGCGATGCCACTGGCACGAACCAAAAGTAGTGATACCACAGGTTAAAGAAGGATTTTTAGTGCGATGTTGCCAAAATTATCAATTTTTTTCAAAATAAAATGAAAATGCACATATTTAAAAATTTTGTCTCGTTAAAAAGTAACATTTTACATAAAAATCAAATAAACATCTACAATAAACAGAAAAAGGAACATTGTCTGTTTTCAAAATACTACGTAAAAGCTCTGTATTTCAATTGTTTGAACCTTTGAGCAGTTGTTCGAGCAATTAAAAAGCAGCTGTTTTACTTGACTTATAAAAAACGCATTTGTGTTGCTCGAACTACATCTAGCACGAAAAATTTTTCGAGTGCTACAATACATTTGCTTAACTACATTTATTGTATAAAAGAAAGTATTAATTAAACCCATCGATCTTTGTGTTGTTATACTTTCTTTTTAAATAGTTGGCGTACACTTGAACCGCCATGCAAAGATCACTTAATCCTGTCCAAACACCTAGATTAACAATTATATTACAATTCCCAAAAGCTAAGAATATACCATCTCATTTATATCGTCAGTGTCGGTTGGTGGTGATGTAAATGGGCAGTTAATTACAAGGCTTCGATTTCCTCGTGTATTGCCGTTGCGTACAATATTCACGATATGCAACGGAAACGGACAAGGAAATCGAAACGTTGTAATGTAGTTCCGCAGTCAAAGTGCACCAACCGCCGCTGATTATTGTGGATACTTCAATTAAAATGTATTAAAACGTGTTACTTATTTCCCCGTTATGTTTTATCATTTTTTATAAACTTGCTAACTTTTTTGCGTTTTTTTTTTCTTAACAATAACTCTGAGGTGACGTCAATAAGATCCGACAGAGTTTTCTTCTCGGCGCTCTATCTACAGATTGTTGCAAAAAATGCGCCAGGCATTCAAAAAATTAATCGATCTGCCTAAGTGTTCTTGGAAAATTTGATCATATAATTATTCCATAAGCAGCAACATCACAATTTCCATCTACCTTATATGCTGCTAGCAAAAGATATACTTTGTAGTGCAAACTTATAACTCTTTTTTCTCAAAGTTGGCGGCTCAACGTTCCCTAGTGTTTCAATATATTATCGTGGAACACTATTACTAATGTGAAATTCCCAGACTATACCCTCCCCTAGTATATTTGTTTTTATTTAAAATGCTTGTTCTATTTCTACTTCTTAATAAATGAAACCGAAAACATTTGTTTTTTTTTCTAGAAATGAACAATATTTACAATTTAACAATCGCTAAATTATTAAAACGGTTGTACCTGAGAGGTGGCTTACTTGGTAATCGTACTGTTGTTGTTTCCGTTTGTTACCATTCGCAGAAGACTGCTTTGTTGTAAATTTGCCTTTTAAATTGTTTATGCCGACTCGCGTCGCACCATAGTAATTTACGAAATGCGTCCGAAGTGCGTGTTCTTATACTTTCATTATTCTCAGTTGGGTATTATATGTATAATATACCTACCTATACAAAACCACATCGGCCATAGTTTGCCTAGTACAAAGGCGGCATAAAATTTTATTAATACACGACGGCACTCTAAAGATAGGTCAATGATTCGACGGCATGTGTGTTTTCCTCTGTTTATTTACGTAACATAAAGAAAATGCTAGCAGATATGAGCGTTGAGAAGGCGCAGTTGTGACATAAATGTTAGGCGTAAAGGAAGTTCGTAATAAAGACGTCGAAGAACCACGCGTAAAGATTCATGGTAGTGCTAAAGATGAAACGAACTGGTTTCGAATATTTATCTGAGCGAAATACTAAACCCTAATAAACGTTAAAACTACCTGAAAACTAAGAATTTCTATGTCCAATAATTGCCAATGACGACGAAAAGGGGGAATTGCCGCGAAAGCGAAAAACTAGGTCGGTTAACATCTGAAATAAAGATTCGGTGAAGTGTTCAGCAAAGGTCCAAAAATAAAATTTTATTAACCCTAATTAGGCCAGCTTCTATAAAATTTCAGCGCCGAAACAAATATGTATGGCTAAACGTAACACATAGGTTGGTAGAAGAAAATAAGCTATGGAATGTTAAATGTCAAATACCAGTGTATTTGCAAAAACTGTAGCTAATATAACAAACACGAGAGGTGCATCACACTCCACACCACACAAATTCTTTATTTGATATATTTTGCTAAAAAAAATGCATAAAAACTAGAATATAGAATCCTGTGTTTCTGCGATTTCTAAAATAGTCTTTCACAATACTACAGATTAGGAAATACGGATACGAAACACTCCTCTGCACCGGCGCTTCTGACCTGCGTGACCTCCAACTTTCGTCACTATTTTGTAAATGGGGGGGGACTATGAACATTTGTGAAGTCGTTTGTTTTGTTTATTATAAATTATAAATTTATATGCGTTTAAGTCTTTACTGTGATATTAATAAAATTTAAAAACTTGATATCTTGTAAGCGTATCGTTTATAGTTTACGTAATGTTATATTATTCTAAATATTTAGTTCTATTTATTTTTTTTTAATGAATAATTTAAAGCTGAAGTATTACCCTGAAGTATAATATTTTTATTTCTATTTTAATAACGAAAAAAAAAACTGAAGCTGTAGGACTATTATTATTGTAGTAGGGCGATGGCACAAATGCCTTTAATCACTGCGACCTTAATAGATGTAACCCTAGTATTACTCTAAGATATTCTTCCTTCAGTTCAATAGATACGAGAAATGGCCTACTGAAACGTTAGTATCGTGTACGACGTGATAGCAATACATAGAATGTGTTCTGCCGTGTTCTGATCTTCTTTGCACAGACGACAGATAGTTTAAATAAGTGATATTTTACGGCCTCATGACTTTGTCGAATATTGCGCTAGTAATCTGAGGTCATTTGCTCTCATCAGCGTGCCTGATCTGAGTGCTTTTGCGTATTTCTGTCCTGGAACACTCCCAATGTGAGGCTCCTATGTTATGATTACCTGTTTTATGTGGCTCACAATAGGGGTTAGAACCAATGATAAGTATGTCTGCTACTTATTTGGCCAGCTTATCTATAGGATTTTATATTCTTATTTTGTTGCCGTTTCGCACATTTTTCCAGTTATTTAAAAATATCTTCTTCATAACTGTGCGGATATCCTTTCTATAGATAAAGGAAACAAACACTAACAAATACATTATGAACGATTCTAACCACTGTGGACAACACAAAATGCCCGCGATAAGTTTCCTAATTAATTAATAAATCAGTAAATTTCCCTTTAAATATAAGTAGGTACAATAAAGAACTTAAATTAATAAAAATTGTAGCCATTTACAATAGTTACTTTTCTACAGATGTCGATCGCATGTTTAAGAAAGTTCAACATAGGCATTATACGAGAAATTCCACGACCTTAATTCCAACAGAAACTAGCAGTAAGAAATTTGTAAAACTTCCCTTTCGCAGCACATCGAAAGGTGTTAGTAAAGTTTTTAGGGATTAAGATATGATGTATGTTTGAGCTCGCGAAATACATTTGAAAACCTTCTTGGCAATTCGAAAGACAAACCGGATATGAAGGAGAGGTCGGGAATTTGTAAAGTTGCATGTAGTGACTGTGATGAATTCAAACGAAAAAAGCGATAAGCACCAGATTCAAAGAGCACATCTGGACTATCATTACGGTGGAATAGAATCATGGAGTATAGCGCAAAACAGAAACGAAACCGGGCGCAACATTAAATTAGAAATCCCGAAATTGATTGAAAACGTAACTTCGCCTCGGAAATTTAAGGTTTAAGTTAAGGTATATACATGTTTTATGTTTCGTAGTGCAGACTCTTTCATCTATCTTTCCATATTTTTTGCATGTCCTAGTTTTAAGGTATATAGGGGGCAAAGGTAGGTACGCGTAAATAATATTTTTTTCTGGGGAGTGGGTTTAGAACAAGCATGTTAGTTTTTTCTTACATCATTCGGTTAACGGTTGAAAATGAGGATCGACACATCCTCAAAACAGCTGTCCCGGATTAATTAATTAAATTTGTGAGATGCGGAGTGTGTCGGTACTCTTGTGTTGTTTGATGTTGATCACGTTGCAGTAGGTCTCTTTGCCCATAATTTGCTGTCCATCTTTTACATTTAAGACAATACATTTGTTTTATTTTTTATAATTGGGCATAGTATGCATGCCATTTTACTAGGTTGCATTGTAAATCAGAATATCAAACAAAATGGTATCTGGATAGAATAACACAAGATATGGCGAAAAAACTACTCGTAGTGATGTTCTTCATGAGATTCTCAATCATGAAAACTTGAAATTGTAATAAGGTTAGAAGCATTTGTTTGGCACCTGTTGATTAAGGAAAGCTAAAATGTATAACATATAATTTTGAAGATTATCATTTGACCAAATGTTACCATATCTTGTTAGAGTTGTTTTAGGAGTTTTTCGTATAGTTCTATATTCAGGAAAAAAGCTTTTTTTTTGCATATAAAGAAATATATGCACATAACTAACATTCCACAGTAGTTTTGGCACCTCTAAACGATCTTTTACGTCTTGGCAACCAAACAGCGTTCTTCTGTAATGCGCAACGTATACTGTCGCGGATGGTTACTTCCGCGTTGTTTTAGACATTGTCGAAAATCGGTCTATAAGTTTGGAATATTTTCCTTGATATTTAGATTTCTGACTAGGAAGTGAAGCTATAGTATTGTGTATAAATTTTTTACAATTTTATTTCAAATAGTACTAACAAGCACACAGAAAGGATTTTTTACAGCAATAAAAACACAAGGACGTACATCTTACAAACTAAATTTTAATTTTCTAGTTGATAATTGGTTAGTTTGGTTTTAGCAGGAGAGTATAATGACTCAGGCTTAGATTCTAAACTGTTGTGGCTTTCATTAGTCACAGTTTCTTGATCGTAGTCGGGGCCTTTGCTAGTATCTTCGCATCCGGCTAGTTCTCTCAGAGCATTATTAAAATCGTGCCATTTCTTATTGTTGGTTTGTTCAATACGACAGAATTCTCTGCTAACACCCATACGAAACTTCAAAAATTGAGCATTAATTTCTTCCATAAAGGTTTGCACTATATCTTTGTTGGATTTGATAATTTCCTTTTTCATCGCATTTAAACAACTTTCTTCAATAACTTGTAAAAACGGAACTTGTTTGTCGCCGACACTATCAGGTGCTGGATCAGTCCACTGCTCAGCATTACTGTCTATTCCGTCATCCATACCGCCGGGTATTCGAGACAGTAATGTTGTATACATAAAATCGCCAGAAGCTTTAGTTTTTACGTCAGATTCAGCATTTGAGATTTGTGTACTTGACAATGCTTCATCGATCAATATCGGTTCAGACATGGATTCTCTTAATTTATTATTATTTTCGTCTGCCAAATCATTACAAAACTGGATTCCTCTTATAGCATCTTTCTGCGCGCTAATAGAACCTTTAGTATAGTTTGGTTGTCGTTTATCAACAAAGAAAATTCTACCACGCGTGGTTCCTACTGCAAACTCTTCTCCCGCTAAGGAACAAGTAACAGCCGAGAGCTCCGAGCTAAACATTTTGTTAAAAACGATTTCCCTAGAACGCAAATCGTATATGCACATCTTTCTATCCATCCCAACAGTTGCCAGTAGTTCCTCACTGGCTGAAATCGATATATCAGCGATATTCTTAGTGTGGTTTTTCGAAACAAACTTTGCTGTATTGGACTGGACATCCCAAATTGCCACAACTCCTTCTTTACTTGCTCCTGCTAGATACAATTCTCTAGATGGATGAAACATCATAGATGACAGACTGTAACTCCAAGGAACAAAGAAAGTGGAGCAGACATTTCCCTTGGCATTATAGAGATATATCTGTCCATTCTTGCAACCCGCTGCCAAAATTGTATCTTTAGGAGTATAATCCACAAACATTACAGGTGATGGTAGAGTGGTAAATGTTTTAACTACGTCTTTTGTATTAACATTAACAACACATATTTTTCCACTTACTGATCCGAAGGTTGCAAACTCTTCCGTATACTTAGAAAATATTCCGACGTCTGGAAATTGCTCATTGTTCCCAATATCTAATGTAGAACAAACGTCTTTCGATCCAGATGTTCGCTTTACAACCATAGGTTTATTGCCAGATGGTATGGCTAACAATTGCTTACCAGTAATTGACCAAGATATACTTTTGAAGAAACTGTTGTTATCGCGAGGTAGAGAAAGGCTATATAATGTTTTACCACTTGACCATTCATGAATTTTCACTTCTTGCCCACAGGAAGCAATGAGTCTATTAAGACTCATTTTAAAATTTTTTCAGAAATGCTTTTCAAAGATACATAGGATTTCTACTGAAATTTAATACATTATCTACTGTACCATTATATAGAAGCTGTCTGCATGTCAATGTCAGTTATACTGCTGACAACTCTGGAACGATGCTAGCCAATAGAAATTTGAAAGGCTTCTACGCTATGCAACCAAAAATTAAAATATTAAAGAATGATAGTAGACAGTACTCCTTTAATTAAGTTTTGAAATCAGCAGTCAGTACCACAGTACTGTTTTTACTGGAATGGTTGTTAGTACGCTGCTTTTGCACATCAACATAATACATGTGCTTTTTTTTTAAACAAATGATAAAAATGCGCCGCTTGTGCAATGAAGATGGGAGTGGGTATTGAGTTATAAAATAAAGATCTTCGGAGGGCTACACCGTTTCAAAAGTTGCCTGTCTGAGCGGTGAAAAGGGGGAGGTAAAACGGTGTTGTACTAATATAAAGTGTTTTTATAGTGAAAGAAAAAAAAAACGTTTAAGATGATTAAAAGATAAATAGCCCCATAACGTAGAGACAACCGTCCATTAATTTTGGCAGTTAAATAGAGCAATCATTAAATACCTTTTACCGAGGACATATGTTAGTCAATGTACACAATAAAAAAAAATACGACAGGTTTGATTTAAATATGTATAGGTGCTCACTCTTAAACCTTTTCAGTAGCAAGAACACCCTTACATAAAGCATACGCTGGTGTTATATACGAAAATTTAGAATAATAATTATAGTATTGACTAACAGTCCGCAATGAAACATAGCATATCTAAGGAAGAAAATACCGCAATTTGGTGATGCGTGTTAGCACCTGGTTGGAGTTTAGAATTTCTGGTAGCTGCAGTCGTTGCATTCCTATCCGACTTATAAACGCTGTTAAAATGGTTCTCGAATCGGAAAAACTTGGACGACGTAACATCTGTTACATGGTTTCCAAAATATCCGTTATTAAGACGTCGTCGTTGGCCAAAAACGTCGTTGCAACAATATCTGTTACTAAAAGCGTCGTGTAAGAAGAAGAAAGAATGACTACTGTTTTGAAAATTTGTAGAATAAAAACACGGTAAATTCTACGTAAAGGGAAACAAACCTCCAAAACGGAAATCTAAAATGGATACCTGCCTAGTTGAAATTGACTATAACATAAACCACACAGAAATACGTTTCCATCAAGCGTTACTTGATCCAGCTTAATGCTGTCCATAAAAATAATACTTTTTCCACAGCGACATATATACACTTCAAAATATTTCCCAGAGGAGTACAAGAGAGCTAATTACTTAAACGTTCCGCTTGAGATAATCTCAATTTCAGCTCACTAAGAAATGTTATGCCAATGCGAGGGTTTATACGAAGAACGTACAACTGATCTGACAGCGCACTAGAGAGGTATCAAAATCAAGCGTTGAGTGATATCGATTATTGGATTTACTGACAGGATAGTTACACAAACTGGAACTCTCTCAGTATAAATTCGGAACATAGTCGATGACATTACCGATTCTATAAAATATTTAAATAAAATTAAAAAAGAACACGAAACTAAAACGGAACCTTACAAAGATTTTGTTCGTTTCAGAGTCCTAACTACCCAACTTATTATTCTTTCGTGTATGTGACGTCCGAATATGTAACATTAATCTACATTTAATTTATGCAAATGAACAGACCGGGATTCAGGAAAACAGGTAACTTTAAACGCGTGGGACGTGTGTAAAACATGCGGGTATTTGCGGTCCAACAAGAAATATAATTTCTGCACAACAGTCGTTTGCCGCATACAGAACTGCCATTAAGACGACATCTGGATTTTCGGCTAAAGAGATTATTGCGGAGGGATTAATGTCCGTACGACTTACAACGTAGCAGGAGGCAAAATCTTTTTGCCATTCATATCAAATTCGTTCGGTCAGGTAAGAAGATTTAAGAGAGGCGTTACACCCACTCCTAACTGTGCGCAATAATTAATTGTTTGAAATTCGGTAACGGTCTCTAATAATGAGAATAATAGCGTGGTCGACCCTTGTTAGTTCCAATTTGACCTGTAATTACAGTAAATATTCTCCCGCGTATCGATCAGTTTGGTTACTGGGAAACAATTTAAATCGCCTGTACAGAGATACTGCATAGGATTAATTGCTAGTAATAAAATGTTCTCTTTGTTCATCAATGAAATGAATTGCTGTGTTGATTATTTTGTAACTCGAAAGCGATGAGTAAATTGTGGTATTGCCCGATGTTTAAAATTACATACCTATTACAGCTACTTTCCATTCTTTTACCCATTGAATTCCACTAAATAACCACATTAGAATTGCCAAGAATTTGCTTACTTCCGAGAATGTGGTAATTGTTGGTAACAGCTGATGCTGTAAATTAGAATTGCGAGCGAGTGATGGCTTAAGTAATAATGCAAAGATAGCTGGAGTCATTGACCATTTAAATAATGTAAGAACAAATAAAATTAGACTTGTAGTCATTTACTAAGTAATTGTAAGCTATGCTTCGCCGAGTACTCTCATGTGCGAGATGGGTATAGCGCGCGCATGTGCTGGGCTTTAAATTCACTGGATCTCTGTCGGAAATCAGAAACCCCTAAGAGTACAGAAAATGACGAAATCGAAGGAAATAGCAGAAAATGTTTGAAATGTCCACTGTGTTGACAAGAGGGAAAACTTCTTTGTTATAAATTGGCGAAAAGAAGTGTTTGTTTGTTCTGAAACCTACAGATAACAGTAGGCCTTTGGTAAATTCCCTAATTATACGCATAATTCCCTGTGCTTGTAATTTTGGAAGCAGAATATTTCCAAGTTCTATTAGTATCGTATCTAATATGGTTAATATTTCAAATATTAAAGAGCAATTCCAAACCGGTTACTGTAGCTCCTTCAGGCTTGGTAATATTTTGGTACAGACCCCAACTTTGAAAGCTGAACTTTTCGTCCAAATGACTGACTGTAAGTTACCATATCTTAGTGCAAATCACAGACTACCTTCAGATGACGCACTCCAAATCTATACCAAATTACAGTAGAACGCGCATTATACCATTCCCGCCATATTTGAAATAATTCTTTCGTTTTCTTTCTGCAATTTTTTATGGTTGGATTTTTTTTGCACGGCTGCTTTTAGTGCCGTTACTATATTTTCTCTTTTAATTGGCTGTTTCTTCTATCGCACTGCTCCTCTGACGTTTTCGTAATCCTGTTCACCAGCGGTGTCTTTGATGTCTTGCATTGGCTGTTCACACTCTTGTTGAGCCTATTTTTGTTTGTATACATTTGATAACTTAACAAAGCACAATTATTTTTACTTGAAAGAAGCTAATCAGGACCAGAGGAGAAAGTATCAATAGACATTGTCAGACAGTAAAATTACCGAATGGTTTGATAATTTACCTGTCCCAAAGAAAGACACATATGAAATCGACAAAGCGACAATTGACTTCTAGAATTTATCTAATGCTTAGCATTCAGAAATTGTATTAATATAACTGCACATACGATATTTTCCGATATAATAGAACCATCTAAACAGCCGAATATGCTAAAAGATAAGATGTGGGATAAAACAAAATAATATTACACGAAAGGATAATGTACGTGGGATAAAAGAAAATAATATTACACGAAAGGACAGTATACGTGTAGTGGATTTAAAAAATAAAATTGCAAAAGTGTAAAATAGCTTCACACTGAAAAATTCTGTCAGTTGCACCCTATTAAGTTCAACTTCCCATTCGATTTTTTTTTAATTTATTAAGTTAAGTTAATAATTTAATTTATATTTATACAAAATCGTTTTCAACTTCTCAGGCATTCTCAGTAGCATGGCCAAACATGTTGGTTAGTACAATAACAAACTAAACAAGCACGGCGAAAATTCGTAAAATTATAACTACCACAAATTGCATGTTTAACAAAACCTATGTCAACTACGGTAACAAAATGGAAGTTTCTACCAACAAACGAAGAGATCAATGAATGCTATAAAAAGGAATAACTTTAACTGAAACTACGAAACCATCTATTTGCGGACCCGCAAGCTTACTAAGACTCATCTGCATGTTTTTTGGGCCATGTTGACCCTCTTCAAGGCTTAACCTCTGTACCTACGCACGGACCTCTGTACACACGCAAAAATCTCTAATCTATCTTATAGAAATACAGTATACTATGAATAGTATCCTCTCAATTCTCTTTCAGGTAAGCCTAAGGACGACCATGTTGAGCCAAATTTTGTACCTACTAAGAAAATAAATCCAGCAATAGCAGTTTTATCACTATTATTATTTCGGTGATTTTTTCACGTTTATGTATTCATATAAAGGATATTCTTAGTAGTTGGCACTTAGTTATTTAAATAAAATTTAAAAATTCCTTTTACGCTTCAGGAAATTAGCAGAGACTAGACACGTGTTTATTCGTCTCATGAGAATTGGTTCGTGTTGCCTACTGGTTTCCCCGAGAGTTGACAAAACACGAGTCTGCTAATCTCGTGAAGCGTACTCATTTCTGCAAGCTTAGTTGTTAATTATGCATACGTTTTTCTCTTAAAACATAGTACAATGTAAATATGCAAGTAAGTTTTTGCACTTCATATAATGCGTATCAATTGAGGAAGAAGTTTATGAAAACGCTCATATCAGAAAGTACTTATTCTTCATTTAATGTTTAGGCTCCTGCGGTTATAACATTCTTAACAGCTTATACGCTCTGTTGAATCGCTTAAAAATGGCAACAAAGTTTAGCGTATACTTATAGTAACACTTTATTTATGCACCATACACAGTGGAGGTTAATTAAATTCGTTCAGAAAATATTAAATTTCCCTAGATGAGGAAAAATACATTTCGTCGGTAAATTCTAAGAAAAGCGACGGTACCAAAAAAGAGATTGAAAGTATTTCCGAAGGGAATACCGACAAAAAGAGAGTAGATGAAAAAGAAAAGTAAAGTCGAAAAAGGAATGAAAAAAAAGCAATTTTAGCTCTCGAATCCCAAATAAAAATGTCTTTTTTAATAACGTATATCAGTATTATTACCACATTTTTATTATTATGTAAAATCAAACACTGAATAGTATAACTTTTGTTTCAGACGATGTTCACGTGACCTTCTACAAAATCCATTATGCATCTCATTCATCTGTTGACAACACTGCTGGCAGTGTTGTCCATATCACAAGCGCTAGACGAAGATTTTGCATTTGACATATCGGAAGACTTAGATTTAGACGTACCGCCAGAAAGCAAAGAATGGGGTATTTCGGATTCTGTAGCCTACGTAGGGCAAACTTTCCACCTAGAAATCCCCAAGCAACTTTTTGGAAATAACGCACAAAAATATGAGGTAGGTTTTATTACTTTAACCGATTTGTATCTTTTTAATTGTTATAACAAAGTACATAATATAATAAATTCTCCGATCACAGACATTTGCAGTGATTGCAGAATCTTTGTAGATAAAGCTAGGCAACTTAATAAAACTCCTCCAGATTAACTGCAAGTGAGGATATCTTATACATGAATAAAAGTTAACAAGACAATTTAGTTTCGTTTGAGCATGACTCAATAATATCCATGGAGATTAGGTACAATAACATCCTAGATTGTTTTTCACGAGATTCTATAAGATTATAAGTTGACAGTTTTGCGAAATAACATTTTATTCTATTAAATAACTAAAAAAGAGATGTTTCCCCTTTTCCTTTAGATTCCCTTGTTTTTTTCAGCTATTGAATAACTTTTTCCATATTTCTCCTTTATTTGGAAAATCCATAATAGAACACAAGGCCTCAGAAAAATAAGTTTTTAAATTGCTACTTAAATTATTAACTTCTTCCGTGTGTCAAAACGTTCGCTCGACGTTTCGCCGTTCATGCTGACGGCTTCTTCAGGATAACAACTGTTTCTCCGTTGTCCGACATTCTTCTTATATATGCCGTTGGTGCATTCAACCGTAAAGTTTCCACTCTACCGACCATGACGGTTCTGCGTAGTTCTTCTCTATTTCTATGGCTTCTCTTATGAGTCTTTTTCCGGAGTTCTTGGTGGTGGCTATCACTTTTACATTGTTGAAATCCATTTTATGTCGAGTCTCGTGTATAGGTTGTTCCACCTCCCAGTGCACGATTCTTTTAAATCTTGCGTCCCTTTCGGGTTGCTTTATTCTTATCACGATAACTCTTCCTATTTGTCCGACGTAGCACTGCCCGGATTGACATGTTATCTTGTAGATACCTTCTGTGCGATTTTTATCTGTCCTGTCCTTAGTGGTTGATAGATACCCGAAACGACTAGTATGTCGTGTTTCCTCAGGATTCATCCGACCTTTTCGGTGACTCCCGCTACGTAAGTAAACACGCATTCCTCTCTGTCGTTCTGTAATCGTCTTTAGAGGCAACTTCTTCGTAGTGGCTCTTCTTAGAGAGAGTAACAGTTATACCGACCGTGAAAACCTACGCGGTGTTAAGTTTTTAAATTTGTATAGAATGCCAAAATTCATGGAGGTAGCCCAGAGTGTGCGATCCATATGTATTTTTATTCAAAATACAAGTTTTTCGTTTTAACATTTTGTAATTGTTACAAGAAAAAATAAATAAATTTCGAGTACAAATTATTACATTAATATAATTATGCTGCTTTTTAAAAATGTTTTACAATTGGCGCAATTCAGACTCTGACCTAGTTTAGTTTTGACATATTTTTAAGTAACGTTCACATTAATTCTTGCATTAATTTCGCATTAGAAATTAATGCAAGAATTAAGGTGTAGTGCAAAATTTTGGGCAATACAAATGAAATACAACCATTCACATAGCGATGTAATACAGAATTAAGAATTAGTGTAGTGCGAAATCATGCATATGCTAAACTTTATCATTCCCACGGCCTTGCAATTCTATACGTTACAGAGGCAATTACTATCAGCAGATAAATTTGAGGTACGTTGTGGCAAAGCAAATCATTGCTATCAAGTTAGTGTATTATTTTGCACTAATTCTTACGCTAGTTTTGCAGTACACTAGGTAAGGGGTAGCTTAAAATTAGTAGGAAATATTGCACAAATTTTAGTAATATAGTCGAAGTATTACCATTTTCTACCAGTTACATTGGCTACCTATTAGCTGTAAGTTATGCAACCTCTTTAACATACTACGTGAATTAAATCCAGTATTATTTTCGCTTAATCTTTTCTGCCATTATTACAATTATTTAATAGATTAATTATCCTATGTGCTTCAGTTCATTATTAGTAATTTTCTCAAATTTGTAGGTTTACACAATATTCTAGAAGTTTGTTTCCGTTTACGCATAAAAAATGTCTTTGTAATAAATATTCTAAATATGGCTAGTAAATCCGAGCATTTTCTGAAGCAAAACACGCAGCACATATGTAAAACTTCTCACATAGCGTATGTACATAAATATTTTCGGCAAAGAGACGGCAAAATGAGGCGAAAGACCTAATAGATACAAGCATGAATTTCTCTGTTTAATGAATCTAGCACGTATTTCGTAAACAGAATATAAACGAGATCTTAGAGACTTACAACTATTGTGATTCTCCAGAAAAGCTTACGACACAAAACGTTCGAGCGTCCTCTTTTGAATTTGCAAATAAGAATCACGCCATATACGCACACGTTCTACCGGAAACCATCGAAGAAATGAATGGTTTCGTTAAAATCAGCACAACAGACACAAATGTCTGTATGTGTTTGAAATGGAATGTATACTGTTACGTATTTGATTCCTTCTGCAAGTTTTTCTATTATAAAGTGCAAATAGGCATAACCCAAGCTACGGACGAAATAAGTGTATAAAAAGTAGTTACCATTAGGTATTAATAATAATAAAAAAAAAAACTTTAAAGCTGCGTTCACACCGAAAGCATCACACGGGAACATTGTGTTTATGTTGCTTATTCCTAGAACCTCCTTCTGGATGTTTCTGAAAGTTCCTTGATGTTTCTTATCGTTTATGGTTGCAGAAGCAGATGCTCCCACAAGTTGCTTGTTTCTCTATTTAGCGGTAAATATCAAAAGATATTCAGAAACATTGGTAAACATTTTTGTTTCTCGGACACGTTGCAAGTTCTTTCCGATTCTTTTGTGTCGTGCGTGTTTTTATGAACCCATTGTCGCACCACTTTGTTTATTGAATCATACACTGCAGTGATACAATCGGAATGTTTCAATGATATTGGTGTAGACGTTTTTATTGCCGTTTCCAAAGACACCAGTACCTAACAAAATATTCCCCTGTTTCTTTAGTATGGACATTCGAAAGTTCTTTCACTTTAATGCTATGTAAATTTTAAAATGGTCGATATTGTTAAATAAGCACTTCCTAATTTTTGTTATAATTATTTAATTGCTGTGATTAGTTTCGATAATTGACCTTCTTTGAGCAATTATTGTCAAAATTTAAATGCAATACTTTTACTGTATTCTGCAACTTACGGTGTTGTACAACAAGAACTATGAAGTACTCATTTCTGTTCCCTACTATTATTGTATTCATTTAATTATGGGGCTCACTACCGATATTTGATAATACTTAAAAACTCGCATGTAAAGGTAAAAATTGCTTTACATATGAAATACAATAGACCAACACCGTCGTAGCTATAAGCACTAAAAACAGCGTAAATTTATTTCTTTGATTAAATGTATTAAAAATGTTAAAAATTCATCAAAATATTTCTCCCATATTGCCAAAATATTAGACATTTTTGTTGTTAGACGGACATGTTGAATAATTCCTTCCCTAAGCAATTTAAAGAAAAAGTTTTAGGATAAAAATTATTCAGACAAATCCTGCACAACATAAAATTATATTCAAGTATTCAGATAATTTTGTTTTAGCCGCATACGATACAAGTTTTTCTTTTTTTATGGAACACCTTGTCTATTCTATTACTGTTTTTGGATGGTTTCCGTTCGCGTTTCATCAAAGTTCCCTATACCTAGATACCAGTCTAACAAGGAAATTGTATCAAATTTCAATAAAAAACTTGGTGAAAATGTAAGGCATAGTAAAGTATCTTTTTGTTTTGTGAAACCTTAAAGAAGAGAAACGCCCCTTTGCAAACTGGCGGATTTACGGTTTTTTTCAGTATAACTGCAGAAGGAAGAAAGGGAGAGAGCGGAGACGGAAGAAATAAATGTAAAAGTTACATCATGCTTTTTTTTTAAACACGTGTTTAACGTATATACAAAGTGTTTAAGCATAACTCTTAAGCATTCGATCTTTTTATAACAATACGAATCTTTTTTCAAGGGAAAAGTTGTTAGCCTTTCCATTTTGTTTACAACCATATGAGGTTTTCCAATATATAGGCAGCCCTAGAGTAAATATCACCATGTTCTTAGCTAAAGGTAAAAAGCATCCAACATATATTTCTAGGTTGAAGCCACTTTCATTCACGTTATATACGTTTTTAAGACTATAGCTTTGAACTAGTGGTTTTACTTTGTTAGTCAGTTGAAGTTTTTTCTAATTGTAAGCTATCGGTCCCTTATTAGTGACTGATAAATTTGATAAAATAGTTTGAAAAAATTCTGTACTTTTTTTTAAAATTTCCATAGCTTAATTTTTGCATTCGCTTCATGCGCCAATTTTCTTTCATTTATGTCCTGGATAATAGCGTGAGGCTCAGTACTGGCCATATTTTTTTTTTCTAGAAAATATTGATGATGCAGATTGAGAGATTTTGTACTCTACCCTTCCCCAAACTCTGTTCTCGGCGATAGAGTTGTCGTGAATTTAAAAGGCAGCCGCTTATTCTTTCTATATTTCCAATAATTAATAGTGTTTTGCTTATACTCCACTTAAATACCTTCTTCCCCTGATGCACAGGATTCTAACTCAACTTTTAGATACTCTTCAATCAATTTCTACATATATTAAAGGTGGTCTGCTGTTGACTTTTTACAATAATTTTCTTTACATATATTGTGTAGCTCGATTTCAACATGGTGCAATAGGGGTTGCTTTCTGTTAGTCACATTATAAGTCTCCATTTAATAACATTGACTTCTCTTGTGTTGTTTTACAATATAAAAATAACAGTAAATTCTCGTCCTGTCCTGTGCGTGTGCATATAGATTTTTTTTGTTTACTGGAGTTCTATTGTGTTCAGCAGTTGCATTTGTCAATGTTATAATTAGTTTCCGAGTTGTGTAATTCAAAAAATCAAAAGGTGATGAATAATAATAAAGTATTTGTGTAAATCTTGATAAAAGCGTAAATATCTTTAAAGAAATTTAGCTATTTTGAATAATTAGGAAAATAGGCACGTTAGGAAAATATATACGTTAAACACGTATTCTTTAACTTATTATTAACTCTCGAAAGGATGTTTCCGTCGTTTAATATGAATTTTAATAGATAAAAAAAAAATGGTATGTACATATTTTAGTACGTTCTACATTTCCATCAAGTTTCATTAAAAACTAAATTTGATGCCTCGAAACCCGGATATTTACATTAGGGATAGCTATATAGGATATCTCATCGGGAACTGCATCGATCGAAACTTGGCAGGACACTAAAGCCGACTTGTGCCTTTACCAGTTCTTTGTCAAAGAAAATGTATTCCGTAGAAAAAGTAGAACATTGATGTTTTCACGTGAGTTACCTTAAAAGTACAATACAACATCTACTTAAATACCTTTCTTCTTTATAATAAAGCAGCATCGCATTGGCAGCGCACTTATAGACTATATATTTAGTTTAGTAACTTTATTTATATTTCTGCTACATTCAGTAAGTACCAACTTTACTTCACGCACTAGCGCTTAAAATAGGATTTCACGCACGGATTTGAATGAAGTTGCCGATTATGATATGTAAGTACAAAAACAACTTTTTCTTAAAACATTTTTCCCGATAAGGAAATTTATTTTAAACGAGACTCTACACGTGCGCTGAATTTCGTAATTTAGATTTCTTGTAGGTATAACTAAGGAAAGAGTTCTAGATCATTACTGCCATGTTGTAGGACACTATTTAGGCAGAAAGATTCCCGGATTTTTTTTCTAAATTGCCCAGACTTGTACAGAAGCAAATTTCGTTTCGATTGTTTATTGCTACGTAGATCGACACTACATGGCGAGAGTATATCAGCATCAAATATATTAACTGCGATTTCGGAATTGCAGAACACGTATTCCTCACCTAAGAATGCAATTATGATAAACCGATAACTAACACCGGTTAGCCGCAAGAGACGAACGGAATATTATAGTACCCTATTGCATGACAACCCTTGTCAACCATTGTCGGGAATTACACACGTATCGAGCGTAGCAGCGCGTTCCAACGAAATAATATAATGCAGCAATCGATGATGTTATGAATGGCAGTAAATTGCAGTTCCTATCATGCATTGATTGTCCCAAACTGTGTGTCAGAAATTATGAAAATAATGAACGCAAATATCTAGATTTTATTAAACGTTAACGCGGAATTAAATGCCGGATAAAGTTCCTTCCATTAGTCTTATTAGGCTCTCTATTCTCGAGGTGCAAGATCCATGAAATACTACTTTATTTCATTTCCTTAAATGCACTTGCTGAAAGATATCAGTATTTGTTGGTCTTAGTTAATTATTTTAATTTGAAAAACTCAAATTTATTTTGGATAGTAATTTAAATTTTTTAATTAATAACAGTCAATATAAACAGTGTTTAAAGTTGTACCTTCATGCAGAACACCACCTGTTACTTATGTCACCAACAGGAAGAAGAACAAACGTTAGGAAATGAGGATCATTGTTAATGCAGATGGTATATCAATAGATACAATTGAATTTGTTGCTCCTTTATGAATGGTAACTATAAGCGATCGTAAATTTTATATAACTGAATAGATATAACGACCACATTTTGTATTCTAAGTACACTGAATTCTGAGAACGTTTTCCTCCGCATCCGCACCGACCAGTTACATGCAGTTTTAATCAATAGAATAAGACATTACATTTTAGTTTGATTACATATGAATTTCCTCTGTCTATTATTAATATATTCTGGTATTATTCATCGTACCTAAATTTAGTTGTCAGTTTATTTATCATAAACGTCGTTATAAATATTCAACAAAGGAACCAATCCTTTTTTTTGTTAACGAAGAATAAAAGGTAAATAATATAATATATGTCTGTTATCTTCAATTAAAGAACTGTTTCCTTTGGAATTTAAACTTAAAAGAATTTAGAATATGAATAACCCTTATTCAAATTTTAACTTTTAGCAAAAATTTTCAATTCAGCACGAAAGCCACAACACGGATAAAAATACGGTGTCCGATCTGACACCGTTTTAACATCCTTTGGTTGTTCCCTCGGCGTCCATTTGCACAAGTAGTCAGAATCGACGGAGTTAACATTTTACGGCGTCGTTTCAACGTCACATAGTAAGCAGAGTTGAATAGGAACAATAACCGTGTCGGTAAAAAATTTCTCCGTTTCGGGGAAAAATGTTTCCGTTTCAATGAAAAAATGTCTCTGTTTCGGTAAAAAATGTCTCCGTTTCAGTGAAAAATTTCTCCGTTTCGGGGAAAAATGTTTCCGTTTCAGTGAAAAAATGTCTCCGTTTCAGTGAAAAATTTCTTCGTTTCGGTGAAAAGTTTTTCCAGTTGGGTGCTACATGTTTCAGCTGCAGAATTCCATTTCGGATTTCATCGCAGTGTAAAATATTTCTGTTCTAATAAATCATCTCATTAGATACACAGTGCCCATCAGTGCCGAATGGAAACTACCTATTATTTTTACACCATTCCTCATCGTTGCATTCTTATCGGCAGGTATGCCGAGAAAAAAAGCCGCCGATTGTATAAAGGTATACAATTAGGAACAGAATGGTGTTGCTTTAGTGAATTTCTAAAAAAGAAATAAGAGATTACCAACTACACAAAGTATAAAATATTCCGCACTAAGGATATAAAATTGTGTTCTTTGCGATGTTAACTCCTCAAGGATAAACTAAAATGATTTCTTTTTTACCGTTTTCACCGTTTAGGATAAGCAACTACTTGCTAGTTAGTTACTTTTCATCACAACGGTGTTACTTGAAATCATGAAATAGGTGACGATTAACGACGATTAAAGACGTGATTAAAGACGAACTAAACTGCCCGGTATATTTACGTTATTACGGAAAACTTTAATACCGTCCCCTTTTACTCCGAGAAATGTGTTTATCACTTTTATTGAGCTCATCGATCTGATGCATGATTGGTCCAATTAATTTCAGTAGTACTTTTTATTCCGTTTTCAATGGTAATATGTTACACTTGAAAAAAAGGAGAAAGACGGTGTCAAAGTCCGAATATCAAAAATGTATTAAACGCAGTTAACGTGTAGTTAACAAACAAGAATCCATAGTTGCACCTGTAAAAAGTAAGCAATAAAGTTATTATCATTTGCTTGTTCTAAAGTAAATCTTACCTTTAGTAACCTCCTTTATCAATAAAAATGGCACAATTAAGCGAGAAACAAAGAATTAGAGTGTTAATGATGGTTATGGCGACAGAGTCAGATCACATCAAGAAGTGTATCAGATTTTTAGAGATAAGTATCCAAATCAGCCAATCTACCGTTAGTAGAATCGAAAACAAATTTAGAGAACACGGCAATGTAAAAAATGTTCCAAAAAGTGGACGTCCGGTGGCATTAAATGAAGATGCGCAATTTGACGTGCGTTTAGAAATTGAAAGTAATCCATATTCAACTAGCAGAAACATTGCTTTGGATTACAATGTAAGCTACACTTCGGTTTTAAAATGTTTAAAAGTTCAAAAATTTCACCCATATAAGCTACAATTGGTTCACGAGTTGGCAAAAGAAGATTTTGGTCATAGACAAGAATTCTATGAATAAATAATGGACAGTTGTAATCGCGATCCACTGTTTTCCCGGGGTGTTTTATATTCGAATGAAGCAACATATCGTTTAAACGGAACGGTCAATAAACAAAATTGTAGATATTAGGCTAGGGAAAATCCTTATTGGATACAGGAAATTCATACTCAGTATCCTCAGAAAATTAATGTATGGGCAGGCGTTATTGGCGACCAAATTATAGGCCCATTCTTTTTTGCAAATAATTTAACTGGAGCAATGTATACAGTTGTAACTGATGCCTGTATTAGCTGCATTATTTCTGAATGTAAACAATCCTGAACTACCAAACAGTAGCGTTTAGCTACAACATGATAGCGCTTCGCCTCATTACGTAAATAATATGCGACGCTATTCGGACCAAGTACTTCCAGGAAGTTGAATTGGAAGAAGAGGTCCGATGGAATGACCGGCTAGGTCTCCCGATTTGACGCCTTTAGATTTCTTTCTGTGGGGGTACTTAAAAAATAAAATGTATAAAAGTCTAACACACGATTTAGAAGATCTGAAACAAAGAATTTGATTTGAGATTACATAATAATCACCTCAAACTCTTCGAAATGTAAGAAATAAATTTTATAATAGTATTGTCAAATGGTCAATGGGGTCAAATGATCAACAAACAGGGTGGTCAATAAACTTTGTTTCTTTTTATTCTAATATTCGTACTTTGATATTGTTTTTTTCAATGTTTTCAAGTGTAACATATTGATAATTTTATACCGTTGAAAACGGAATAAAAAGTACCCTTGAAATTAATAATAAAAAATATAAGCTGTCATTTGAAAAAAAAAACATTTGATGACGTCGTAACTTTAAAAACAAATGACGTGACAAGATGACAAAGATGTAGTATAACGTAAAATAATTGAAATCGCTATACCACTGAGATTTCTCAAAAAAATAGATATGAACAAAGATAATTAATTTATCCGTTACTTTCCTTCCACACTGTATATTGTGATTAAAACAAACACATTAAAAGTATGTGTATAGCTTATTTGAATTGAAAGCTTGCACATAGTGATAATTTAACAAAATCAATGTCCCCAAATGGAACAAATTCAAGTAAAGTGAAGAAACGATTCTGCTACCTTATGCTTTATAACAAGTTGCATGCATGTGTGGTATACTAATATCCTGGCACGGATTGTTATAGTTTTCCGGTGGTTTACCCCAGTGGCGTAACTTTATATCAATTCCCAAGGTTTCCCCAACTACCGCCGATGACTGAAAGAATGGTGGCCGACGGTAGTGTTTCGCTGCTTGTTCGCGAAGTTCTTCGGTCGAAGTTTTTGTTTTTCTATTGATTCGTCCAATGAAACGAATACAAATCGTACTGGTGAAAGAACACCCTACTCCGTTTAAACACTAATGAAGCGACTTTTTTTTGTATTTGGTTTCTGTCGATAGTAACATTTCCTTTTAAAATAGAGAAATATGGCCCACGCGAGTTTCTAAAGCCTATTTCGTTATTTAAAAGCTTATAGAAAAAGCACACAGTTGATATTCCAAAAGTCCTTTTTTTTCTAAATATTTCTGCTTAATGCAAAAGGAATGAATTATATTGCATTTTACCATTTCCGGAACACCAGCAGTATGTGGTTATAAAAGAATCGATATTAATAGTTTTGGCGTCAGAGGCAATAACTCTAGAACAAATAAATAAACCAATTTATTAAAATTATTTCCACAACGTTATTAAAAATGATATGAAATATATTGCAACTGCATTGATATATTGTAATAGATGAGCAATCGAATTAAATTGTAATCCCCAAGTACCTGTCTTTATTTTCAACGTTTTCTGTGTTTATTTTAAAATACTTTGTGAAATCTTATTTTCCTCCTCTTTTACATCAATGCTCGAATTCTTATCTTCTAAATCTCTTTGGTTGTTTTCTTTTACTTCTCCAGTTGATTTTCTTGTTTATTCTCTTCAGACTTCTTTTTTTTTAATGCAGAATCTATAATATAGATTACCAAAATGCCAGAATTCGAACACATTTTCGCGCAGAAAATGTTGCGCCGAAGATGTGTTGATGTGCCAAAAGACTATCTAACGATATAAAAAGAAATATTACGGGAAAATTTCATCAACAGCAAAGATGCCTCGTATTACATTTGTATTTGGAAAACATAAAAGGTAGTTTTTTGAGCGTAAAATATCTTTTTGGTATTGAAACATTATTCAAACAACGTAGTTGCATTTTTATGTAATAACTATTAAAGGAAGTACAAACTGCGACTCCATTAACATTACTTTGTGGAGGATAATCAAAGTCTGTGATTATTATTAATAATTTATATCTTGAATATATTTGTTTCTAAAAACATACAAAACTCACTAGTTGGCATCCAGCAGTCTAAATTCACAATGTCGATCCATAACATCAGAAACATTAACGTAAAAGTAGAGGAAAACGGAATTTCAAGAACCATTTTAAAACAAACAACACACTGTAAGTAAATTAAAACCACTTTTGTAAGTAGCGCTGAAAATAAAGAGAGGAGCTTGTGATTATCAATTAAATCGATTACTCACTTGTTAGAACATATCAATATGCTTTGGTGAGAAAGTTTTGGAGGTTCCATTAACTTCCAGAAATGACTACATTAGTACATTTTTCAAATTGCACCATACTTAAAACGTCCTACATTTAACTAACAGATTTTATTAAAAAATGAATGATTTAAAATTAATGTTTTCGTTCCAGGCTAAGGTAGATGGTGACAAACCTCTTCCGAAATGGCTACTGTTTGCAAAGGCGGGAGGTATTTTCATGGGCGTTCCGACAATGCAAGACCTTGGATCCTTAAAAATTGTAGTTCGCCCTATAGATGTCTATCAAAACCAGACCGACGAATTTACATTAACTGTGAAACAAGGAGAAGAAAATCATCAGAAATATTGCCCAACCGGAGATACTACAATATTAAAATTAATCATCGATAGAGATTTTAACTCTATTAATTCTAAGCAAAGAGTGATATCCATAAGCAACATAGCCAAATTCTTTGGTTTACCATATGTAAGTACATACGCATATCAAACCTAATTGAGATTTATATATAAAATCACTAAAACATTTGAACAGCAAACTGATTATATAAAAACAAAATAACATTACTAAACTAGTCATAAAACAAGTCATACAACAACAGCCCGTGTTAAGTTTAGATCCAAGTATTGCTATTATGAGGATAGTACCAAACGTTGCTGAGTATTATTTTAGATAATAGTTGAATTGACAGAAATTATTAGCAAAACATATCCGTAAGTTATTTATAGGTTTGTTGCAACTATCGACTGCGCGTACGTCGAATATACATCGTTTATGTTATCGCTAGATCATGTGGCAGGTTTGTTCCAACACCCTAAATTTACCGTCCGCTACATATGCAGCATAAAAACGAGCTACAGTTAAGATATAGCCTAGGTATTGGACAACAAATTTTATGTTTTCTGAGTGCATTGGGACAAAGCAGTTGGAACGGTTTATGTCATCTATTGTGCATCTTTAGTCACTGCGACCTTGATAGATCTATTGTATGTAACAAAATGCCCTTAGGTGAAGGCTCTCAATAAACGTTAATATTACTTTAGGAGCTTCATCCTTCGGATCAGTAGATGTCAAAAATGGTTTACTGAAATGTTGTTGTCGAGTGCAACTGATGGCGACACATTTGCATACAATGTGTTCCACCGTCTCCAGATATTCTTGACATAGACGACAGATTTGATCTTCAGCTTTTGCTAGATTGAGTAGGTGATAATTTAGGACCACTAATCTAAGGTCCCCTTTGCTGAACGATAGCACTATTTTGGCTGTCTTAAGCAAGCCTGATAAGAATGTTTTCGCTTGTTTTTGTCGAAGAACATTTTCCCCGTAGGAGGTCTTTTGATTGCTCTCCCATGTTTTCATTACTTGTTTTACGCGGCTCTCTTGTAGGCCGCAGAAGGGGTTAGGATCGACGAAGGGCATATTCGCTACTTCTCTAGCCAGCTTGTCTGACCTTCGATCCCTTGATGGCTTGGGACCCATCGCAAAATAACGTGGTTTTTGTGTCCCACTTGCCTTAAACTGAGTATACATATGTGAATCAGACCAGATTTGTATGAGTAAGCTTTGATAGCCTCTAGAACTGCCTGACTGTCACTGAATATAGTTATGGTTCCGCCTCGTAACCCTCTCTCGAGGTTCTTTATGTCAAACACAAGTTCCAAAGTAGAGATCTCTGCTTGAAATATGTTGGTGTGGAGTCCTGTAGACACCTGTTCTTGAGACGCCCGTATACCATACCATGGTATTTTTTTTGCTTTGAGGCTGCCCGGATGCTCACTCGGTACGGCTTTCAATGAACATCTTATAAGGCTGATCAAAATTGTATTGCATAGGGATCATGTCCTTTGCGATGTGCATCAGCTAATTTATGTTGGGATCTCCAAGGATTCTTTAAGATCCCCAGGCTGAAGTCCTTTCACTCTACAAAGCGTGAGAGCACTCTAGACAGAGATGTAACATGGAATACGAATGTTTGCTATTGGCACAGATACATCAACATAAAGGATTCTAGCTTGATACAAGGTTCGTTCCAACTCGCTGAAAAATGTGTGAATTTACGGTTCGGGAATCTGTCCAGTGTAAAAGAACTATGTTTGTTCCGACAAACCGCACGCATATAAATTCATGTACAATTTGTTACGCCCGCGTTAGGTTTACACTTTTTGCTGACTGAGAATGATTTAACAACTGGTTGGAACGCTTTCTATATTGGCGGTAGAGTAGTATTTTTTATCATTCGTGTATCAAGTACGTATTGGTAGATTTAAGAAAAGCCATTTTTTTCAATTTCCTAACAATTATTATGATTATAACTTTTTTATTTTAATATTACTAAAAATGGAATAACAAATAATGGAAAGCTGCACTGCGCGTATTAGTCCAAACGATTCCTGCTTTCAACAATATACTAATTTGATTTCTGTAATGGGTATGTACCGGACTATCACAGATTCCTAGTTGGAACAAACTTTACACGTATCATAAAATGAATTTGTATAAACAACAAGTAAAGCATTTCAACAGACAGATGGAGTAAACCAGCTTGAATGTTTATTGTGTTTATTATAGTATAACACGCAAATATCAACACAAATATATTAAGTGGGTTATTTCTGTGGGCTCGCAAGATTTTGTGTGAATGGTGATTTTTAAACAGGTTTTTCTTGGCCTGGTTTAAAATTACATTAAAAATCTGCAGGCTGTCTCCTTAAATTCTAAGCCAAACTATAATACAATACTGTTGTCCTAAAACTAAGGGGAATATTGATTTCTAATTGAATGAATTATTAATTATATTAATGCCATGAGAAAAATAAGAAAGGAACTCCTCAAAAGTTTGTTGGATGCTATGAGTAGAGAATAAGTGCTTAAAAATTTTTCTTTTTGTTTTACATGGATAGTCAATGCAAGGATATTTAAAGCGTATTCATTTGAAAGCAAGCGAAAATTTTGACCGTTTACAAGAACGCGTTCTTGTTTTTTTTTAATTTCACTATAACTTGAAAATAAATGAAAATCGAATAAGAACGTATAATAACGAACGTAAATAAATGTTGATAGTAACTATTTAGTGTTTTCAAAACCAGTCTCCCAACTCAGCACTATAGGTAGGGAACATTTCAATTCAATGCCCTTATCTTTCAGAGTGCCTTTAAATTGGAACCGCAAGTAAAGCCGGACGACTTATCGGACAGTTCTGTTATACTGGCGGGTCCCGGAAATCTACAATCAAAACATTCTAAATCCGGATCATTTATCCAAGTACCTGTTGGCTGCGAGGGACGCCTGTGGCCGAACACGAATTCAATGGTACATCAGTTGAAGAATCAAGCTCGGGACGGCACCATATCCGAGGTTTTAGGGCTCCCCCTGGTAGGATGGCGTGTCAAAACAGAGAGCCGTTTCTATAACAGAGATAGACGTCAAATAGACGGTAAGGTTCAGAAAATCAATAAGTCGTAAAATACAACTGGCTATTTAAAAAATATATAAACAATTATTTCACAATAGTGTGAGTAAACAAAGTAAATTACACAGAGTGTCTTGAAAAGGTTGGGCTGGCTATATATAGCTGTGGTCTTCTCGCTGAAATAAATAAAAGATGAACAAAGATGTAGAATACAGAATTATTTTGAATAGTTGTAAATATTTTTATAGTGGTGGTAACAATGCCTACATATCCGTGGGCTAGTGCGTTTCTTTATCTCCACACATCAATACCATGAAGAAGCATTATTTTTCGTTATTGTGTCTGATGTGTTTTTAATACATCGTGGTAAGGAATCATTTACATCTATAGATTGCCAATGTGCTCCTGCGCTTGTTACTTTGGTGTGTTAGTATTTTGGTTTCCACGGGGAATAATGTGGATATGCTTTTATTTTCAATTTTTGAACAACATCATAACTGCAGTTATAACGTTGCTCAAAGCTACTTTTGTAAAGTGATATTAACAACAAATCAAGTTGCTTCATAAATGATGAATTATCTTTAAATATTAATAAACGTTGTGCCAAACATTACATTGTGAACAGTTACGCCTCTATCATATTCATTTCCTCCAACCATCACAACTGGCATATTATGATGGTCAGCGTGTAAAGTTCTGTACTACTAAAAATTGCTGAAAATTAATTTTTTTTAACGAGAATATTATGAACAGCTGAGACTCAACACCGTTTTAAAGTGAATACTCGGGTTAGTATCTTTAACGGAGAACTGCTTGAATTACAAGTTTTACTACATAGGCTAAAATTATACTATCCCACTTCTCTAGATGAAACGAGGGAGAATATGCTTCGCTTCTTGCTCGTCAACAAATGAGGTTTTAACGATGGCGCCCCAACTCACTACGGTGGACACGTAATTCAATGGTTGAATGCAAATTTTCTTGAGCGATATTGCTTGTATAGGTTCTATTGCTTGACTTGATTTTGTTTGAGGTATTTAAAGTAGCTGCAAATGAATACGCCCATAATTACATCACCAAGTAACAATTATACTTAAAGAAATTTGTTAAGATCACACAACAAAAGCGCGTATTTCCGACTTAATGGTTCGTAAGTGTAATCATTGATAGTAGATCATAGACTTGATGCAATGCTCGTATTCAACGTTGACAGATCCAAAAAATAAAAATATAAATAAATACTAATAATAAATTACAAGAATGTGCATTTAAAACAGTAAAATCGAATATAGTGACACAAAATCTGTGTAAGGGCTATTTATATCTTCTGACTAAGCCTGCAGAAACAAGTGCTTTCGCAGTAGCGTACGGCTCGGTTACTATCAATATTAAAAATAAAATACGTAATTACTTACTATTTTAGTTTGATTGTGTTGTTGATGTAGACTGACGCATAAATTGGCTATAGTATTGTATCATTAGCATGGCTTCCATTGATACTCGGCGATGTGAAAATATGTTGGTGGATTTGGAAAATGAGCGTTCATTCGCCGCTGGCTTACTGAAATTGCTTGAGCTTCGTGCGGATTTAAATTTAAGATACAAAGTTTAATAATGTCAAAAAAACCATATTTGAACCCCCATCTGTAACCAACATTTACAAGTTAGGTTACCGATATATTGAACTTCCCAAAGGTATTTGTTATAGTTTCTACTATCGTTTCCGTGTTTATCTTCTGTAATATTGTACTATGTAAAAGAAGAGGCGCGGATGCCACACCGCTTTTTAAAGTGCGCACTAACACAATACAGTTCTTTCTTGCATTCCTTGTTTCATCCACCGTCAGTCATTTTATTTTTTACTCTGCTTTGATTTGATGAATACTGTACGGTAAAATGTTGATATTGCAAACAATACGTTTAATAATAGTGCCGGTGTATTCAAAAATCGGTTAAGAAATCTATTAACAGTCGTCGAACACAACAAAGGACGCCGTCGACTCGCCATCATCAATCCAACCCACCATCCATACACATACTAACCGTTCGCGTATGAATCCCGACTTCGGGTATGTTCAACTGCTTTCGAAATATATCATCGCCGCCAATGAATGCGCACTCGTTTCTGCAGGCTTACGTCTGACTAGAGATTACAGTTACTAAATGGCAGCAGACATTTACTTATTTTCCTTACCTTTCGATATTCTAAATTAATGTCTGCAATGAATAATATTTATTAGGAAAAAGTAATGCTCCTGTATTTGCATTACTTAACATAACCAAATTTTTGGTAGTTTAAAAAAAGTTTTAACCAAATAACTCAGTAATCATCTATGATTTATTAAAATTTAAATTTGTTTTAGTTCCGTAAATAAAAAGAATAGGATATATGTTTATTGAACATTTTTCGTTTTAAATTGCTTTCTGAACAGGATATCGACGTTTTTTTACACCGATTATAAATCACCCTAGATGCATCGTTTTAAATAATTACTTTAACAATGCTTTTCGATTATCTCTTTTTAAATTGCAGATCCCTAGTATGTGATCTCTATCTCCGACACAATCACTTTAGGCACTGTAAAATATCTGTAATAGAAATATTAACATAGAACTTTCCCTGTTTATGTAAAAAAAATAAGCACTAAACTTTAAACGCAATTTCAGGTAGCGGGGATGATATTCTTAGCTCAAGCGGAGACGGAAATGATGACTACTATTACGATAATTACTACGACTACGACGGGAATTATAATGAAAGGATTGATTCAATCGAAACACCATCTCCAACTACCAAAGCAACACCGACAACTACTACAACTACATCAACAGTATCGCCCACAATAACTTCCACCACCACCCTTCAGACTACTCTTCTAACGAGCGAAACACACCCACATCGACATCATCATGGAGAATCTAAAGGTGAAGAAATCGAACCCACAGTTAATGTAGTAAAGGTTCATGATGTAGGTGCTACACCCACAAAAGACTCAGTTATAACCGAAGAGAATGAAGAAAAGGACAATACTGATGAAATTGAATGGAAAACGACAGTAGCCACAACAACGAGTAAGCCAACGGAAAAGGTCGTTGTTACGCCCAAGTCACCCACAATTCATCCTGAAGATGTTTACGTTGATTATGATATTGATCCAGATGAAGATGATTACGAGCCTATTACTATAATACCATCTGTGGATAAGCACGAATCACCTAAAGAATCGACCGTCATCAATGAAGGCTCAACAACAAAAATACAACCGGAAACTATAGAGTTTATACCAGAAACTACTCCTTATATTACTACTACAAACACAACTAAGGCACCAACTACACAAGAAATTACAACTACGAGTACAACAACAACAACAACAACAGAAGCAGCAACAACAACATCAACAACAACAACAACACCAGTAATAACTACTCCTAGTACGACGACAACAAGCACTACAGTTGCACCATATTCTCTAGCAATCACCCCACCTCAAACGCCGGCTACTTCTGTTACTGACACAACTATTATAACTTCAACAGAAGAAATGCTCGAGACCACCCAAACTGATGATGTTCTTCAACCCACTACAATGCCTCCAACATCTCCCACGGAAAAATCTACATCACCAACAACTACTGCGACTACTGAAAAATTGACCACCCAAGAAGATTCCACAACATTAAAACAAACTACCATCAGACATATATCAACAACGCATGCACCAACAACACGCATAATCACAGAAACACCATTCGAAATTAAAAACTTTTCACCAACAATACAAAATAGGCTAAAACGAATTGCAGTACCAGCTGGAAAAGTCTTCAGTTTCTTGATTCCGAAGGATACCTTTTCAGATGCTGAAGATGGTTTTAATTTGAAGTTGGAGTTCTTAGATGGAGAGGGTAGGCCAATTAAAAAAGATTCTTGGTGCCAGTACAACAATAACACTAGAGAGATATATGGCTTGTAAGTAATTAAATTAATTTTTATACAGTGCGTGATTTTTAATTATTCTGAAATTGTATGTACAGGACTTTCGATTTTATTTTGACCACTGCTTATTTCCGTTATTGCAAATATACAAAGATTCTTGAAATAAAAGGTCATAGTGTTTTACCTCGACAGTGTGATAATTATTTACATTGCATATACAGGGCGCCGCCAATAAAACATAGCTTTTTTTTATGAAACACGCTATATTTTTATATTGTTGAATAGCGTTTCATCTAATTCCAAATAGATATATCATATTCTCTGAGATTATTTTAAGTAATTAGCAAAGATGGTCCAGACGAACGGAAGCACCTAGTTAGCATAGCCGGTCGACCGTGCTTATCGGTAGGAAATAAGAGTACAAAAATTAAGTCTTGCATAGATAGAGGAAGGTGGCACATCGTTCCCTTATCGAATTCTATTTTGGCGATGACCTCCTCGTTCGATGTGAACCGTTGTCTCTGGGGACCAAATCCGGTGAACATTAATTTAATAATTTTGGCAATCGAAGCCGCGCAATGGAAAAGAATCCTTTTCTTTTTCAAACGAGGACGATTTTTCTCGATTTTTCCGCTCAACCGGTCCAGTATCAACGCATAATACTTTCCGGTTATTGTTTGTCCTTTTCCCAAATAATCGGCGCAGCATACTCTGTGCATCCCAAAAACCTAGGGTTTCACCTTGCCAGCTGATTTTACCTTCTTCGCCTTCTTCGGAGTCCGGTCGCCTTCAATACTCCACCGTTTTGACGGTTTCTTTGTCTCTGGAGTATAGTAGTATCCATGTTTCATCCATAGTTATGTATCGACGGAGAAACTCGTCAGGATTGCTACGAAAACGCGTCAAAACAGCCTCAGAGTCGCGTTTATTCTCCATTACGAGCAAACGCGCCATCTTGCCGAGATTTCTTTCACACCCAGTTTCTAAATATAAGATTAACTTAAATAAAGTACATTGCCACAATATTCAAAGAAACCTCAAAGTGAGTTCATATGAGTTGTACCCATATTTTTATGGAAGCGATGATACCTACATATTAGTGTCAATTTGCACTACGTGTACACTAAAAAACGATATCATACAATTTCTTAGTAAGAGTAATCAAATATTACGTGCCCGCATCTTTTGAATTTGAAGTTGGTGCTCTCGGAAATGAGATTGCTATTCGGTATTATACACATGTACCTTATTTTTTACAGACCTCTAGAAGATCACATTTCACGCTGGATATATACAATTAAAGCAACAGACACGGAAAACCAATCAGTTTCAGATCATCTGGAAATATTGGTACAACACTACAAAGCAAAACGTACAGTCAATCATGAGTTCTCTTTGTACATACAAATTGAAAAGAAATGGGAATTTCCGCATCTAATAGATTGGCCTTTGAAAACGCTGAGAGCATTAGGCTTAATCTACGACTCCAACCTTACAGATATTATAGTTAGGAATGTTGACTACAAGAGTGTACCTGCAGTTTTTACTTGGACAAACGATACATTGCCCAAACACTATTGTCCGAAGAACGAAATAGAGAAAATTTTTGATGTAAGTGAACTACTAAATGATTAATTGTATATGCTACACAACTTTCTTTTAGGTGATAACGATAAACAGTGACGGAGATCCAACACATGCATTAATTAAAGCTATGGCCCCAGAATTGCGCGTGAAGAAAGTCGCTTATAAAGGGCTGGGAGTTTGTGAATCAAGACCGCAGACGCCTCATTCCCCAATCACACCACCATCTAATTTCTCACCGATATTGAGAAACCCTGTTGATTATATTAACGCCACATTAGGTGAATTGTTAATCTACAGAGTACCAGATGTAAGTCTAACTTCCCTTCTAAAGTGGTCATTATCATTAATTGCAACGTAGTGACTGAATATGACATTCATTAAAATATCAAGACCATGATCCAAAAATACAAAATTAAATTTTCTAATACTAACATTCTGATTAATTTTAAACTGATTGGCTAATTTTTGATTTGGCTGGAACAAAACCATGATTTCAGCAACATCAAACTACTTTCTGTTTGTTCATTTATGTTATGCTCAACGCGTCATGCAGTTACATTGTCTAAATGCGGTTTAGAAAGTTTAGCTCAAAAAACTTTAGCATTAATCTTAACAGCGAATACATTTTCAATGGCGATGAAACAAAACCTCCGCCTTTAATGTTAGCGTACTTGTTGTTTAGCCGCGGAAACTTAATTTCTTCGAGGTGCATATGTCGTAGATGTACTGTTCTCTAATGAAATTAAAAACCATTTTAAACCATATCAAACCTTTTTGTTCTACAGCGTTACCAAATGTTTCTCATAAAAATATATTAATGAAGGAGTGTTAGAAACAAATTTTGAACTCAAAAAGGAAACATTTACGTAAAACTAGTGTTAAAAATAGTAGATCGCAGCTATTTGTATCAACGCATATCGAACACTAGCGTTAATTTGTAATAGTCCACTGTTCTCGTAGTACAATAGCTTGATGCTGAGGTTTTTGATTTAGAATCGAATGCCGCGACGTGTAGCTTTTACGCCAATTAAAAGGTGGTGAGAGAGTGCAGCTCACGTTTAGGCCATGCACACGTCATGTAGGTCCATTACGCTACCCACTTTACCGGACGCACACCGAGCAGCAGTGCTCAACTAATTTCATCTGCTTTCAAATGGATCCATTGAAAAACCTGCATCACTAAGGCGTACTTAGCTACAGTATCTGGGTGGCGGCCACCTTATCAACACTGCTATATTGCGACTGCTTTTGCACCAATTTATACCCACCTTTTATTTATTATACACTCCCTCATTAAAATCAATAATTTATGTTTTTGTTATAGGATACATTTTATGATCCTGAGGATACTGATCCTAGAAACTTGAAAATGTCTCTTCTCACAGCAAAACGACAGCCTATTCCGCCTGACAATTGGTTGCAATTTGACTCTAAGAATAAAGAATTCTATGGAATACCCCTTCATAAAAAAGACGTTGGTCAAGTGGAGTACCACTTGGTTTGTAAGGACAGCGGAGGATTACCGGCGAGCGATAGTTTAATTGTGCAGGTCATGCAAGGTCCCAGGCGCAATTTTAATGTAGAATTTATAATGAGTTTGGAAGTGGCATACAGCACCTTTTCAAAAAGCGCAGGCATGCAAAGAAAGTTCGTTGAGAAGCTCATGGTGGGTTAATGGAACTTTTTCACATTTTAACATACCTACATCTCTCTTATTTTAGGAATTATTTGACGACAAAAATACAAGCAATATTCGGATAAAGTCAATCGCTGAAGGCTCCGGTGAAAGCAACATTCACCCAACAGTAGTTAGCTGGTTTAACACATCCCTCAGCGTGGACGGCTGTCCAAGAGAAGAAATCAAGAAACTCGAGTCTGTCATGGTTCACAATGATAGAACAGTAGCATCCCGTGTACAGTATATTATGGATCCAGAATTCCCTGTATCTTCTATTCAATTGGAGCATATGGGTGCTTGCAAAACTCGTGCTGCTCTGCCCCCTCCTCAAACGCCAAGCGTTGACATTGCCACTGACGAATCGTCATCAGAGAGTAGCCAGGATGAATATTTAGTTACGTTCGTCGTGCCCGCGGTTATAATAGCAGCAATGCTCTTCCTAGCGGGAATATTCGCCTGCATATTATACAGACGACGAAGAACAGGAAAAATGAATGTAGAAGAAGATGGTAGAGCAACGTACGGTAATAAAGGTAAATATGAAAGATATTTACCTGCACCTGTCATTTTACCGGAGTGTTAATAGATTATTCATTCGTTTATTCTCAGTGCAAGTATTGAAAAGAATCGTACTATAATGCAGTGGTGGCTCGTGAGTGTTTTTGATTGGTGAACATAATAAAGAATTGCTATATTTTTACTACTATTTTGATTTATTAATAAAGAGCTGCGAGTTGAGTCAATTACTAATGATTTTCTCCTGTTTTATCATGAATTCGTGTAGATTATTTCTTACAACAAAAATGGAACTGAAGAATACCTTCAAATCCTCACACAAAGCGTGGTTTTACGTTTATGAAACTAGACATGTAACCTAAATACAACCTAAACGTAGCTATACTAAAACATGAAAGGAAGCGTTTGTAGTGGCAGAAACGATGTGGATTAATTAAGCTCACTCGGCCTCGATGTGCATTCAAATTCGCGGCATACTGTGGGGATATCACTTATTGTACGAGATAGAGTAAGTATAAGTTTAAATTTGGCCTTGTTACTAAATTTTATTCCAACAAATCGAGCAAAATATTACAAATATTTTTAAAACCTACTGAGGTGTATTGAAAAAGCCAACATTGACAATAAAATACAAACTCTTCTTTGCTTCTTACAAATTTATTAGTCCTAGAGAACCTGCAGTTTGAACTTTGCAACATGGACTATCTATAATTATGATTTTAGCTTATATTTTTTACAATTTAAGAAATATTATAAATTTCATTTATACTATGGCAACTTTTGATACAACGTATCTGCCTTCTTTAACGGTCGATATCTCACCACAGAACGACGATTTAAATTTTATTCAGTTATTTTTTGGACATTTCGGCGATATATTGAAAATTTTTTTATATCAACTAGTGTCCACAAGATGGTCATCGAAATCATTGCCATGTATGATTCATTCATTTTTTTTAATAGAACCAGTATATTTTTCGAGAGCGTGATAAAGAAATTGTTACATGTAGATTTTTCTTATAGAATATCCATTCGAAGTGCGGTGAACACTTACTAAAATTTTGTGAGTACTATTTTGTGTAATATCTACGTTACACATTGCCTTAAGGAATTCATCAATAAAGGTGTTTCATAAACATTTGTATTTAACTAAGTTACAAACTTTTTAAACAACTTCCAAAATCTTTACTGCAGAAGAAACTTAGTGGGCGATGCTTTAAATAAAACTTTTTGTTTTGTGCCGAGCTTTGCTTATTTTTGCTATTTATTATTTGTATGTGATAGAACTGATAGTTATTTTGAATAGTTGTTGGAATTATACAAATAAAAAATAAGGTTTTAATGGATATTTTTATCGAAACAAAAGTTTATATTTCGTTGCAACTACGTTTTTAAACCAAAAACGTACTTATACAATTTTATATTTAATTTACTAAGAACAACAAGTTTTAGGTGTAGCGAAATGATCATAAAAAAATAGAGATAGAATAAATTAAACATGGCAACGATTTCGACGGCCATCTTGTCGCTAGTTAATACAGTGTTAAGTGAAAGTCCACTTGAAATGGAAGCACTCTGTAGAATCTATATTTTACATTAAAATGAAACTCATTTTTTTTAATATGTAGTAGATCAAAAAGTCTATTATAAAGTGGATTATTTTATAATTCAGTTCTTACAGCTATCTAAGATTAAAATTTTAAAAAAGCAAGCAAAAAATAAGTAAACATATCCAGTCTGTTCTGACTTATTTCAATTGTGCAATTGTCAATCCTAGATTGCAGTCATTCAACCATCAATAATGTTAATGAACAATTATGCAGTAACTGTTAATATTACTGCCTCCGCTTGATTTAAATTATAAAATATTAATTTCACCGTCGTAGCATACTTTGGATTTTTCTTAAATTAAATTGGTTTTCTAAATTTCGTTGTAGCTTACATCTTACAGATGTAAGAAGCCGATTTATTAAATAATGCACGACAAAAATTAAAAAAAGGTTCTCTCGTAATCTTCTTATTAGAAAACATATATCAATGAAATTTTGGTTAAAACCATTTCAGGACCTCATGAATTCAGTGGTGCAGTTAATAAAATGTTGCTATTTTCGACCTAGAAAATAATTATAATGTACCTTGAAAATTTAGATGAATTGAAATTTTATGTGGAAGCAGACTTTTTGGTTCACTACATATTAAAAAATGGTTTTATTTTGATGCAAAATTAAGGTTTTACAGGGGCGCTTCCATTTCATATGGGTAACATTGCATATAAAAAATTACAAGAAATATTCGATGGAATAACATTTGAATCAGCGCTCTAGCTCAATATGATATATTGTTTAAAAAGAAATCTTGGTTTGATTTAATCGAAAAATAAATGTTGTTGCTAGTTGATAATTTTTTTATGTCTGCGTATATTATAGCAATAAAGTCAGAACCTTGTTCATATTATGCTTTAACAGAAGTAGTTTCCATAAGGCTGCAAGGCCGCACGCTCTCCCTGATATGTAATTTTACAATTCAATTCACATTACAAACAAAATTATTCAAATTTCTCTTTATTCCGTGGTGAATACTGTAAAATGAATTATACCTTATGCAATAAGTTGGAATGAAATATTTTGGCCGCTATGAAATCGCGGCCGTTGTTTCTACAGGGACGTTAACAGATCACGACTAAAGGGCCAATCACAGTAAAGTGGATATATGTACCTTTTGGATGCATCATTTTCGCTATCAGTCTTCTCTTGACTATGAGATGGAATATTGTTACTTAGTATAGATTTTTCCTGTGTTTTCATATAACGACAAGTATGTGCGTTTACCATGAAGTTTAAAATGAATAGAATTATTGTTACTCTGACAAACTTCCTATGGAAGAAAAAAATTAAGTAAAGGAATTAGATAGACTATGGCATCAACTAAAATTGGAAAAAATAGCAAAAAGACGAGCTGAAAATAGAACATTCACACATTTTTTCCATGGAAATTTATATTTTATTATATTGTTTTCCGTGTGTGTTGTAACATATAACTGCGTCTGGATCATCAGGTATTACGGTGTGAAAAATCTACATCATTTAACCGCTAAAATAAAGAAACATGAAGAATCTTGTGGTCACATTAATGCTCGGCAGAACAAATATTATGATGGAGCTCAATTCAGCTTACCGACAATTGGATTATTGGTTATTACGAGAAAGTTAGAGAACATCGTTATATATTAAAACGTTTAATATTGTATTAAATTTTGTTGTGCTTTTGAACTGGCAAGAGAGATAATGACGATAGCGAAAAAAATAATTGCGCCCTTTCGCTAAAATGTCACGAACCGCCACTGACCTTAACATTAAGATACATTTGTGCCCTCTGCTATTTTTATGCACAGGTTTGTATGTAGCAATTATTTGCTAGTTACAATATTTGAATGCTTTTTATTTCATGAAGTTATGTTGTTTCTAGGTATACCGGTAATTTTTCAAGAAGAACTAGAAGAGAAACCTGAATCCGGTACGAAAGCTCCGGTAATCTTAAAAGACGAGAAACCGCCGTTAGCGCCTCCGGAATATAGTAAAAGCGGCTCGCTAAAATTAACGGATGACTCGGAACCATATCAGCCCCCTCCGCCAGTAACTCGCACACAAGATAATGGACGGCAAGTAAGGCCCAAGCCTACCCCGACATACAGAAAACCACCACCTTACGTGCCACCATAACAATTACAGTTCACTTTCTTTCAGCAATAACTGACTCCTGCGGTGCATACTCTGCTGCCACGTAATTATTTTCCCCCGGCATGATATTAAATTCCTATTGTGACAATTATTGTATAGGAACTTTTATCTAATTAATCCTTTTATTTGTTTTTATATAGTGTAAATATGTCATTTCTAGGAATTGTCTACTGCATATATTAATAATTTATAAAAAAATATAATTTGACTACTGATGTGTGTAAGAATAGATAATAATTAAGTTGATATATGATGGATTCGATTACGATGCGGTTATTAATAAATTGGAATTACCGTGGCGAAATTATAAAATTAAAAAAAAAAGTTAAAAGCTTCGCTTCTTGTGTTAAGTTATATATCAACTTAATTAGAGTTTAAAATTAGATTTGAAAAATGTATAAACATATCGATTTCCTTCTGGACCAAGATGATTGTTTCTAATGCTCCGTCGTATTATTTATTATCAATATTAATCATATCTGTACTTACATCTATATCTCAAAATGTACATGATAACACAATACCTTCTCACTCAACGTCTTTCTCGAATTAGGAGTTATTATTAACTGGAATGGGTTTATTGAGAAAGCAGTAATTCGCAAGGTTCGATGTGCCATAGCTCCCTCGATTTATATAAAATTTCGAATCTATATTCCATGGACGTACGAGAATTGCTGTTATAATGTGCCACGTAATTTCTTTACTCATATTTTCCATAAAACAAAATTAAATTGAAAGACTGTTTTATATGAACACTTTTTTCTACATTTAGATGCTTTCACTTGTATTTTTTCTACATATATTTATTTTTGTAAGATTCAATTCAAATTGTGCGTAGATTTTTTTTTATATATATATATGTACTAGTTAGAAGTAAATATGTAGCTCAAATCTTTCTTTGTGTGTAAACGGCAGTGTACATCTAGTGATTATCAAGCTATGATACCAAATTTGGTAGTTGGAGTATATTATTAGATTTGATGTAGACATTCAACGACAAATCCGAAATATGCTCGATAAAGAGAACTTTAGATAGTAAGACTTACGAAGGTTTAAACGATCCTAGATTTTTTACCTGTTAGCGAATATTTACATATATATGTAGACATAAATAACAAAAAACTACTTATACGTGTTTATATCAAGGCAGTTATGTTAAAGGAACATACAATTCATATCATTATTATCAACATAACGAGAGACACTACAGGCGTTTATTTAAATGGTATGAAATAAATCATCTGATTTGTGGTGTCTAAAATATATTCGATTAAATAACTATAATTAACTTAGAATATAGACATAAGTAAGGCTGTTTAATATGCTTAGGATTATATATCAATAGTTAACGGACAGAATATGAAAATTGTAATAATCATTTTAAAATTGCACAATCCTTATTATTTTTATATGATAGTATTTCATAGATGCATACATCAAAAATGTGACTATTACATTAAAAATCCATCATGATTACATGAACAATTCACATGTATCTGAAACAGAGAATCGTTCACTTTGACAAAAATTTAAATACTTCTTCAATCATAGTTCGTTGTAGTTGTTTTTGTATAGTGTTTTTTAAGGTAGTTTTATTTTTAGTTACCATTAAATGACTCGTATAAATACATACTTTAGGGCAATTTATATATAGCTTATAGGCCCCTAAATAATTTATTTTCACACTTTGACTGCTTGATTTTTTTTTATTTTTTTATATATGTGAATAGAGAAAAAAAAAACATAAATAGTTCATTAGTGACCGTACAGAGAAATTGAAAACGTATTAATTTTTTCAAAATAGTTTTGTGATTAGTTAGTTTCATATCACTAGATATGTATGTACTTCTACGTCATATCATATATAAAAATATATATACTTTTATATTAATCCAACATAACTGTTTAATAAATACTGAACAGAACGTTTTGTTTATTTTATTTACCTATTGCTAAAGCTTAATTCATCAGTTCCCTGAAAAAAATAGACTTACAGTAGTGCAGATCATTTTGACTTCGTTGCATACAAATTTCTCCGATACAACTGTAGAAACATTTAAGGCTGCAAATCTTTCACCGAACAAATACAGCTACAATAACATTGTTTAGGTGGGTAAGTGTTATATAATATATATATATATATGTGCATTGTCGCATTTAGACGATGTGCATGTGTGTACGCGCAACACAACAGTAAGCACACGCCTATTATTATTTTGTTACTTATTTTATTAGAATTACTACGAAGCGCCGGGAAAGGAAGGAGAAATCGGCGTCTCTAATCATAGTACGTTACGTTGTAAATGGTGGCTGTTTAGGTTACCTAACTCTATAAGTTTGAAATTTTGAATCTATCAATGTAAATATGTTTCGTTTGCTGTTGTCACGATAACCAAATAGTACTGACACCAAAGACCACTTGGATGCAATAGCCAAATGTAGGACTTGCGCTTCACTGTAAATAGCTTTTACTTTACTACAATATTAGACGTGCATCATTTTACAAAAATATAAATTTTATAAGGCGGACACAGGAAAAATATATTGTGCTATTTAAACTACGTTTCTAGTGTTCGAAATTGGCAAAGTGCGGTGTTTAGTATATTTCGAAGGAGCACTAATACTATTCCTTGCATATTGTGTAATCGGATAGTTGCTCGCGCCCTCCCATTTACGTCATCACCCACCGCTGCTGATGACGTCTATTATACCAGCAGTTTTAGCTTTTGCAATTCCAAAAGATTAGGATACCTGTACCTAGTGCGTGGACGGACGATAATTCCTTTCCTTCAGCTATTTAGAGAAAGGGTTTTCAAATAAAAAATAAGGGAAGGAAAATTCTGCATAACATACAATAATATCCCAGTATACAGGACATTCTATCCCCGCTGCGCACAATACAAATTTGGTTTTTTAAACGGAATACTTGATTACTATTACGTTTTTAAATACTTCTGGCAACTTGCTCAATATTTCGTATAATTATCTATCTTAATTTTTGAGATAATGAATTGAGATTTTTGCGGAGTGTCGCTGTTTTTTACCGGCCGATATCTTAAACGTCTTACGCGCTAGAGTGATGATTCAAATTTTATTTGATTGAGTATTAAGGCAATACGTCGAAAAGTTTTTTCTATATCAACTGAAATTTACAAGATGGCCATCGGAATCGTTGCCATGTTTGATTCTCGCTATTAGATTGTTTTTAATGATACACCTGTATATTCTTTCGCGATCTGATAGAAAAAAGCAGTTTTTTTTTATAAACAATTCCTTATAACTGAAATGTGTTATTCTTTGGTAAATTAAATATGGAATTCATAATTATTTCTATCGGGAAAGACAAACGAATAAGGAAGTATACAAACAATAGGTGTGAGAGAACCGGAAGGATAAAGGAAGAAAGGAAGACCCAGAAAGAAATTGAGAGAAGTCATCTCAGATGATTTAAAGAAGAAACAAATAACAAATTGAATATTTAAAGCAAGAGATAGGGAGCAGTAGAAACAAATTATACAGCTATGGGCCTAAAAGACAAAAAGTTTATAGAATTTTGTCTTAGCATCCTACGTGTTTAAACGAAAAACTTATCTGCAAAGCTTTGTATTTAATTGACGCAAGGAAATGTTTACCAGAAAGATTCCAGAAGAGCTTCCCTATTATATTTTGTAAAAATATACATAGTGCTCCATTTAATATAATTGAAATAACATTAAATAAACTTGGTAAATTATCGGCGACCTTCTTGTAGAATCTGGTTGATATAAAAAATCTTAGATTTCTTGTCAAAAAACTCTAGGAAATACTCAACCAAATAAAATTTAAATCACCACCCTAACATGTAAGGCGTTTAAGATATTGGTTGTTAAAGAAGCAGTGACAATTTGGAAAAAGATTAAATTATGCTAATTATCTCAAAAACAAAGATAGATAGGTATAGGGAATATTAATAAATTGCTATGAATTGAAGAGAGGTATCTAAAATTGTAATAATAAAAATTTAAAAAATTAAACTTGTATCATATACTGTGGAAACTGAACAGGCTGTATAGTTGCATATAATTTTATGTAACAAAGCATTTGTTTCAGAATATTTTTTATATGGAATCTTTTTCTGTAAATTCCTCGGGAAAGCAATTATTTTCTGTCCACGCATTAGGTATACATGCTGTGTATGCTAGTAATAGCAACTGTTTTATTGTTTGCATAATTCCAACTTAATTCTGGTTATCAGTGATTTGCTGTGGTAAGCAATCTCCTCTTCCATTGTCATACTACCGCATCTCCCCAACCCACTAAATACGAATTGATAAGAGTCTAAATACTCTATCGGTACGTGTGTACTATTTTTGTTAGGTATTATGTGCATTACAGATTCAAAATCAAGAAATAGATACATACAATTATTTCTTAGAAATTACTTTAATATTTAAATTTACTATCTACATTAAAAAACAAAATACCTACTTTAAGATATAATCTTTTGGATAATCGTAAATTTTAGGAAATTGTTTAACTTCCTCTTCCTTATATTTGTCTAGTCTCTTTGGTACTGTTCGTAATTGTCTAATTTGATTAGAAACATTTTTTAACATCTCATCGGGCACGTTTGCATCTGGAAATATATGCAACCTCTGCATTGTATATCTTCTCTGCAGATTTCCATCCATACTATTATATACAGCTTTCTTCAAAATCTGCAATAATAAAGGTTATCGATTTTATTAAACAAAATCCAGGAATGCATTACCATTGTGGGATCCTTTTCATGTAACTCCCATGCTAATGTCCATGTGGCACCACCGGGGTATCCTGTATGATGGAAATATACTCTCTTTTTCCATTCGTCACCTGGCAATGCTATTTCTGAACTATTTATAACTATTACATGATCTCCACAATCATCTGCATAAAAAAAACAGGTTCAAACTACATGTATTCATTATACATAGTAAACAACACATAAGTATCGGCAACCTCACTGATCGGTTGATGACGAGGACTATTCGTGTCCTCGAAACGGCCGTCCCGGACTAATTATTATATTACTATATAATAAATTAAACTTGTGTGGTGCGGAGGTTGCCGATACTTATGTGTTGTTTACCATACTACGCCACAGTCCTTGCTATCATTATTGTTCATTATACATACTCATCGGGTGGTATATTGGTTTATATAATCCCATTAAGTGTTTTCTTATAACACTTGCTGATTCAAAAGGATTCTGCCAGGTAGCATCATATATGTGCCAGATACGAGCAAAAGTTGCCCATTGCTTAGATAAATAAAGAAGCAAATTAAAAAATACAATACAAAATACATAATAGTGAATACCTGTACTCTTTTTAACACAGACATATGAATGTTTTATGTAATTTATTATTTACTTTTTTTCGGACTGAATTTAACGCAATTAAATATTAAGGTTATTTCTGAACCTTCTTTCATACGCCTGCAGAGATTATAACCTCACTCTGCTATAGCCGTAAACCTGTAAACATGCCTAAATAACAGGTACAAAGCACTTGATAACAGGTATATGAGTATGCATCATACAACACTCTATGTCTCTGTTCTATACTTCTCTTCAGTAATTTTATGGCACAGTATCTCGAAGTTTTTTAACGTGACTCCAGTTATTAAATTTAAATAAAATTACAAAACAAAATTGAATCAAAAGACTCTCAGAGGAATAAGAGCAGTTCTACTATTGTGAGATTTGTGGGTTATATTGATAGTTATATGGAGCTTTTAGAACTGCCTTTAGTAACATTTAGCTTGGAAGTTGGTTAGCCTTGGTCCATGGTATCGGCACACTAAAACTCTTCAATTTCCTTTGTAATCAAAATAAATATTTTTGTGATATATTTATTTTAATTTATAAAGTGCACTGAAAAATAGATACATCGTTATTTTATTTTATGGAATTATGTATTTATTCCAGGTACGTATGAGTAGATTATTTTATTTTCTAAGTTACGTTGGTCAGAATTTGAGTTTGTACATCCGGCTCCAATCAAGAGAATTGCCATTTTGTATCAAGTATTCACCTAAGTGGGGTGTAGGTGCTATTTACGCGAGAATCACTTTTTTTTGTAAATTGTATTCTGTATTAAGTGCATTGTGACTTAAATAACGTATGTTTCTCTGATTTTATCTATATCATTATTATTCCATGAACGTGTGCATAACTAGGTAAAATATGAGTGTTTTGTGTTGTGTTTCTAGGCGAGGTGAGCTGTGGTGTCGTCCATTGTGTTGTCGTGTAGCTGTGCACAGTGCGTATGATCTCTGGAAGAGACAGAATCACCGTACGAATACAAAATATGAAAAGAAGTAGTGACAGAGATACGCCACCACGCAGTAAACGATCTCGTTCTAGTATGGGCCGTTATGACGATAGTTCCGATGAAAGAATAACACCAGAACGAATCCGACGTAGAGGTAGCCGTGGTCGTTCGCCAAGTCCGCGTCAACGATATTTGTCGCCCCATCGCGACGAATATATGCGTCCCCCAGATCGCGCTTACCCTTATAAAGTACTATGTGTTAGCGCTTTACATCCAAAGGCAAGCGATGAAGTTATAAAAGACACTTTATATCGCGAATACAAAAAATACGGTGAATTAAGTATCAGAATTTCCCATGAATTAGATGAACGTGTTGCTTATGTTTGCTTTAGAAATCCGGAAGATGCTCGTGATGCAAAACATGGTAGACCGCGTATTATTATCTATGACAAAGTAGCCCTTGTCGAGGCAGTTTATGAAGTTCCTCGTTCTTCTAGTGATATGTATCGCAGACCACGTTCTATAACACCAGAATATGATAGGCATTATTACCCTCGCTCTCCGGAGAGACTTAGACCTGTTGATCGTTATGATAGAGCTTATGGCCCACCTCCTGTTCCTGTACATCGTGAATTTAGACGTGAAGCCCTTCCTGCTCCTCATCATGAATACCTTGCTAGACCACCAATGCACCATCCTCCTCATATACCTCCCGCTCATGCTTATGGTCCCCCTAGACATACCGTACCAAGACCTCCTTTTGAAAAAACTGAAAATAAAAAGGATAAATTTCCTAATTATCTTCATCATATTCAACCTGAAGAAGATCCTCTGGCCACGAGGACACTTTTTGCTGGTAATTTAGAAATTAATATAACTGAAGAAGAATTAAGGCGTATTTTTGGAAGATACGGTACTGTGGAAGATATTGACATAAAAAGACCACCACCTGGCACTGGTAATGCATTTGCTTTCGTTCGTTTCCATACTTTAGACATGGCACACAGAGCTAAAGTAGAACTATCTGGGCAGTACATTGGAAAGTTTCAATGCAAAATCGGATATGGCAAAGCAACTCCAACGACAAGAATTTGGGTCGGTGGTTTAGGTCCTTGGACATCTGTCACGCAATTGGAAAGAGAGTTTGATAGGTTTGGTGCAATAAAAAAGATTGATTATGCAAAGAGTGATAATCAGGCCTATATTCTGTATGACAGTATAGACGCTGCACAAGCTGCTGTAAAAGAAATGAGAGGTTTCCCTTTGGGAGGACCTGAACGTAGATTACGTACTGATTTTGCAGATGTTACTCCTGGTGTAACATACAGGCCTAAGCCAGCATATCCTTTACATGAAGATGGTGTGGATTATAGACGTGGTGTTGAAGCAGACTATGAAGGTTATGAAGGTGAAGGTTATTCAAGATATAGAGGCCGTGCACCATATCCTGAAAGAAGAGCTGGGAGTCGTGGGCCTTACAGATATCCGGAAGATGATGAGTGGGGTAGATCTAGGCCAGCAGATTTAGATTATGATCGTCACAGATCAGGATCTAGAGGGGTTGATAGATCTAGATCTAGATCACCACGTCGATCAATTGATTCCGATTCTGACAGTGGATCTAGAAGGGCCGGATTATTGGCTTCAAGTCGTACATTGCCCGAAGTAGCTAGAAAGTGTTCCACTGTGTGGCAAGGAGCTTTGATATTGAAGAATTCTCTATTTCCAGCTAAGTTCCATTTAATTGATGGCGACACTGATATTGTTGATGGTTTGATGAAAGACGAAGATGGTAGACATCAACTTAGGATTACACAGAGATTAAGATTAGATCAACCAAAATTGGAAGATGTCCAAAAACGAATAGCAAGTGCCAGTTCACATGCTATATTTTTAGGTTTACCTGGATCCACAGCTTCAGTTAATAATGACGATGCAAATGTTCAAACAAGACCTCTAAGAAATTTAGTCTCTTATTTAAAACAGAAGGAGGCTGCTGGTGTTATATCACTGTTAAACAAAGAAACAGAAGCTACAGGTGTCCTATATTCTTTCCCACCTTGTCCATTTTCCGCAGAATTAATAAAACGTACTTGCCACAATTTACCAGACGATGCATTAAAAGAAGATCATCTAGTTATTGTTGTGGTACGTGGCGGTACTGCTTAAGTATCCTTTTTATTAATTGTTTTCCTTCCTTTTTTGCTACACATGAACATGACTCCCACAATTTTATTTTTATTTTTTCATATTTATATTCACATCTACATAATATTGCATATTTTTAATTTTATTTTTATCATGGAAAGCAAAGGATCTTGTGTAATTTAATTAGTGTAGGACTTGATTAAGAATTGTTTTTCATCTTATTTTCAGGAAATTAGTGAGCCGAAATAATTTAGCGGAGTTGCTGTAAAAAATTTTCCTGTGAAATTTAAATTTACTTTAAGTTCATTTATCGATATCATGATTATTTATATGTGCAGTTTAACATTTTATCAATGCGACCTCACAATAGGAAATATTGTACTCTTGTAAAAGTGGCAAAGACAAGTGATTATACTATTAGTGCTTTTTACAGTTCTTTCTCATTTATTATATTAACGCAAGATTATCTGTAGTGACTTATGTACTTTTTCTGCAAGGATTTATCTAAGATGTGAAAGGACTGTATATTTTATTAATGTTTAAAGTAAACATTTGAAAAAATTGCAGTGGTAGGTAGTGTTGTGATGTAGTTATTTAACATCATTTAACAAAAACGAACTACATTCAATTTGTGATGTAGAAATTTGTGTTGGAATTTATTGACTTAATAAGTGTTTTTAATAAGATCTTATTATTTTTGTCAAAACGCAATTACTCTAGCTGTTTGCTTGATATTAATATTAAGATCTTGTTATATTAGTGTTGTGACAATAGATAAGTTCTTCCAGAGCTGTGTTGTTTTTTAAACAAAAATACCTCGTGTTGTGTGGGAAATATGGTTATAGTAAAAGCCACAACTTTATTCTCAATAAAGGGTGACAAACATGTGCATTTTCTTACAATTAAAAGTCAAAGACGTGTTACAATTCGTTTGTGTGGCAAATAATAATAAAAGTTAACTATTGGGAACTGAACTGGTGGTATTCAGAAGTAGAAAAACATTTGGTCATAAGTGTCGACAATTTAAGTGCATTTTGTAAGTTCTTTCGTGTTGTAAAGGTCAGATATATACATGGTGTACTGAAAAACATTTCCAATTTCCAAATTGTTTGCTAACTGCCCATTCGGATCTATGATGTAAATGTATCTAATGATGTGCATATAAAATGAAAAATTGCTGCATAATCATCTTTAGATACAAATCTGTATTTCAAATTGTTGATTGGTTTTTCAAAAATATCTTATTTCGATATTTTGATAAATACTTGGTAATTGATATTGTTCTAATGTTCATAAAATTGTGGAACTATTTTCATGTTTAGAGACGTAGAATTCAGTAATTCATAGTTTGCTGTTATATTTTATTATATATGGCTACTTTCAGTTATGGGACGAATATTTCTAAGTGCAGAAATGATCAAGCACCAATGATGTAGAGTTGGAAGAGGAATATATCAATTCTAATAAAGTATTTAAAAGGTCTTGGTATTCTTACGAAATTTTGTTACAAAATAGTTTTATGATTTTATGAACAAAAATACGCTCTTGTTAAAGTTGAATAAACGTAAATTGCAAATGAGTTAAGTGTTAGTAAATACACCATGTATTAACCATAATAAAGTGAGTAGTGATTACCTTCCAAATCAGACCGTAGAAACTTGTCTGTGTAGTGATCTGAATTTCAAAATTGACTAATCAGTGAACTACGTCAGTTTAATTTAACTCTTGAGTCATACAAATAAGTTTTGGTCAAAAAGTGCGCTTGAGGAATGGATAATTTTTATACTGTGTTGGACAATATTGTTTACATCTCAAGGAGAATGGTGAGAAATAGATTAAGATTTTTTTTGGATATTTAACAAATGCACAGTATGTTGTGAACAAACTAACGATTTTGTTTCCAATTCATTTCAAGTAAGAGACTTGCATAGAAAAGAATTTACAACATACTGTTCTATATAGTTAACACACCTTACTTTACAGCTTAAATAAAATTTGTTACTCTGAGCAAAGTAATACTTAATGATCCTAAATTTATTTCAGTTTAATTAACTGTTAATAAAAATGCCTCTGATTAATTAAAAAATACAATAAAGTAAACAACACATAAGTATCGGCACCCTCCGCACCACACAAGTTTAATTTATTATATAGTAATATAATAATTAGTCCGGGGCGGCCGTTTCGAAGACACGAATGGTCCTCATCATCAACTAAATCGGACTAATTATATTACTATATAATAAATTAAACTTGTGTGGTGCGGAGGGTGGCGAATCTCGTGTTGTTTACCATACTACGCCACAGTCCTTGCTATCATTATTGATAATAAAGTAATTTAAAAACTGAAGTATAAGAGTAAGAATTCTAGTACATATGCTTTTCTGCAATTTTCGAAACATGCAGTTCGTGTTAATACTCATGGTTTATCCCAGAGAAGTACTATATTTAGAAGAACATTTACCATCTACAAAACTAGTTGTGCCGATATATGTACAGGTAGGTATATTGAACATAATATCCCTTATTTTCAAAATATGGAGTTATTTGATACAGCAGGTTTTCATATCGATAAATTATTGTAACAGTGGTAAAGTATTATAAATTAGACTGCTTCCACTCTACAGGAAGAAATACCCAGAAAAGTGGTTATATACAGGAGTTAATGTTACTTTGCAATTTTTCAGTGGGCATGTATTGTAAGCATTTCCCCCGACCGAGGAATTTACCGGTCGTGCGTAGGCATGACGCTACTGATTCAACAACCAGAGATTGTATAAATAATTAATTGAAATGTTTACATTATTTCACCCCTATTAAAACGGTCATTTAATTTGAATAGGTATACCACTTGCACGTTATATGTACAGGCTGTGCACTATGCATTTGGCTATTACAAGATTAAGTTTAACAATTGGTAAATCTTATGATGGTAATAAAAGAAGGTTTCGATTGTTGAAACCACTAAGTTATGTACGAAAACAAATGTTTTGTGATTCTGCAGTTTTTGTAACTTTAGATTGTATGTTACTGTGTATTTTATGTAGAATATGATGAATATTCTTTTATTCTAACGTTCTGAGAAAGCCAAACCAATCTATGTTTGCAAATGTGTTTTTTTTTGTTTTTTAATTATGTATGGATAGTTCTTTTTCCGGTTATAAATAATCATGCAACATACACGGCCTATTAAGAAATATATAGTTGGAGAAATAATTATACAATAGGCTCTTCGATAAATATGAGGTGTATATTTTTAAAAAGTCGAGTATACTTTCTAAATTCGTGGGAGTAACGCGTTAGGAGTAGTGCATTTTTATTATAAACCCTGTTGGTTCGTTCGGAATATTTACAGACTTCCCTTTTTAAATATCTTCGTTAATGACCCCATACTATATCATGGTCAGAAGAAAAAAAACAACTATATTTTATGGAAAACAAAATAAATACGTATATTTAAAAAAAACTAATTTTGCCAAATTTAAGCTTATACTTGTTCCACGAATATGGGACAACCTGCACAGCTAACAAATCACCAAAACTCAAAGCGTAGTTCTATCCCAGATTGTGGGTATATTTTTTTGGCGTTAATGTCTAGTAATACACTGAACAAGAGCTTTTTTTGTTGGCTTTTGATCTTTTTAAATATTTTTTAGCTCATTTTAATTATGCATTTTTTTTTACATTATAACTTTATGCATTTTAGTATATAATATGAACTACTAAAATACTGAGCAAAGCTAATTTAAACGAATTAAATTTAATTCGTTAACTAATGTTGTTTATATGTTTATCTGTCCTATTTAAATTCGCTGGTATCAAGTAGAATTTAATTTCCAACATTATAGGCTGTTCTGAATTCACGAGTTATTTAAGGGATCCTGCTCGTTGTGAGATACTTAAAATATACGTTGTACTACAAATTTGGGACATCCAGTACATTTCTTCCAATTTAGAATTTATAAATTTGATGATTGACGTTGAATCTCCATCGTTAGAGTTGCAAATCTAAATGTTTGTTTGTATTCAAGCTTCACTTTGGCAAATAACAGTAAAGTATCGGTACACTCCGCACTATGCAAGTTATTTAATTAATTCGGTGCAGCTGTTTAGAGAATTCCCATCGTCAATCGTACCACCGAATGAGAATCTATGAGTTCTTGAAACAGCTGTTCCGAATTAATCAAATAGTAACATGTGCAATGCGGAGTGTGCCGGTACTTTAGTGTTGTTTGCTGTACTATATAATCCCTGGTATCATTACTGAGTTTCTTTCATTTGCCTTAAGTACTCTGCCGAATCCTATTTTATCGTTTTCAGAATACATCTTAAAAATATCAGATGGGATGGAGGATACATATTCAAATATCATACGGAGATTAAAAAAACGAGCGATATTAGAAGTCTAACCTTAATCTCGTATGTTTGAAGCCAAAGCATAATGATTTACTTTTCTGTAGTTTGGAAGAGTTTTCAGGTAGAAGGAGTATATTATCAATTTAATTTTTAAGAAGTTTTGTAGAATGTGAAGCGTTACTACAGTTGGTAAAAATATTTTATATTCTGAGAATACCAATGTGAAATTGCGTTTATTTGCCTTATCGTCAAAAATTATTTATCAACGATCATTTCTTAGAGAACCAACTATCTTATCAAATAAAATATCTCCGACTTTATTTAAATTAATCCATACCATAGTACTAAACTAAATTGGACCAAGAGCGCATTACAATAAAACCGCATGTGAGTTTGCATGTAAATAAATGACCAATTTATTAAAACCTTCCATCACGTTCAGAAAACCGTCCAGTATATGCACAATACATTAGCTGAAGGTAGGGGTGGTTGCGTTGTGGCTGCGGAATACAGAAGGAAATCGAAGCGTTGTCTTTGACTTGCTACTGGCTGGGGCCCTTTTTCTATACTACGCAAGGAAACTTACGGTTTCCCGAGTAATATATTATGGGATAAAACTTAATTTACATCTTTATTTTTATAAAAGTAAACAACTGAATCTGATGCTCTTTGATAAAATATCTAGATATATGTTAAAAAGCTGTAAGGAAGCGGTTGCGTTTGTAATGACAAAAGCAGTTAGATTATTTTGTTGCGTCTGCAGGTACTTGTTTTTGCTTCAGACAATAAAAAACGGAAACCGCACTCGTTTCTAATTGTATAATGCTGTAGTAAATAAGACGACTATGTTGAGACAGTTTATGGAAATAAATTTGATTTAATGTTGATTGCATTTTAATACCTCAATCTCAATATCGCAGTGTATTTTTGGCACACATTAACAAGTGACGTTACACCTGATAAAAGCAAAGTCATGTATTTCACGTCGAGCAAAGCTGAATGTTTGATTATAAAGTACATTTTAGTTCTATTTAATTATAAACCGCTATGAATCGAAAACCTTGTGACTGTGCAGTGCGTTTTATTCTTAAAGTAACGTACATAATTTCATTTTCTATTACAATATATAGTAACAGATAATTATATAATACACAAAAAATGTTCAAGACAAAAGCAATATGCGATACATTTAGAATCTTCATCCTTTGATATCCATATAAAGGAACTACAGTGACTGGATAAGCATCATCACATCAGGTTTCAGGTAGGTAGTTGTAACAGCAGAAATTTCTTCTGCAATAGAAGGATCCCATTGGAACGTAAGTATAGTTGCTGGTACTAGCCTTAATTGCATAAGAGTGTTTTCATTATCCGTTTCCTCGAATTTGTGGCCAGTTGGAGAAGATAATACAAAGGGACAATTATGCTCTAAATTTTCTTGAATAAATGCGATAACATCTGAAAACTTCTCATATACTGAAAATGTTCCCTAAAATCCAATCAAAATAAATATGTGACGCAGACGTATCCTAACAATTCCATATACTTGCAAATATATTCCATCCGGAAATCTAATTCTTATTAAAGCAAATTTATACTTTCTAATCTCACGTAATTCGTCTTTCTCTCGCATTGCTTTAGTTCGTAATTGCATCTGCTTCTCCATCGCTTCAGTTCTAAAAGCCAAAACAAAGTCCAATTTAGATTTTCTAAATTGTTTGTTGGACGTAGTTATACCTGTACTGCTGCTCTTTCTTTATTTCTTCCGGAGATATAGCATAAAAATCGCCAGGTAATTCAATTTTTTTTGCAGCTTGTGCAGGTGATAATACTTGTACGTTTCTATCCACTTCCAATTCAATTCTATCTTCTGATTTTAGTGCGTCTCGAAGAAACTGCAATAGAAAATAAAACATGTGTTTACTATATCGGGAAAATATGAGCTTCCAAAAAAAAGGTGTATGAACAAATTAATTATTGTGTGTGTGTTAATTTCTAAACTAGTTTAACACCAAATTATGATTTCCATTCATGGCAGCGTTGGCCAAAAATATAGCAATTTTTCTAAGTGATAAATATGTATTACATGATAAATCATAATTGGAACTTTAGGCAACAGAAGGTAAGTTATCAATTTATCATTAGCCATTATGACGGAACTACATCTCCGTGGCAGAAATTCTATAAGTTTATCTACTATTGTACGGTCAATTTAATTCCAAACGGAGCTTAACGCTTGTGAAGTTCATTCGGATTTTTATGTTTTATCGCGAATTCTCGTATCCACAATTTTCCACAGGTTCACGACGGGAGTGGGGTCTGAGGACTGCGATGGCCACGCGATAACACCATGTTTGTTGGTTCTAAGCCAGTCAATCGCAAGTTTTGACTTAAAGTCATTATCGCGTTGAAATTGGTGCTTCAAAGGCATAAATGGCTTCATTTTCATTCATTGTATTGTTGAATACTAAACATCCTGTATATTTGAAGCACGTGAACAAACAAAGAGCTAAGAATATAAGTAAAAAAATAAGTTAGTCCACTGCCTCACAATTAGCGAGTGGGAAATTCGGTAAGGCAAACACTTTAAAGTATTTCATCGAATTCTGCCTTTTCACTTTAGTTATACAAAGCTGTTGTATGATTGCACAAACTTATACGTAACAAATGAATATTCCAAAGAAACAAATCGTGACATGCAAAGCATATGTATTACTTACTGAATACTTGCCTAAGTATGTACAGTGGCCGGTTTATGTTTTGTCTCCCCTTTCGCGTGGCGAGGCCAAGTACTTAGGTTCGGCTAATAAAAGCACAGAGCCGCGTTTATCGGGAATAACCATCAGAAAGTAGAATGGGAGGTAAAATCTACCTGCGAATCCTACAATAATCCAAGCGCACGACTAGGAGTGGCAGAAAGTATAGATACATCGTCTCAGGGGGAGACAAGATATAAACATGTGTACATATACTGACGTAAATCTATGTATGCACATATATGTACGCCCTAATATCTTCGCTAGATACGGCTAGCTTCCAAAGATGATCTCGTTATTTTAAATGGAACCGAAGATTTTTCCGGCCTTGTACGATTGGAAACAATTAATTTTAGTTAGTTACGTATAGAATGTGCAGCTGGCTTAATTCACCATTGCTTAATTAAAATTTGGAGCGAGCGGTGCTACAAAAATATGTTATCTGTTTTAAAGAGATTCTTTTTAAATGACAATTACAGCATGTCTTTTTTTTTTTTCATTAATACCGTGATTAAATCAAAGTATCACTTTGATTTAATCACGAATTAATTTAATTCATGATTAAAGTTGTTTATTAAACAAATTCATAATGTTTTCGAACGATAAAAAACGGAAGAATTGCACTGAAGTTCAAGTCTATATTAGGCAATACATATATTTGCTTTTTTGTCAATATGATCGCCTAGTAAAGTTGACCAAAATATTTCTTTATTTACCTCTAGGGTTTGAATGCCATCGACATTTGCAACATCAAATACCAAGAATTGCTCAGTTGTTCCACTATGTTCCATTTCTTGTTGCCGAAAACCTGCCGCATACAATAGTTCTATTGCACCAAACATTGGTTCAACTTTATCTTTAAATAACGCATTCTGACAGCGTATTTTATGGAATTTTACTTCAGTAGGATTGGCTATTATATTATCTAAATACCTGCATAACACATCCATGCATTCTGTTACCTAAAATTAATTGTGTCTTTTTTACAATGTAACATAAAGTCATTGTACTTACTTTAGTACGACTATAGTTACAGGAATGTATCATGAGACAAGCTGTTAGCCCTCTTTCTTCTTCCAGTTGGTCAAGAAGGAATTCCTTTATTTTACCTCTCCACTCTTCCTTTGATAAAACTTCCTCGCTAATCATCGGGCAGCGGAAATACACACCTGTATAAACACAGTGTATTACTTATTTGAATTTTAGATTAATTATATATACAAATGACGATTCATTCTTTTTCTCTGAGAAACGGATGAAGGTCTTCCTTTATCTATTGTTTATCGTTATGAACGGCAAAGGAACTTTTCAGATCAGATGGCGGAAACAACTATAACTGAATAGCGCATAATAGTATATCATAATATTCCAAATGAAAAAAGTAAATTATAATATTTATTTAGTCCAAATAATTGTTTTTAATTTTAGAAACGTTGTAGCTGCGATAAGAGGTGGTCCATTTATTTTAGCACGTGTAAATATTGAAGTAATTTACTCAACGAAAAAAAATATCTGTAGACGCAATGGTTGCATAGGAAATGCGTCAGTTGTTATTATTAGACGGCTACGCATACATATTTGCCCCGTCGACCATAACGATGTACAATAAGGCGTAATACGTTATTTTTTACGTGGATCAATGGAATGAACTACAGAAAATTGTAATGGCAACTAAGACACGTTTCCATCGTTCCATTACACCACCACAGACTCTATCACTATAACAATGTGCTATTATCATGGTCCAATGATCGCCAAGATTTCCTTAATCTTAAGTCTGTTCCTTTCTGTCTGTTCAAATGGACAATACTTTTCAAGAAAGTCTTAAAGAGGGTCCAATTCTGAGACAAGTATCAACATCCGTACTACTTAAAATTAACATTAGATGAGACAAATGCAGGTCCCGAACTACCTCACTGTATACTGATTGTCAATTCGGCTCGAAAGAATACGCCGTTCTGAACGGGGATTTTTAAAAACAGTTTTTCCTCTTGCTCCGAGGTCTCATTGGGTATGGTCTAAAATTAATTAGTGTCTCATAAGTTTGTACCTTTTTTTTTAATGGAACAGGGTATATATTATTACAAATGTTGAACCATCGTTAAATTCTACGGCAAAGTGTGATAAGGTACTATTGGCGGTAAATTAAAGGCTTCAGAGTTGTTTTTTTTCTTTTTTGGAAAAAGTTTATAATTACAGAAATTATTTCTCCGAAAGTACGCATTGAAAGATGTGATTCTTGGTAGAGACTAAATAAAGCGAAAACGCTTTATTACACTTTGGCTCAGAACAGCAGATTCCTAAAATACAACACATAGCATACTCCATTAAAAAAAATTGTAACTAGGTTAGTTACAAAGTTGTAGATTAGAACTGACAACAAGAAGAAAACCGTTTTGAAAAATCTCCATCCACAAAGGTACAATCTTTTGAGCCACCACTTTCCGCTTCACGAAATTAGCAGAGACTAAACAGACTCGTGTTTTGTCGACTCTCGGGAAAACCAGCAGGCAACACGAACAAATTCTCATGAGGCGAATAAATACGAGTCTGTTTAGTCTCTGCTAATTTCGTGAAGCGCACAGAAAGTGGCGAACTTTAGTTATGACCCACCCTTGCACTACGTTTTCTTAGCTTTTCAAAACATCTTATGTAGTGTTAATATTCGACCGTATCGGTTTTAATACGTTTTTACAGAACTGAGCCCTCTAAGATTTTATTGAAAAAAGTAGATTATTTCATTTAATTGATTTGACTTTCATGTGACCTTGAAGCAATTTCTGATAACAATTATAATAGTACAATATTATTGTTCCTTTCATTAAAAAAATATAGTAAAATAAAACAATGATTGTAGAGATTTCTAGAAGCGTTGCTGATTTTAATATGTTGTATCCGCGCATTTAACCGTATTTTGAACAAAAATGCAACGATAACGGATACAATGCTTTAAATATTTGTTCACGACATCTCCAGAAAAAGCTATATAAAGTTGCACAAAAGTTTGTCAAAAATTACCACCATATACAAGAAATTTTGAATACGTTATATTCTGTACTAGCAAATATAGAAACATATTTACAATGATTAGTTTAATTACCTTCTGTGCGTTTGTGTAATACGAGGTAAGATTACTCTAATGTATTATGGAAATGCCAATGTTGGGCATTCAAAGTTTCAAATTCCAAGACGTTAATATATCTATTTGCACACTGCACGCATAGTAAAAAGTTTGATGAAATTCTGAATGCAATTTTGAAATGACCGCTTTTAGCTCTTGATATGGTGCTGTCCAAAGTGTGAATAGTTCCTGTGTAAAAATAAGCTAAGTTAGACCATTATGGATTTCTGAAATCAAATTAATCCCCATTCCACCTATAAATTATATGAAGTTTTCCTAAACAGGATATTCGAAGTCAAGAGTAGGGGCCATACGCATTATATTTAATATTTTCTGATGTTTTTGATTATGCAAGGAGCATGATCTAATCTAGAGCACGGGGTTGAACGTGCGGTCGATGAATTGGCAGCTAATCAACGCTCTTAACGAGAATCAAACAGTTTTTACTTATTTTTCGATATCAGCTACGCATTCATACTTACATTAGCAAAAGCATTTTAATATGGGCTTGTAGTTGGACAGTAGCCATAATTGGTCAGTGCATATTGATCATGTATGAAAAAACCAAGTGTACTCCGCTTTATTTAAATTGCGGTCTTGTTTGGATCAAGTTGGTTTAACTTATACTACTCACTGGGATATTGTCATAGTTCTTATTTGTTGTGAGGAGCTGCCAATGAGATAACCAGGACGATTGCAACAAAAGCGAATAATCCGCTATAAAGACTCTTTCCAAAATAATAATACCAAATATATACATATTCGCTTGTGTCTCTTATGCTAATTGGAATTACAACCAATTTAAAACTTTCGGCATGTGTTATAAGTGTTACAACTGATAATACCAGAACCCAAGATACGTGCTCATAGTCCAACGTTTTACCAGAAATTAGCTTAATATAATTATATAATGCATTGCCTAACAACTATAATGAATTCTGTAATCACACAAAAAGATTTTCAATTAATAAAGTATTTTATGATATCAGAGAAATACCTTAAATTTATTTTAGAAACATGTTGCACTTAATCGGACAATGTCTGATGTGTATTGTACAGCACACTATATGTCTTCTTGAAATTGTATGTGTTATGTTTGAAAATGTATCTAAATTAAATAAAAAAAATAAAATAATGTATTATACCCTTCACTGCAAGTAATGGTGAAGCTTCCAGTTCTGTCTCAATAGGTTTCCTATATGTTGGAATATCACTATTCTTTCCATCTTTATTTTCAGCTTCTAATTCTCGTCTAACTTGAGCTTGGATAGCAGCAAGTGACGTATTAAAAGCAGTATCCTTTCGTTGACTGTTTAAACGTGCTAATGCTGCTTCAGCCGCTTGTCTAGTCGCTACCGTCGGCTCAAGTCTTTGAGGTGGAACGTAATTGCTCTTTGTTTTACTAGTTTCGAATGATGACGATGAAGAAGCTAACCTATGACCTGGTCCTGCCAACTTGAATTTTGCATCAACCTTCTTCCTTTTAAAAAAGTTCTTAATTTTTTCAGCCATTTTATTAGCTTATATCCTAGGTGTATGTTCCTTCGGTAATTTAAGTTTAGAAACACTAGCCTTCAATTCCTCAACTGCCTTTGATGTAGCTGTAAAATCAAAAACATAAATGTTTATGAACAAAATTACTATGGATAAAATTACAGTTACTTTGTATACCTGGTTTCATAAAACGTTCACAAATATTCTTCCCAAAAACTCTCCAAGCTACACAGATCAGAAGCAAATTAATGAAGAGTAACAAGCTAAATCCTTTCAATAATTTCCACTGAAAATTACTAAAATGTATTGAGTACGGCAAATTTTGAAGGGTAAAAGTTAAGCTTTTACTTTGTTTGTCGTTTAAAAATACTACAAGAGCGGTGAAATACGAATTTAGATTTTCCCAATAATTTGCAAACGCATCGACTAATGATGTATTAATAATATTGGTATAAGAAAACGAAGTCATTACTCACTTCTAATAGCAAATAAATATCAATACAAAAAGATGTTGACATTTCTATAAAACAGCTGACATTCTTTATACCAAAACATTACAACGCAAAATTTCCTAAAAATCATCTAAACGCTGCCAACATAACGGCTAGTAAGAAGTTAAAAGAGGTAGTTAAAAATTGCTCTAATGGTTAACTTAAATTCAAATACAATTGTGCTCTTCTTTGTACCTTTTGTCTCCCGGAAAACAATAAATTTGTTATAAAAAGATTAAATGAAAAAATAAAATAGATATCTGCAATAATTTAGTTGATAATAATCTCTAGAGATGGCGCCCAGTTTCACGCTAAATTAATAATTTCAATTTAATATACAGAATGAACCACTTAAAGTGATACAGACAAATAACAAAGAAAGTAAGCATTTTAACATTCGAATATTTTTATTCCTGCCGTTTAAAGCATGCCACTTGGTTTACATAATTTTTACGCAAAATATTGCGCTACACAACCAACCTTACTTAAACAAAACTCCTATAATAATACAGCCCTTGAGCAGCACGCAACCATACAGGCTGATAATTCAATTTAATTTTGTATCTATGCATGCAATTTAATTCCTTTCCTATATTATTTTACTTTAGCCTTTTTCGGGGTGTAATTCGAAATACAAACGAGATAGGTA
>LR737384.1:15387473-15423664 GCA_902655005.2 Marronus borbonicus | reverse complement strand
GTAATCAGCAGGTCAAACTGCATAAGGAATCATAATTGAAATAAATAAACATAAAACATTTTTGAAATTGTCAAATCGTTCGAATTTCCAAAGGGGTACCTCTTGGAAATTTTTCTCATCGTTTTCTTAATTTTCCCATATTTCTCCAACCAACAACTTCATTTATAGACTTCGATGCGCTGATTTCATTAAAAGTTACCTCGATTTTCTATCGCTTACACTAACCGAGCTATAAGTTTTAGAATGTTGGGAAACTTTGATCACTATTTCTGGCCTTTTTCGAGGTGTAATTCGAAAAATAAACGAGATAGGTAAATGAGGGTGGCGGGAATCGATTTTCCGAATCTGATTTACTCAAAAACATGTAACTGAAGCATGGTTCATGGTTCGGAAAACTACGAAATTGGTTATTCTAATTGAAGGTTTCAGTCAGTTGACTAACTGAATGTCTTTAAATGGTCGGTATTCTGAAGCTTTGATAATTTAGTTCAATTTTTGACACGACCGAGACAAAACAACTGTAGCAACTGTCTCTATATGTATTGTTTATGCTGTCCTATTTTTGCAAAAAGAAGAAATTAAACAAACGTAAGAAAATATGGTGGAAAACATCGTATATGAGAAATAGATATAACCGACGAAGCTAATTTTCATTTGGATGGCGTTGTTAATAGACAGAATCATTTGCTAGCATTGGTCCTTATTTTTTTGAGGATGAAAATAACCGTTCCGTCAATTCCGGGCGCTACACAAACCTTTTTCATCCCACGACTGATTAGACCGAGATTTACTAAATGATGGTCTGTTATTTCTACAAGATGGAACAACAGCTCACACAGCCAGGAACTCTGTGAGGATTCTGCGAGAATGTTTTAACGACCTTATAATTTCGTGATTTAGAAATTTGCTTTAGCACTAGAAGCACCCGATTTTTTCCTGAGGGAGTATTTGAAGACAGAGGTTTCTGCAACTTGTCCTCAAACAATTGAAGTGCTAAAAGTCTGCAGTCGACAAGAAATCACATAGAAACAGGAGGAGACTTGCTTTCCCGGGTGGTGAACAATTTTGCATCCAGAATTGAAAATTGTATGCCAGTTGACGGAGGGCATTTAGAAGACATGATTTTTAAAAATGTAAAAAAAAAGTAAATAATAATTCCAACAGAATTAGTTGTACATTAGTGCAATAAAAATGGGGGAACCCTGCAGTAAATAAGTTCTAATTAAATGTAAGCAAAAGTCAGACATGATGTGGCGGGTTTTGGGTAATTATAGCGTTTTTCCGTGCCTCGTCATAAGCTTTTGTCTCTTGTTTTTTCTGGCATCTGCTCTCCACTTTTTTTCAAGAACAGTTTCTTCAACCGTTATAACTGGTAGTAATAGTCATGCTTCCAAAAAACAAAACGTTCCCCTTCTTATTTTGGTATAAATAACCATTTTATTACAATATTTCTTCCTCTTTTTCGGTAAGAACAAATTCAACGGCTACTTCACGATGTTAATTGTAACATTATTTTTTTTTAACAAACAATTTGAAGAGGTTGACATTCTTCTAAAATGAACACAGTCAGTACGTACAAATTCCTTCATTGAATCAGGTCATTCATATGAATTATACTGCTCTCCCTAAGCCGAGATAAAGTGTGAATGGAAGTTTATTATTGTTGGGGAATTTTCCATCCGGTGAATTATTTATCAAGAAATTTTACCGTTGGGGTACTTGTTTATCAACAGAAATTTAAAAGAAACGGAAGGAGACCGTATAAAAAATTTCTATTTTTCTATTTAACGATGATATTAAGTGCGTGGAATATACCGTTTGCAAAAATCGGACAAACAATGTTTCGTCAGTTTTGGAAGAAATACAATCTAACGTGAGAACTACCAAATGTTTGCCGTCAGTGCGCGAGAAGGTTGAGAATTATGTGAAAACCTCAGTAAAAAATGAACGGTTGTGACCAACTATAGATGAAACTATAGACATTAAAAAATTTCGTAATATCGATCGTAGGACGGATAATGACCTTGAAAGGATCGTCACATCCTTACTTGCTAGCCTGTAAAAGACGGCAAAGATGTACTGCCGAAGCTAATGTATTAGTTAGAACACTAGACAACTTTGAAATTTCACCAAAGCAAGTGTTAACGATGCGTACCGATGCTGAAGGGATTATTAACGTGTCTGCTTCATGCTTTCCACGTTGTAGCAGACACTACACGAAAATGTTATACCGATGTGAATCAACTAGTAGCACAGACGAAAGCGGTTTTTCTTAATTCACCGAAACGTAATCGGCTATTTCGTTCACAGTGTCCTGACATACCGGAATCGCCGTAGCCAATTCTTACACGATGGAGTACATGGTTAGAAGCAGTATAATATTATTTTAAACATTTTGAAAAGATCAAATTAGTGATTTTACAACTGGACGCTAAAGAAACAGATGCAATAAAGCTAAGTGAAATGCAATTCCAAGATCTGCAACTTGCAGCAGATTTAAAAACTATTAACGACAATTAGGTTCCAGTAGCTGACGCAATAAAAAAATTGCAAAACACTTCGTTGTCGTTACGGAATTGGTGTGAAATTGTTGACCACGTACAAACAGTGCTACATATTTTAGATGACGAAAGAAGTGTCTGTCAGAGAAAAATTTCGTACTATATTACAGAAAAATTTTCTAGAATTTTTCTAGATTACGCCATCTTTTTAACAATAGTGTTGCAGGATTTTGGAGAAACTAGAGGTCACCAACACTGCTTCGAATCGTGACATAAGTATCTAGATACATACAACTAAAATGTAAAAATGTTTAAACCCGAGTAAATGAAAACAAATAGCCTTTGAATAAATATTATAAGATATTAAAAAGCATGTTTCAGATACTGAAAGGAAGCACAGTTGTAACAAAAACTTATTAATACGGCCATAAAACCTAATAAACTTATTTTCATTATTGATTTGTGTTATTTAATTTTTTTGGGTGCTGGGATGTGGAAATACTAGGAATGCATGTAATCAGTTATAGCATTTTTTTATTATAAAGTCTATAACAAACTATGGTAATTATAAATACTTGATAGTTACGTAATACAACACAAATATACAGATTTATAAATAAAATATATAGATACAATATTTCTTATAACTGACTTGTAAATGTGGGCGAGCTATGTACAAGATAATAAAAATACACAAGAATTGTTAGAATAATTATAGATTACGAGGGAGATACAAGCTATTACCTATATAATACATACATCAGCTTAAATAAGTGTATATTGATTTTGATAAAATACACATCGATACAACTTCGAATTATGGAAAGAGACGTATTTACGAGACTTTTGTAAATGTGTTTACGGTATATATTTCAATGTTAAGTACTGTAGAAAAGTCACACATATAATAAACTACGTAGAGATCAATTGTTTCCGTTTATTCTTAACTATAGCTACGTTTCCTACAAATTGGGCAAAGGGAACTATTAAGATATACCATTATTACGCTAACGGAACCTTCCCCAATAGGGACGACACATTTATTAATATTTTTAAAATGAATTTGATAGAATATCGTTGTTTAAGAAACATGGTAATACCAAAAGATCCTTTATTTTTATTTAAGTGAATATAGGAAATTAGTACGAGATTTAAATTGAGTTATATGTAGGTATTTACATTCACATATATTTAAATTGCTTATTTAATCTCTCATTACACAGACACTACCATCTAAGTTGCCAAATATGAGTACCATTTTGAAATAATGTTGGTATATTTTAATATTTTCGTTTGGATCTGTTTTTTTTTGTTTTCATTTAAAATTTAAATTCTACAAAGCGTGTTATTTTTTTTTATTAAAAGTTTACATAAATTTCGACGATTACAACTAATGAAAATTATAGATCAAATTTTCAAAAAACATTATTATATTCCAAGTATTTTTTTTTATTTAATTAAGAAACAAGTTTATTGCTGTTCGTGTAAATTATTCCAGAAGTATTGAAAGAATTAGGCGCTAGGATTTAACAGCATGTTCTAAAGAAAATTAAGCCTTCAGACATTAATGTTTTTTCTTATAAGATACGAGCGTGCTTAAGATTAAAGTTACAAGAGCTTTGAAAGAAAACTTTTATTCTTAAAATGATATCAACGCACTAAGGCATTGCCTAATGATTTACCGAACATTGCAAGTGTAGTGCAAATGAGGATTTTCCAGAAATTAAAATTTTATCATGATTTCAATTTCTTCGGTTAGCCTTAGTGCTATAAATCATAATTTGGCAATCGACAAAATACCCATTGTGAAACTGTTATTACATGGTATAATAAAGGGACCGTCTTTTTTATTTCAAAAAAATTCATTGGGTTTAATGAAATAGAAAAATAGTTTTCGGTGATTTACAGTTTACCTTCAGGTGTTATTTACTCTTGCTCCTCTCCTTGGGAAATAGGTACAGAGCGTTTTTAAGTTGCATTTATTTATGTATTCGTCCAAGAAGAAAAATGTTACGAAATAAAAGAAAACTTACCGCTAGAAGAAACAATTATCATGATAGAGCACTCCAAAAAAACAAATATACCCTTCGGCAGTTAGTTGAAAAGTTTCAAGTAGAAATGACGCATATTAAAAAATGAAATAGATATTGAAAAATGTTACGGAATTTACTCCAAAAAAGAAAATTCCATAAAACTTACGGTGCAAAGTTTGGAACAAAAATATTCAATTGTCTAAATCAATTATTAAGGAGAAATATGGCTAGAATAATTCAGTCAGAGGCACAACATCATATTTAAATCTATTTATGAAAAAGCAGCGTCAATGAGAACGAAATAAGACTATAAATAAGCGGTTATTGAAATTCATCATGAAATTTAATGCTGATGAAATGGGTCCTTTTTGTTCTTCCACATAAGATTTCTGCATTAGTATGTGAAAAGTGTATAGCTGGTAAAGCTGTAAAAGAACGTCTGGCAGTTTTGGTTTGCGGAAATATGGAAGGCGAAACAGGAAGTTCTAAAGGTTCCCATGTAGAGCCACTACCAGTTGAGAAGTATCATAACATCAAAGCTTAGGTGACTAAGGAGATTATGGCTAAATCGCTAGAAAGACTTGATAAAAGAAATGCGAAACGAAAAGCGGAAAATAATTTTGTTTTCTGATAATGCCGCGTCACGTTCTGTGATGCTACACCTACAAAATATAAAATTAATGTTCCCAGCACCAAATACGACAGCAGGTTGTCGACCTTTAGATCAAGGTATTGTTAATGATTTTAGAAGCATTTACAAGAGCTTCAAAGACTTCTGTCGATTCAACTGAATAACTAGAAGAAGGCATAACAATTGCAAACGCTTTAATTTTCTGCTTTGTGAAATCGGAGACAACAAATGTTTCTTGCTTCATTGAGCAAAGTGTAGAAACAGACCGGCAATTTAACTATAATATTGTGTTGGTGAGTTTCAACAAAATAGTTTGTCAAGTTAATTTAGAAAGTGATAGCAGTGTTGAAGAAGAAGTGTCACTAATTGCTAAGATAAATATTGCTCATTTTAAACTGAAGAACTTGCAGGCATTCTTTATTTTATCTAATGATATAATAGGATCTAAAAAAGTAAGCGAAGTGTTCTCGTATGTAGAATTCGAAACTTTAAAAAGGAAATTTCAAAATAAGGAACTAACAATTCTTGATCAATATTTTATTTAAAAAAATGTAAATAAAATTCAAATGAAATTTAACATTTCATAAATTATTAATCTACTTGAGTGTATATTATTTAATGTGTTTTCATTAAACGTATAAAATTCTTTGTGAATTGTTTTTAATCTTTCTTCCAGATAACCTTTTTTATAGCGAACACCTGCCTATAACGAACAATAGTGTCTATCCCACAGTTGTCCGTTGTTGAGAGGTTTTACTCTATATGTATAATAATAGACGTATTAAGTACCAACATCTGTGCGATATTGGGCTACTATATCTCACGAAACGGTAGGCGATAGTATACCAGAGAGTTTAGGACAACAAGTTAAATGAAGTTCAGCGCAAATAGGTTTGGGTGTCGCATTTTGTAGAATATCCAAATTTTGTACTTTATCTGTAGGTTTCTCGATAGGTAAAATGGATAGCTATAGGGAGTGTTTGAAGTTGATACGAACTGAAGAGAAGAAAGAAAAAAACCAAACTTGTATCGTATAAGAGGGGAAGGAACATCTATGGCGGAATATAATTTAATACGCTAAGAAGAATAAATGTCTTAAATCAACTAACTGGTGAATGACAAATCTTTTGTAGTTAGGCGAGCTGATTTTTAGTTACATTAAATATATCGGCAGTATCTTCATCGAACATTGCAAAAATGCCAAAATAATTGAGGTGATCCGAGCAAGATGGTTTTTTTCTTTACAAATAGTATCGTTGTTAAAGGAATCTATAAAATTACTTGACACACGTGGGTAAAAATCTTCGTATTTAACCATCTTCTCCAGTCACATGATGATTTATGATCAATCACACGCATCTTTATATTAATTTCTTAAAGTCTATTTCGACGTCGTTTATTTCTGCTTATCAGCAGCTTCACTGGATGTGCTGTGTATAGAATCAGAGAACTCAAAGAAAGTAAGTGTTTTCCAAATTTTACAACGCTTTATTTGACTAAACATGACATATTACGAATTTATACATGTATATTTGCAAACTGTTTCAATTATTCCATAGTTTTCTGCCAATGTTCTGTATAGTACTTATGGTTTTCATTAGATTTGTAGCATGACTAACGTTGATGTACAAATATTATTGCTGGACTGGGGTTTATTGAATTGACAGATGATGGAACACATTAGAATGAGTGAGATCCATTCGATTCTAAAAGGAAAAGAAATGCTGCGTTTCTCGCATTGAGTTTTGCTCGATTGCCTGTTCCTGGCCTAAAACTAACCTAATAGTTGTTTAAGCCTAAGAAGTCAGTTATTTCGACGTAGCGAAATTTTCGGCGAAATTGTCCACACCACCCAACTCCAACTACGAAAAGACCTTGTCTAGTCGAATAATTTCGGGACAACAGCTGATGCAAAGCATAGTGGAAGATCGCGAACAACACAATCAAATGAGAATATTGAGTGTGCGAGGGTAAGCATCGCAGGCGACCCGAGAACGTTAACAAAAGGACAGGCCATACAATTACACATCTCAGACTTCCTTGAGGCGCATTTTGAAGTTAGATTTGCATGATTTTCCATAGAGGATCTAGCTGGTGTACACAACACAACCTAGACACCAACAACAACGCCTGTAATACAGTCGGGATTTGCTGAATTTGAACAACATAATTGACGATTTTTCACTCAAACTCACTGTGCACAAAGCACAATTCCATTTAAATAGATTTATGAATAAACAGAACTGCCACTTCTAGGGGAGACCATTGCATCGTCAATGAGTTACGGTATGGTGCGGAATTTTTGCGGAAGGTGTGATAAATCCGTGTTTCTTAGAGAATGGATAAAGGCGTTGCTGTTACAATCAACGGCGAGCGCTATAGACCGATCCTGGAGAATTTTTTGGTACTCCAATTAAAAGAGCATGGACTGCAACAAGACGCTCTATAACAAATTACTTATGTGCGATTTTGTTGTTAGCTCATCATGTGAATATAATATCATACAGCCATATTTTTTACTAATAAGCATTAGGCCCCTGTTATGATAGTGATTAGTGGTACATGCCTTCTTGTTTTCCAGAGGGTTGTTGGCAACTAAAACGAGGTAAGGCTTGCCGGTAATCTGATCAGACGTTTAAAAATTAAATTTTGTTTTGTAATAGAGCCTACAAAAGGTATCAGTGCCATTTACGTCCATATTAAAAAACTTCGGGCATTACATAACTACAGCATAGTGATTCAAACACCATTGATGTATGAAATGTTGACCCACTGTATGACGGATTTACACAGGTGAGTACATTTTTTATAGCTTATCAATCAAAATAAATGGCAAACCTATTTCTGAAGTCATATACAAAATGAAGTAAAATGACATCCTGGTGCGACATATGAGGACCATTTTTTTTGTTATTAATTTCAGCTACAATATTAGTAGAAACTAGTTTTTCTTCATAAGTCTACGATAAAAGTTGCTCATCATGCGATAACTATTCGCCAGCACCTTGTCTGTTGAAATAAAATTAATTTTTCCTCAAGAATATCCTAAGTCAATCTGCTAATTCATTCAAGCAACATATAAGTGAATTCTTGTTAGTGGTGAGTCAATAGGGTTTTTACTACCACAAACCTATTTAAAATTCCTACCGAAAGCATTTCTGATTTTAATTGAATGAATTCGTCCTGCATTGGGCTAAAGAACGGTTATGTCTCGAGGACGGGCGTGCATTTTGTTTTAAGGGGGACATTCCACGTAGATGTGAATGTAGACATTGGTAATTATCCTAAAACTCTAAAAAGAGGTTTTACATTATTAATTATCAGATAGTCATTTGGTGATTTTAGTCCTTAGATTTCAAGATCTGTACTTAAAGTTTGATGTACATACTACTAATTAGGCTGTATTACTTACATAAACCTTGTAAAAATTGTAAATATACTGGATGAGCGTGACCTGTTACTGTGATGGGTGCAGTGGACTAGAAAATGGGATTTTGGGAATAATAAATTAAATTAGTGCTAAAGATGAAAATAAAGTTTATTTGATATCTAAAAGGATTTAAGAGAAGAGTAGGCTTTTATCGCAAGTTTACGAGTTGTAGTATTTAAAAAATTGCTTCTTTAATGTGTGGAATTTGATGAGCTTTTTCTCATCAAATTTGCCCGTTACATTAATTGTGGAATCTTGAGTTACGGCGATTCGTTAACTATCTAAAAAGTCAACGTGTATGTTTTTTAAGCTTTGGATAAGCATGGAATGGCCTGTGTTAAAATAACGTTAACGGTAATCTCAAGTAACTAATTAAATTTCTAAATGTAATTCTTAATTATTTTTGGTTATACCGGTTTTCTTTTTCTTTCATTTTAAATTAAAAATTACATTTACGCTTCGGTATTGGTTTTTGTTCTTTTCTTAAAATTATAACAATAAACCTTTCTTTTGCGAACAATACGTTTACATTTTTTTTTGTCCATAGAATTTTCGTAGGTTTAGTATTTAAACATTAATTTGTAAAAATTGACATTGTTTACAGACCAATATAACAGGAAATATTAAATATTAAACCTACAAAAATTAAAAAGAAAAATCTCAATAATTATATACCGCAGTTGTGCAAGTAAATATAAGTATATTTTTTGCAGAACTGGCAAAGGCTTATTCTCATAGTTCTGTGCCTGGAAACTAATTCCGAATCATAAATGTAATTTTTAGAAGAAACCCGGCATACCCAAAAATAATTAAAAATTAAATATAGAAGAAAACCGGTTAAGGGGGAAAAAAGTTCAATTTTTAAACGAAAAATATTTGAATGTTTGTCTCATTCTCCCTAATGTTCAGTAAACATTTAATACTTCCTTGAAACAAAACGGTAATATTGTTGATTGGAAGTGAAACATATGAATTCGAATGCATTGTTAATAGGTGACTAAAACTTGCAGTTTTTGTCAAATGCGTTTTGCATTGTTTTTTTTTTATCAGCGTACTGTGTGGGATTTCTTTCGAAATAACTTTTAAACGAAAACTTTTTCTTGAGTTTGCTCTGGAGTGTTTTCCGAATTGTCTTTTATCTACTAGATGGACACGCTGCTTATGAGTAAACCATTTTTTAATGTATGTATAATGGAAGGAAAAGGAAAAGGAAGGAAAATAACTCGGTTACTAGAGTCAATAATCATATGTTAGATAATAAAAAAATCTCAAGAACATATTTTCATAACCGTCCACTAGATTTTTGTCACGATGCATGACGTTGTCGAGGAATATGTAATCAAACAAATTTTGCTTTCTAACCGAGATCTCTGCTTATGAGGTACGTCAATTATAATTAAGTAGTAATCTACATATCATGTACTTGTTTTATTCTGTTTTGGACAGAGATAGGTACTCATTAGTCTTAAGTACAATTGTACGACGTTCCTTCATCATATGTATATAGTAACATCATATTTGACAACCATAATAAATAAAACAGTCTTCACAACCGAACACAACATTACATATTTAATACTGATAGATAACTGATACTCAAGAAGAAAATACGGCGGCGAGATTCCGCACTATGACGTGTCATTTGCACGTGTGTACATCCACAGGTTTTATGCACGTCTTACACTTCACCTCGCAGCACCACTTGAACGTGCACTGGCAACGTTCCTTTACGGTCGTTTTGATTGTGTTGTAGCCGCGACCGCAGCACAACAGTTTGCAGCCGTCAAGGCCGTGCGACGTTCGATTACAGACGCGTCCCGACGTACCTAGAATGCCGATGTTCTCGTTCCGCACGCAGTAGTCCGGTGATTCGTCCAAGTAGACCAGATCGCTTGCTGTGGGAACTCGGATTTGCATGTCTTTGACTTGGAGGCGACCCCTACGATTTACCTGGACATCTGTCGCGCCATCGTATTTTTCTCGGAGATAATTACCTGGAAGCAGACGATCCAGTTAGTAAAAGTATAAGCAAAAGAGAAGCAGTACACATTTACAGTATTTATATCTAAAAGAAATCGGGACAAATCTATTATATATACCCAATCTCTTTTCTAATTATTGTGCATTTCTAGAAGACGAAAGTGAAAATTTACTACGCGTACAGGTTGCATCACGCGATTATATCATTTAGGAAATATTTTGCAATAGTAAACAACCTTTTTCAATTTACTTCTAAGAAACTTAATTTTGCTGTTAAGGCTTTTGTGCCGGGTATTGACGGTCAAGTGCAAACATAGATTTAACTCATTTTATGACAAAGCCTGTAGGGTGTAAAGTTGTCCAGAATTAAATGTTGGATACAAAACTGTGTTTACGTTTCTCAAGTTTTTGGCTTCATAATATTAAAAAATTTTTTTTTTGTGTAGTGATAGTCATTATTTTCAATAAAATAAAAATAAAAATATCTTATTAATTTTGTTAAATATTTATGCCAAAATGTAATAATAATGGATGTTTACATGAACGAAGAACGTGATTACTTTCCGTAAAAAATCCTGCTACGAAAGCAATGGAGGCAGGCAATAATAGTAATAGTTAAAGTTTGCCACTTTCCACGCAATTCACAGGCGTTGGTATGGGAGTGGTTGTTCGGGTGTATGACTCGTAATATATGCGCAAGCGATCTTATTACATCCAGTATATGTTTGGCGGTCGGTTGGACACGAGCGTAGCGAAGTGCTGCATATACGTTATCCGTAATAAAATATCGTCGATAAGTGAATTAAGGAAACGACCTTTTTTTCTCTGTCGTCTGCTCCAACTCACACACGCAACACAACTCTGAAATCACTGATTTCACACATAATCGATTTTATTTATACATACAACGCTGCTATATTATGTACTATTCTTATTTGTCGTATGTTTATGCCTATTGCTTTAATAGCAGAAAACCAAATGCACATGTCATTCTTCCAGGTAGAATAAATCTCTCTAAGTCTAATATGCGAAGCATAAACTTGCACATATATTACGAATCACACACCCGAACGACCACTACCACACCGACGCCTGTGAAGCGCACGGAAGGCGGCGAACCTTAGTAATAACAGAAGACGTCGTAGCAAAATGAATGAAAAGATGGTATTATGGCTATGATAAATCAAAATTGTTTTTATAGCATAGGCTATATTGCGTCTGAGTATGGTTTGCAACAGTTTTCAAAATTTTAAAGAATCATAGTTACAAATTTCACACCTAGCAAGAACTCCCTCCACTCCTTTTGTGAAACTATGTAAGAGAAAGCTGATCATGACCGGCTCTTCATTTCATCCATTTGTTTTACGGATGAATACATTTTTACTTTGAATAATGAACCAAATGTTCAAAATACTCATGCACCGGCTAAAGAAAATTCCAAATTACACGTTTCGACAAACACCCGATATCTTCAAAAATTAATATTTAGGCTGGAATTTTTATCAACAGAATAATAGGGCTGTTTGATTGTGGGAAATTTGACTTTGGATAACTATATGGAACTTCTGCAGAGTAATGTTGGCCTGCTTGAACCTGTCTTGAAAGAAGCAGTTCGTCCGGGTCCCGCAGGATGAGTACCCGGCTCATTTAGGGTTAAATGTTAGGAAATGTTTGGAATGCAAGATCTTAGTTCCTTGTGATTCTTCTTGTGGGGACATCTTAAAAGAAAAATTTACTCAAGAAGACACAGGAACATAAATTCATTAAGCAAAGCAATTAGTTAGCTAATAGAGGAGCTTCATTTTATAAGAGACTTGGTTACTCTTGCTGAAAATTGTGCCTTATTTAAATATTCATTACAATTTGTTTGTTGTTTTATAAATTATTTTGTAACAATAATTCTTTTTATATTAATTCGCTGTGCTATATTTTCTATTATTTTTATATTCATTCATTTCTTTCACATTACACTAGTTCTAATTTCAAATCATTTAAGAAGTTTTGAGATTGTTAATATAGTAGAAACATTACATAACAAACATTACATTAACAAAAACCGTATCAACAGTTTTATATGCAACATAGTTTTTTTAGGAGAGCTGGAAATTGCATAAAACTGAATTACATATTATATCCCCATGTTCGCACTTGACCGTCAACACCCGGTATAACGTGGTTTTAACACGAAATAATTTTCAATTGCCAAGGCAAAATACTGGCAGATTAGTTCATTAAAGTTCGCAATCGGTTTTTTATTTTGACTTTAGATAAACTCATTGTTTGTTAAACGATGACGCAGCTTAGTCATTTAACACTGATTTTACAAGTACAAACGATGTACTAACAAATGGCTTAAATGTTTGCATCTTCTGCTCATTGAGAATGAGAGGCGAGTTTCCAAAAAATATACAATACACTACAACCGATTGACACTAGGAGCTTTACACAACTATATAACAAATCCTATCAACTGGTGCAACTTTTGTGTAAAGGAGCCGCTATTTCCCGTATAGAGAATGTTGCAAATTATCGCACCAAGGACTGTATTCCCAAAAAGAAGAGTTTATTAAAGAAGCAAGAAACCTTCGTCTTGTGTATATATGAAACGAAGCAGTAAACTCTGTTGCACACAACTTCAGTAAGTTGTTTATGCCACATGTTCACTTCCATAGCAGATAGTACTTCTTCTAAAAGGCTGTTTTGATGTGCAGTTTGTAGCATAAGTTTCAGTAGGAGGGATAATTTGGAAAGACATCATCGCAATTGCCATAAAGATTTTCTCTGTGAAAATTGCGGTTTATCTGAGTTTTGTTCGCACGTTGAGGAACCAGCAAACCAATAACCCAAACCAAATATAGTATCACTTTCCACAAGTTCACCGGTGAGTCCTATAAACTGTTGCAATAGATCATTCGGAAATCGTAAAGATTTAAGAGCACATCTTCGTTCGCGTAATCATATCGATCAAAACTGTCATGCTTTTGGAGAGGGTGTGTATGAAATAAACACCAGTTTCAAAAACCGAAATTGCCAATTATAAAATAATAAGTTTTAAAAATTCTGATGTGCCAACCTTTTTAGAAAACATTTCAAGAAGGTCAGAGTGGCTTTGTGTCGGTTCGAGTTTATCATTTGGAATTAAATATCAATTCTTTTCGAGCCAATTCCTTGTTCCTCCTATACCAAATTACCAACAAGCATTTTTAAGAGAGGAGCGTGTATTAATATTTAAAATAATGACACTGCCTGCCTGGCATGGTGGTTAACAGCACACATCCAGCGCAAAATAATGCCGATCGAACTACTTGTTAACCTCCTTATACCACGGTGCTCAATTTAGATAATGTTAAAATTAAACGGTATTTCTAAAATAGAAACGCAAAATAATTTAAGCATAAACGTATATTCTTTGGAAAAGCATCCTGGTGGATAAGTATATTGATAAACATGGTCATGAAAGAAAGATGAGCTTTAAATTACGATTTTTTAGATTCTTTTCGTTTTATGTTATGCTCTATTGATAAGTTGGTAAAAAATTTAGGTACTGAAAATTTCTTAATAATTCGGAAACAGCTTTACTTTCCAAGCAAAATTTTTTCAATTCTTTATCAAATACGAATATTACTGATGAAGATTATGAACATGCGCAAACTATTTGGGAATTGTTTGGTTGTCAAACTATAGCCGATTACTCAAATTTATATCTAAAAACAGATGTACTGCTTTTGTCGGTTATTTTCGGTTGCATGAAACCCTATAGTTTGAACCCATGGGCTTATTATACTTCTCCGAGCCTTACGTTTGACGTGATGCTTAAAATGTCTAAAATCAAATTATCGACATCAATCTTGACCAACTTGTTTCTTTGTAAAACGTTTAAAAATTACAATTACAGGGTATTTCAATGTTGTCGTGTTAAAGAAACAGACCTGGACACATTCTTTTCATCAAACCTCAATAAAATCACTATAAACGCTCAACAATTAAAGAACACAATAAATTATTATCGCCATCAATGTAGGATATTGCTAACTAGCTATGGCCAAGTAAATTTGAAGATCTGCTGCTGCACCGATTTTACGCACTTTTACTATAAATCGCTGGATATGGTTAATTAAATTTTTCGATATTAAGGCAACATAATGTTCTACTTAAAACAAGGAATCTGCTATCCATCGAATTATTCACTTTGTTAACTCCTTAAGACGCAATATTTAAACTAGAATAGTTCAAATTATTGAATTTACTATTATTAACAAAATATAGATGAAAATATGTTTCCATAACCTCCTTAGAGCAATCTTTAATAGGGAACTAAAGCATTACAATATGTTCTTCTTTATTTTATATAGCACAGCTGTTATTGCAATCAAACCATTTAGTTTCCGGTTCAACAACAAATCGTACATATTATCGCGATGACGGCTTTTGTTGTGCCAAATAGTTTTTTTCCGGCACTGCTAAAGTATCCATAAGAAAGAGAAATACCCGTCAATTAGTTCTTCGACCACAGCATGCGGTTTTTTTTTCTTGTACTATTAACATGACATAATGCTAACATTACACAAGGGTTCTACAACTGCCTTTATCATCGTTCATTGCTAGTGCATGAAAAGATTGATTGGCATTCATAATCTCTACGTCACTTCTCTTTCATTTACCGAAATGTTAGACCTTTTTTCCAGCATTGAATAATGTTTAAATGTAATACATAGTTTTGCGTGCAATAGAAAGTGCCTGTTATGCTTTTTTGTCAGTTTTAACTAACCGCAAGCATTTCAGTTATGGCATGCATTCGTCTCGTGACATTTACTGTTTTATTTAGCTCGCAAGTCTAAATTAAATTACGCATCTCACGCCATAAACCTCATACTTCGTATTTGCTTCTATTTTAAAGTTTTAATGCGAAGATTAGAAATTCCATGTAGAGCAGCTGCAATTATTTGTTGTTTTCCTTCGTTAGCACGAGGGAGATTCTAAGTTTTTATAAAAATAATGAAAAGAAAAAAATGTTTTGGTACAAGTCGTTTTATTGTTTCTCAAAGGTAAGCTACTAAGATCTATAGATTTTTGCATATTTTCCATTCTGAAGGTGGTATCTCCAAAACATGGTTTTTAGAGGCTTCCACGGCTTTTTGCGGTAATAAAAATCGCCGTTCACGCATTTTTGTTTAACATTCGGGAACAAACAGAAGTCACTACGCGATAAATCAGGTGAATACGGGCAATAAGACAATTCGGTTGTTCTTCAAAACAATGCAGTACAACGAAAGAAACAAGCAATATGTGGAAACGAACAATTTTTGTAGGATTTGGCTCATCCGGGAACACCCACACCATTGATTGTTGTTTAGTTTCCGGCTCGTACAAGTAGGTATAAGTTTCATTATCTGTTTCGATACTATGTACACATTTTGAGGTTCCTCTGTTAAATTTTTTTAGCATTTCCTTACACCAACTGACATGAGTCTATTTTGTGTTTGGGCCAAATTATACGGTGGAAAATTTAACTAATGTTTCAGGTGAAATTTCATTAATTACTTCATTGATAGCTTGTCGTAGTTCCGTAATAGTATCTGTATGTATTATTCTTCAAATATCCGAATAAAAAGAAATTCAGAGAAGTAAGGTTGATGAACGAGGAAGCAACTTATTAAGCAGTTATAAAAATATTCCTCAAGGAATGCTGCAAGTGTTGGATTAGCTGTATGTGCTGTAGCGTCATTTTGCTGAAAGTATCCATTTTGCAATTTGCAAAAAGTGAGATGGACCCATGTCTCATCACTAAAGAATGTCCGCTACCTCGCTGTTATTTAAATGTTCATTAAACCAAGCACAACGTCTTTCATAGTCAACTGGTATAAGTTCCTGTACAACCGGAACCTTATGTGCATACATATGTAGCACTTTCTTTGCGACAGGAGCCATAAGATACTCCTAAAGAAAAACGAGACACATTCTATTTACATATTAACATATAGGTTAAAGTGAAATGTTGCCAAATTTTGCGCTTGCATTAATCCTTTCCCTAATATCATCGATAACTTCATCGATGAGAACTGTATTTCTCCCAGAAGATTTGATTTGCACATCCTACCTTTCCCTCGAAAACGTGGCACAATACGGCGAATATGCCATCGAAAGATTTGTCGAAGTACTATTGCCTAGATTTGGAAACTACGCGACTGTTTGGATTACTAAAAATTGTAACATTTATCGCTACATATAAGCAATTTTCAGAAGCGTTCACCTACCGATATCTGAACGAAAAACAAGCAACGTTATGAAGATGCAATATAATTGTAAAATTAATCACAAACGCAAAAGGCAGAGGACAGAAATAAGACAAAGCAGCATAAATAGAAGCTGGCAGGATAGAATACAATGCATTATGGGTGCGAGTTTGTTTGAGTTTAAGTTTGTCATGTTTTTGGAATAAAATTGACCATAACTTTTCAAATACCCAGTATTACGTAATGAAACCCTATATTGAGGGGTGTCTACAATTTTCATTAAAATGGGGTTTTGATTTCTTTTAATTGCAGATATATCGAGCATTGCTACATTATTGCGCCACCTTGTATGTAGTTAGATGTACCAATCTGTACGCAGGCTGCTTCATTTTTGATCACCACCATGGGATCTTGCTTAGTAATGGAGATAGAGGATGGGTTTAAATTTATGAAAGTTGCCAAATCTTGTGTTAGTTATGAATCTGAAAGGAAAAATAGATCTATAACAAATGACGAAAAAAAATTATTTTCTTCTTTTACCTCCACCATCTTTACTTGGCTTTGTAGAAAACAACTAAAAACACATTTTATTTCGATCCTCTATCTCGCGGTTTTCGCCTTCTTCTTTCGATCTTTTATCTAGCGGTGTAGTTAATATTTTTATATGATAAACTTTCTCGTGGTTGAAATCAGAAAAGGCGGTTTTTTTAAAAAACCAATCAAACTTGGCAACCATTACGATGATCATCTTGTAGAATCTATAGTTTTTTTCATGCTATTGAAGGCCTCAAGAAATACTTCACCGAAGAAAATATGAATCATCAATGTAACATGTAGGGCGCTTAAGAATTGAAGAGGGGCATTCAGAAATGCAGTGCAGTGCAATACATGAGCATAATTGTATGTTGTCCCAATGTTGTCTGAGGGAAACTTTTTCTCTAAACTGCTTAAAGAAGGAATGACTTTTCGCTCATGAACTAGATGGACACGCTGTACACGGTCATTTGTGGAACCAAATAAGGAGGTTTTATGTACCAAATGGCTTAAGTGATCGGTACTTATTGACTTCCCTTAATGGCACATAAATAATTTGAATGGCAACAACAAACATAAACTGGTCATAATGTCCTAAATTCTAATAGAAGAATAGAAAGAAGAAGATATTGCAAGTGCATAAGTTAAATAATCACATACATAGCCTATTATTACACATTTTAAATCAGTATAACTAAAGCAGTTTATCAACTGTCACCGGTGGGACAATAATCAACAACACTTCTTGACAATACAACCGTTCACATCAGCGTTGTGTGCAATTAATTATTAAGAATTTATATTTATACTTTTTCTCGATGTACAAGCTCGCCGGACACGAGCACGCTCCGAGACAGAACTGAGTAATGATATATGATCTTCAGTCGGCGTTTTCTGTCAGCACAGATTGGATGTTACTAATTTGAAAAGTCGAAAACAATCCTTTTAAACGCCCGAACGGGACTTATTAGCATAGGGAGAAACAGTCGGCCATCTGTCTACGAATCCATAATGTCAATGAAACCTAACACTCCTTCGAGTGTTCGACTAAATCGTTCAGTGCCCATATATATTTACGGGTCGGTCTTCTGTGTTTTCTCGTGTAAGTCTCACGCTGGCCCCACACGTTGTCATCGCATGCCTCTTATACGGAATATGGAAGCGGTGGAGAGCACAAATGACAGAGGATTGCTCTTTTTTCTCTACATCCGACGATGTGATTCACATTTTGCTTTTTTTTCCGCGATTACGGCTTCTTCAGCGAAGATCGAAAATTTACTTTAATTGCAGAGTATACGTACTCTGTTATTATCAACCTTACTTCGAATCCATTAAAGCAAAGTATTCGATTTTACCAATGGCTTAATGTGTTCACAACTTTTATAATTGAATACAAGAGCTATCTTATTAATCATTTAATAAATTAAAAAAAAACGATTGGAAGCTATATACAACAATGTAAGTAGAGTTGTTGTACCATATACAGGTGCCTCAAGGATGTGGCAGTTTTCAATTACTGCTTTATCTTTTGCTTTACATAGGGTTATTACGACGATGGCCTATCAAACGTATTTCTGGAAATAATTAAAGTATCCTTTTGAAACCATGGTGGCCGATATTACAGATAATAAAAATATTTTTAATTAGGAAAAATGTAATAAAAAGATACACAAATATCATATTTAATGTTAGCTATCGGTTTCGTACGTCTCCCTCTACATGTACATTCTCCGGCTAAGATATTATAATGTAGGATGTACGGTCAGGGAATTAATTTCCGGACGAAACGAGGTGAGCAGGAGAGAAGATATCGGTACCCATCCCCGCTACGTACCGATACCTTCTCTCTTGTTGGGAAGTTAATTTCCTCTCCCTGTCTGTGTAACGCAATCGGTAGCCAACATTAAATTAGATATTTGTGAGATTTAGCCTTTTTATTACACTTTTCCCAATTTCTATGAACTTACACTAAGTCATCGATTTCAATTTATACAAAATGGTAGAGTTTGTATATTAAATAAACCTTCCAAAGACAAGATTTAATTGTAAAATTCCATGCAAGGAACATATCAGACCTTATCGTTCTGGTAGAATTGAATTGTCAAGTGTAGCACAATACATAAAAGAAACGGGACATAATATTAACTTAGAAAACCTGAAATTGATTAAGAACCTAACTTCACTGTGGGATAGATGCTTATGAAACTATTTACATAAAAGGCAACACCCATTTGATGAATAGAGAGAACGGACCATAGTCTTTTTACTTATTTGGATAAGGCATTTATTGGAGTAAAGCGACGAATGTTTTATGTTTCGCGTTGCAATGACTAGATACCCTTTTGTCTATTTCTGCGATTTTCTGCATGTCTTAGTTTTAGGATGTGTAGGCGACAAAAGCAGGTACTTGTAAATAATATTTTTTCTGGAGGGTAGGGATGGAACAGGCATGTTAGAATTAGAGCTTGTTTCTCACATCAATCGGTTTTCGATTGAAGATGAGGATTGCATCTTAGAAACAGCTGTTCCGGATTAATCAATTAAACTTCTGTGGTGCCGAGTGAGTCGATAATTTGTATTGTTTGTCGCACTACCCCACAGTCCTTGCTATCATTATTGATGTAAAACGTACTAATCAAACAATATTTAATGAACAATATACATGCGCTTACAAAAAATGTAAATGTGAAAGAAGTTGAGGAAAGTGAATTTTAAGATTATTCATTGAGTGAAGGAAACTTCCAGTATTTTGCGGATCGCCGAGGCTCAACTTCCAAACGATAAAAATAACGCTAGGCAAATCGCAGTGATTAGCACCACGACTAGCGCTGTTCAGCCATGTGCATTTAGATACGTTCGCATATGACAACTCTCACAGCGACACTCTTCTGATGCAGAATGCGATGTTCCATTGGCTTATATAGCCAAGTCCCCTCTTTTTGGTTCACCATTCTTTATCTCAGGAGTTTTATTCAGTAAATTTATCCCCGGCCATAAAAAGCTATTTGAGAAACAAGACCATAACTCGTTTCTATAGTAAATTTTTCCGAACATCAGTTTTCAAATTGAAAGTAATTTAACATAGTAAGCATTTAGGGATATCTTAATAATGATTTCCCAAGCTAGTTACAGATATTCAACGACTGTTCAGGTTCTCTAGAACTAGACAGATACGTAGCGGTGGAACTTTGTGATGACGCTAGATGGTAAACCCTAGTGTATATCAATTATACACAGCGAAAAATGTACATTTACAATAAATATAATTCTATTACACATAAACATAATTTAGTATTACTTTATATTTTGTTTGAATAAACTTTATGTTCTAAATAAATAAGATGTAATATTTAAACATAAAATAATTATGTTAGAATTTAATACAAAAATATAATTAAATTTAATTAAAAATCAATTTTCTTTACTTGGCATTACTTATTTCAATGCGTAAATACAAACAAATAAGACATGAACTGAAGTAGTTTACAGATAACTACCTTGAATTACCAAATTTTCAAAGCTCAACGTTGTTCATAAATTTTCCATAGCGCGTTTTTTGTGAAAGAAACGTTAAATTACACTTACTTGCGTTTGTTCAATTTTCTAAACTTGCAGTGTATTATTTCGTAATGGCGTTAAGCGGTCACCGCAGCGGATGTGACTTCTTAAAAATGTTAACCGATAATCACAAATTTTATTTGGTCAACTTGGATGCGACTTATGGTTGGTTACAAGAAGTGAGATATGTTGGATTTGGACGAACCTTCACGATTGCATGGATTTTAGTATAATATGTATTGTTTTAATATAAACATTTATACAATAGAATAATGCTTATTGGTAAAATAATCCTGTTTCTGATGTAAAAATAAAAATGTTTATACTTAACATAATTTTGGTATATTAAAACTGTTTTCTCAGTGTAGGTTGGAAAGGAAACTGTAATTTGAACAAAGTTATATATAATTTTATTTTAGTGACAAAAATATTTTTAAATAGAAATTATTTTGCAACAGATGGGCGAAGGGATGCTGACAGAAAGGAGGAAAACGTTTGCTGTTATAGATGATAGACGTTTTAGTGGGAAAATTATTTCAAATTCAATCTCTATAAACTGGGTTCATTTGAAGCAACGTACATGGTGTGCTTAAAAAGAGAAGGCACGATAAACGTCAAATTGTAAGGTTATTTTTCCTTAGTTTATTAATCATCTGTAATTAATTAATAACTTAATTTTCACTCGTATTTTAATTGTTATTATTATGTTGATATCCCAGAATTCATGTGAAAAAATCTTATTCCTAGAAATTCTCAATTGTAACGTAGTATATCTAAGAGGTTCTAGAGTGTTTCTGACAATACTCCCTTTATCTTTAAACGAACTGTAATTACTGATAAAATTATCGTGAGTAGATGATCATAGAGATCTATGTAATAGCCTCATTCTTCTTTTGTTTAATATCCTTCTTTTGTTTACAATGTTAATTTGAACCTATTTGGGCCTATCATCTCGTCGTTTTTCTAGGGCGAGGGAGCGATAAATAATTCGCGCGGAAAAATAATTTGTTTACATTAATCGTTAATAAATCACGGGTCGATAAGCATGCATTGTGTGTAAACATTCATTACGCGGTATAATTTCACGGTTCTCCGCTTTCCTGTGTCTGCTTTTCGTTCACGGTGTTCTTCCTTTTCAGGCGCGGACCGCCCGAAGAAGTTTTAATGTTGGCTTTGTTCGGCGTCAAGGGTGGGCCAGGAGTTACGACGGATGAGGCTACGGAATGAAGTCAACCCCCGCTGGATAAATTACTGTTATTTTAGTAATGGTCGGTTTTGTGTGATTACCGCCAGGACTTAATGACGCTCTGTCTCCGCTGATACTCATAATTTAAACACCGCGGCTCTAGTTGAATGTTTGACCGCTGACATACTGACGATTGGTCTCAATTACATTGTACAAATAACGACGATTGAGCGCTTGTTTAAAGAGATATAATTGGATATGTGCAATAACGTCGGTAAATAATAGTTCGGTTTACCTTAAATTACACAGCGTGTCTCGTGTTTGTTTTACTAGGAGCGCGTACACATTATGACAGGTCAACAGAATGTATCCTCTATATTTGCAAAGGCACGTAATTAACCGCGTTAAATCAATGTTTCAATTCCAGTTAATCGGGTGCTTGGTTTAGTAACGGGAATTATGTACACGGCAAATTCGCTGTATTTTTTTACAAATGCAGAGATATAAGTAATTACTAAGCTATTCAAATAAAATGCTACCATCAAGCAATAATATATATAATAAATTGGTAAAACTCACCCGAACTATGAGGAAATTTTACTTTAAAACTTCAGAATGTAAGGTTAAATTCATCCAAAACGTAGTATACGCGTATACGTATTATGAAATTTAGTTAGTATAAATTGTGAATACTTCATTATGCATTACATTAAATTGGTAGTTCATAATTTGGCCAGATGCAACTCGATAATCAGTTGATCATGTCTGATTGGAGTTCGACTGCAAGCTATGCTTCAGTTTTGCTCTAGAATAGCACGGGCAAGACCTGCGAAGAATCATCAAACAAAAAATATCCAAGCTTAGTACCATTAATGCGTATAGTTAGAAGGAAGCCACGTATGTATAATTGAAATATGTCAAAATGTCCAAATTATAGTTTGTCTGCCAAGTATAGTTTCATATAAATTTATTTATTATGCTTTGCTGTAAATGTTGTGATTTTTTTTCAGAATTGTTTTATTATAAATACATTAGTAACATGTGGATAGCTAAAAGAACAATAAAAAGTACTGTTCAGGAGAACAGTTAGGATAACGTCATCTTTGGCAGAGCCGCATTGAGCACGAAAGGATCGACATACGCAGTTTATCATCCAACATTAGTGTTGCATTTTATATTACGTATTTATATTGTAGATTATTATTCTATATGTTATTTTAGTAGGATTACGAAGTGTAGGTGAGAATGTTTTTTATTTACCGTTTAGCTTTAAGAAAGCAGGGAACACAACGCTATATGTTTATAAATTCACGCGGACCAGTGGACAAAAAGTAAAAAGCAAATGCTTTTGCATGCCACGAACGTACATTAAAGAATGTTAAGAATATTAGGTACATTTAATCGTGGAAGAGAGGTTAACTAAAAAGTGTTATAAATGTTCTCGCATTACAGAATTATAGTTTGTATTAGTCATTAATACATTAATAAAATTACAGTGCTGGGAACGAGTTTTTATTTGCCGATTTTTTCCAAACCTATAACCGATGCCAATCAAAATCAGTTCCTAATTCACACATCATAGGTAATAATTTGTATTGAGGATCTGACTACGTTAATTTCCATTATGTATTTAGTTTGAGAAACTTTACAAATAAAGATGTATATACTACTTTGATTACAAATTTTTATTAAGAAAGATAACGATATTGCGTATCCAAGTTTTATCTCCAATTATTAATCGACGCTAAAACTCCGACTTACTTCGTTTAAACTGCTTCAATAGGGTTTTGGAAATGTTCATTCGAATGCGTTTTTGATGCTGAGTGAGCAAGTGCAGCGTCCAACGTGCTCCGAGATCTTCAATGAAACATGTTCTTTCTAGATGTCCATAGCCTCTGCTATCTTTCTAGCTTTAATTCTATGGTTGTATAGTACCATGTGGTGAACTTTTCCGATGTTATCGGCAGTGGTTGCAGTTTGGGGTTGTACGCTCACCGTAAACCAAAATGATACGGTCACGTTTACATTTAGCTGTCCAACATTTTACTGTGGCAGATGATGAAAACACTAATGTCGATTGGCACAAACGACAGTTAAAGAACAACCGAGTGTCCCACATTGGCTGAAATTTTTAAAGGTACCTTATAACGCATGCCCAATTATATTACCTACCAGAATATTTTTGACGAGTAACGTCATGTTCATGTTGAGGCTAGAATACCTTCGCAAAATCATTTTTATAATACAACATGAAGCTATAAATTTATAATTAAGCTAGTGATGGAAACATTATAAAGTTATGATACTAGCCTAGCATTAAAATCTCCGCACCAAATAATGATAAGTTACTTGGTTTTCCTGTATATTACCTGCATATGTGACAAAAAATAACATGAATAGGTAAGAAAAACTATGCATTGCTTACACGTCGCGTTCAGCGTTGGTTCTCAGAGTTCTTCTGAGAACCAACGCCGAACGCGGGATGAAATCCGAGAGAAGAACAGAACATCTAATATCAGAATGTATAATAAAGGTATTAGATACATTTTTAATTAGTTCTAATCGACTATCGGACGAACAGAATTATTAAGCGTGTAGTACAGAACAAAGGCCATTTACGAAGGTAGTCCAAAAAGTTTCAAGCTTCAACATGAAGATGGCGTTACTCATCAAAAATATTCTGGCGATAAAATTGCGCATGTATTGCAAAATACTTTCGATAATTTCAGCCATGTTGGAAGCTCAGTTGTTCTTTAGAGTCGCATATGTTAGTCGATGTTAGTCTTTTTGTAAAAAAGGGAAAATCAAATATCGAGCCGTTATTAAATTCTTGCACATTAAATCCGAGGTGGACGTTGCTTACGGGGATTCTGTATCATTATCCATACAAGTAAAATTTTGGACAGCTGAATTTAATCACGGTCGTACCAGCTTGGTTGACGATGAACGTTCGGGACGGCCAAAAACTACAGCCACTGCTGATAACATCGGAAAAATGGTGCCAAATGGTGTTAGACGACTATTGAATTAAGGTTAGAAAGATAGCAGAAACTGCCGACATCTTGAAAGAACGTGTTTGAAGATTTGGGTATGAAAAACGCGCATCTATCGTATTGGATGCCGCGCTAGAATTTCTAAAGCCTTGTTGAAGCAGTTTAATTAAGTATTCTTTATATCAATAAACCCGTTTAATAACAATAATTTGTATCAGTCTTGAATTGTCGAGGCATTAATAATATTGTAAACAAAGATAAAATTAAATAAATAAAATGTGTATAAATAAAAAAGGAAATAAAACGAACATATTATATACAGTGCACGTTTGTCAATATAAGAAACTCACTTATTAAAATGATAAACTCGTTTATTGGACTTACTACGATAAAAAAATTATTATATTAATGTACTTTTTTTATTGTGTTTACATACATTTCTTGTTCAGCGCAGGTATCAAATAAACAAAATCATAGCAGATTTTGATTGATTGCCATATGCTACAATTGAAAGCAAGAAGTGTTTTTTGTATAAAATCTCAGATGTACGTGTACATTCTTGGAAATTACTTTTTTGTGTTTTATTTAAACAAAGTCTTTAATTTCTTTCCGCTCCGTGTAGCACCTAACCTTTTTCAACAAGATTTGTGGGAATTCCTGGAGGTTGCTTATCTCACGTACTGTCATACGAACACTTTTGTACGATATTTTCCTAGTGTACGCACCGCGACATCTTAACAAAACAAGTCTAACGATCTAATTTCTCATAATGCTTTGATACACTTTATCCTCTGGCATGTAGAAAATAGCCAATAAATCACGCAATAAAGATTTTTATCGGGTACACGTTTACAGATAGTACGTGCTGAGATTTCCACCCAAAATCTATTCTATCCCCATAGATAATTTACATGTAGCGACCGCGGCATTCGAAAGCCGTAATGAGATTATTATCGAGGGTTTAATATTATAGTTACACTGTGTCAAACGTCCATTATTTAAATTTATTTATTTTAGTCGAAACGAATGGATGGGTTCGGTTTCGAAGATTAGACAAATTAATTTCAACGAGGAAAAAAATTATGCTTCAAAGATGTGAAAGCCATTGATAACGACGTATTTATTGTTAGTTCATGCCTTTTCTCTTTTCTAGGGCATCTATTCTTTAGTGTCGGTTCTTATTGGTTGTTGAATATGATCCTTGAGGTTTCCGATTGTATTCATTTATGTTTTCCTTTCAATTTTTCTTAAAAGTCCCATTTCTTTGTTTTTCCGTTATTGTTCAGTTTTCTGCTCCGTATGTAAAGATGGAGGTTACTATCCTCTCTTAGGGATTTCTACTTTGCCTAAGAATGTATTTTTAATGATGTTGTTCCCGTTGCGTTTTTTTGTATAATGGTTTTGTCCCGCTCTACTAAATATATCCATGTTTTTTCTTATTTATCTATAATTATCATATTGTCGGCGTAGTAGATTTCCACAACCTCCACAGTTGACAATCTCCAGTATCCGATTTCTTTCAGGTTTGTTTCTCTTCCCTCTTTTACTGCTTCATAAGAATAGTGCTGGACTTTTTGGAATATTTTGTCTTGTCTGGTTCTTACATAATTTGTCATCCTTTTAGTAATAGTGAAGTTCTACAATTTTTTAAAGTTTTCCCAATGCTCTTTCTTCTGACTTTGTCAAAGGCTTTAGAGGCTCGAGAACTATAAACACTGCCGCCTCACGTGATTATCGTTGGTGCAAGTGAGATGCGTGCAAGAGCTCTGACATCTGAGATGGACATTTCATGTCTTCCCCTTAGTATTCTAGCATAAAATTTTGCAGCAATGCCTCGTTAACGTTATCCCCCTATAGTTATTGTATTCTCCGTTTCCTCCCTAATCTAAATCCATGGAAATTTACCAATGCAAGGTAGACATTTATTAATAGAGTTACAAGGTGTATTGTTGGATATTTATACTATTCGATATACAGTGTGATCCATAAAGGACGCACCATACACGTAACTTTTTCATTATGGATTTTTCGAACAAAGCTATTCTTGGTAAAAGTTTGTGCATCACCTAAAATTAAACGTGTATTAATAAAATATGGAACATTTTCAATATTATACGGAGTACGTCTAAATATTTGATTTTGTCTCAAGAGTAAGGTGCCCTTATCTTAAAAACTATCGGAATATGCTATTTGAAAAAGTTGTTTAGAATTAAAAATTATACCTAAATTTAAAGTCATGGCTACTTATGCCAGCTAAATGGTATGTTAAGTCAATTTTTTAAAAGATAAACTTGTTTTGTGGAAATTTTCTGTCCATAATAGTCTCCTTACAAGAATTTAGATTTCTGGGGTGAAACTGCATTGTAATTGTGTGAGTCTGCAGACATTTGCATGGGCTGCTGCATGTTGTACCGCTGCTGTGAGAAGCACAGAGCGAAACGTCGGCAGGCTCATGCAATTATGACGCGGTTTCAACGCGGAAATATAAATTCTTTAAAAGAAAGCAACTACCGCGGAAGTCTACAACAATATGTAATCCTTTTAAAAGTTGGCTTCAGCAGTAAATGGATGTTTGGTAGAAGGCATTTGATAAACATGTATTTCGCAGTTATTGTTAATTTTGTAATAAAAAATATTAATATGCTTACAAACGGAGATTAGAGGCTACAGTAACCTGCATTTTAAATAAATTTAAACAAATGGGGAGTGTTAACAACGATTTTAAGAAATCGCACAATGCTTTAAAAGTGACTACAGAAGTAGAGGAAACAGATATCGACATCTTTTGATATGCCGCGTACTATTGTACAAAGAGTGCGTAAAAGAATTAAATTTAAAGGTTTTAAAGCAAAATTCATAAATACTTTAAAGCAGCGGTTCTCAAACTTTATTTTTCGCGTACCTTTCAAATGCGATGTAGATCAAACGCGTACCACCGAACTAAATGTACCATATGTGGTACATATCCACCAAACTTGTAGCGTAATAAGACACCGTTAAACATTCAACAGATTATTATTGTAATGAAACAACTTGTATTTTAAAGCGTTAAGTTTAATTAAAGAACAATAGACTTACAAATATTTTGTCTTAAACGTCAATGAGAATGATGGATCTGCATAGTCGCAATGAGAGAAGCAATGTTAGGTTCAATTGTAGTCAATTTCATACGCACATTTGGGTCAACATCGAGTCTATTTCGATATTTATTTTTAACTTCCAACATTGCAGAGAACCCAGTTTCACAAAGGTAGGTGGTTGAAAATGGAATTAAAAACAACAAAGCTTTTTTAGACAAAGTTGGATATTCATTTTTAACTCTCAACCAAAATTCGGACAACTGCAGTTTGGCAAACTCCATTTTTAAACCTCCATCGCAAGACAGGTCTATAAAAGATTCTTTTTCGTCGTTTGTCAGTGAATCGGGAATGCTCTCCAAAATAAAAGGGTTGCGAATCCAAAGGAATCCAGAATAGTCGTCTTGAAAGTATTTCCCAAATGCGTTAATCAGCATTTGGCAATGTTCTTTTATGTTATTAATAAAGTCGTCCTTCAAACTTATTGCATTTTCTGTCACAAAATTTTCCAAATTACAAAATGATTGTTGGTTTTTATTTGAAATACCGTCTTTTATCATTTGACATTTTCTGATGAAAGCCCTAATTTTATCATCTACCAAAAATCGATTTGTGGTTTTACCTTGCAAACTTAAGTTCAGATCATTCAGACGATTAAACATATCTGCTAAGTAAGCAACTGTTGTTAGCCACAACTCGTCTGTTAATCGATCTTGTAATTCAAAATTGGTTTCCATTAGAAACAATTGGACTTCGGAATGCAACTCGTACAACCTACTTAGCATACTTCCCTTTGAAAGCCATCTAACCTCCGTGTGCAGCAGCAAGTTTACATGAGCACTACCCATTTCAGAACACAATTTCGAAAATAAACGTGAATTTAAAGCTCGGGATTTGATAAAATTGACTATTTTGACTGCCTCCTGGAGAACATTCTTAAACTGATCTGGCATTTGTTTTGCTGCTAATGCCTCTCTGTGGATGTAGCAATGGGTAAAGGTACAATTTTCTGCAACTGATTTCACTTTGCTGGTAACACCTCCGTATTTTCCCGTCATGGCGCACGCACCGTCAGAACAGAAACCAACGCATTTCTTCCAATCTAGTCCATTCTCCGCAAAAAAGTCATTGAGTATTTTGAATACTTCTTCGGCCGTAGTTCGTGTTGGGAGTGCTTTGCAAAATAAATAATCCTCTTCTACTTTAGTTTCAAATATATACCGCACATAAACCATAAGCTGAGCATAATTTGTTACATCTGTGCTCTCGTCGAGCTGTATGGCGAAACAATCACTATTCTTGACGCGGACTAATAATTGTTCTTTAACATTCGATGCCATCAGTTCAATCCTGCGATGGACGGTATCATTTGACAGTGCTACAGTATCCAGCTTTCTAGCAGATGTTACACCTAACATACATGTAACTATATCTTTTGCAGCAGGTAGCACCAGTTCTTCACCAATAGTATGAGCTTTTCCACATCTTGCAATTCTTAAACTCACTAAGAAGGATGCCATTGTTGCTTTTTCAGAACTGCCGACAAAGGACAACATAGTTTTCTTTCCGTCTTTCATCTCAGCCAACTTACGGACAAAATAATCCTTACTTTTATTTTCTAATGTAGAATGTTTTGTATTAAAGTGCCGCTTCAATAATGACGGTTTCATGCAATGATTTGAGAGAATTTCAAAACAGATCACACAGTGCGGCCTAGGCTCATCGTTTACGGTTGTGAACGTGAATCCCAAATTAATGTATTCCGCATCATATTTTCTTACTATTTTCCGTAATTTGGAAGGATTTCTTTCATATTCACCCACAACATATTCTGGTTCTGAAGTAGAATTTGATGGAGTAGCATTTTCCAATGTTTTTATGTCCCTTTTAAGCCACTTATCCATATTTTTCACGTGTAAGTTCCTGAACACAACTTAATAAACACGTTCGCACTACTATACAATTTTCACAACTCTGCACAAACACGCATTACTCTGCAATTTTCAAACATGCAGGGGATTTCCCATTGAATCAACACCAACAATACTATTGCCTTTGACAATATGAAAGGTATAAAATGTGAGAAGAGAATTTATTTATGTAAAATAAGTGAATAAAAGCCTCTTTAGTGAATATTAGTAAACCAGTTTATTCAACATATATAACCCAATGACCAAAATATGTATGGTATACAGTGGACCCCGCCATGTAATGTATACAGCTAAAAAGCGCGCTATAGCTGTTCTATCAATTCTATATGGAGTATACGTCTGTTATGTGTCCAGATGCCTGAACTGCAGGATTACCGATTTCAGCCAATGTTTATTTTATTTGAAGGCAAATAAGTAAATAACGTTTATTATTTGTTCGCGTACCACCTTTGGTGGGCTCGCGTACCACTGGTGGTACGCGTACCACAGTTTGAGAACCGTTGTTTTAAAGGAAAGAAATGTTATTCTAAGATATAAGTTTTCTGTGTGATTTTGAGGAGAGTTTGACGAAAATTTACGGTTTCCTATAAATACTTTATGGACCGATGAAGTAACAAACAAGTGGAACGGTAAATTCGCAAGATTACAGGTGATGAGCTACAGTAAATGCTCATTTAATGTAGAATGCAAGGACTAATACTCGTTAATGTCACATGTGGATTGTTAAAAAATACCGTGATTTGACTCTCTTTCTTTCATGAAAACTTTACCGCCAACTATTTGCAACTTGTGCAAGAAGATTTATTATCAATTTTAAATCAAATGCTACATAGGCAAAAGGATCGAATTTGGTATCAGTTAGATGGAGCGAACGTTCATTGTAGCGTAAGAATAAGGTAATATTTAAATTAAACACGGCGCTATTCAGAGTTTCCTATGCCAGTACGGTCACAAGATTTAATCCCAATAGATCTCTTCTTTTGGAGTTACTTAAACAATAAAGTACGGACGCTGTCCTTTTAGGAATAGAGAACATTTAAAAACTCTAATTACTTACTAATTGTACGAAGTCTATGAAACTGAAGCATATTACAAACAGTTAACGATGTGGTAAGAAGAACTGAAATGTGTATGTTGCGCGACGGACATCATACTGAGGTGCAGGGTAGAGACTAGGTGTATATTTTTATGATTGCCCATCATACCGAATATTCACTTGTTTTTAAAGTCAACTTTTAAAGATGATTTTTGGCAGAAACATTTCTATTAAATAAAAAATAACTAGAGTGTTGTTCATTTTTTAAGTTTAACCAGTAGGTATTAATAAATTTTCTTTTTTTGGTACGAGTTTATTAATTTGAGCTATTTTAGGTGTTAAAAAAAATAAAGAAAATTGCTATAGGTAAGGGTTCTAATTTAGGTTCAATGTGAATATTATATCCGTTTTGGTTGGATCCTATTCTTTCCGCACGAAATTATAATTGCTTGAAAATAATCCGCCATTATTTCGAGTAGGCTTTAACCCCTAAAATTCCTCCTTGGGTGCGCCTATGCATAACATATATCGCACCACAGCAATCAATTTTATAGTTCGACTTGTTTCCATTGTTGGTAAAGCGGTTCTATTATGTATTAGTTTTATTAGGTTAGTCGCTTTTAAGAAATTATGTAAAGAACAAGTTTAATTTTTTCCATTCAATAACATGTTCCAAATTGTTCGCAATTGAAAGTTGATCGTGAGACCGAACAATCCTTTTGCAATTTCTTGGATACGTTCATGTATTCAGAGTTTCCTAGTAAAAAAAATGAAAGCTCATGTTACATTAATCTATACTGCTTTCGGAGTGCAGATGGAACATATAAGGCGATCATTTACATAAACAGCAGAAGAGGAAATGCTATGTATAGATAATGGTGTCTTAAAATATTCCGTACGATACAGAAGTAATGAATGTAAAAGATTATACCATAAAATTTCTCTGACTAATGGAACGGCAGCCAATAAATCGGTAGCTACTCGCTTAGCATAAGCATTTAGAATGAGTATGTTAATACTTGTGTGTAGTTATACGTATGTATGTGCGCTTATTATGCATTGAGTCGATTGTGAATAGGTCGTTACATTCAGATGTGTAATTCGCGAATAAATAATTATCTAACCTATCGTGTACTTCAGCCCATGAATTACAGTTATGGTAACCTGTAGAAGATTGCTACCGCCATGGAGACATTTCCTATTTTCACTCTAGGTTTAACGTAATAGAAGAAATCTCCTATTATTTTATTTACGTGCGTACGTAACTCTCTGATTATTCTGGGACGATATAAAGCATTACTGCGATGTTTACAGTGGCATATATAAGGGAACCCAGTTAATGAGACAATTCAAGTGTAAAGAGATCTATAAGTATGTTGTTGTTAGATTGCTATAGTACATACATACATCTAAGCAATGTTCTAAATTCAGTACTAACAACGAGACAGAGGTAACTCGAAAATTCAGAAAAAATTGAAACTTTGTGGGTTTGTAGGCCGATATAGTTTCACAACAACGGTATTTTTCTAAGGTACCCAATAGCCCGTTTTTTGGAAGTTGAGTCCTTCAAAACCACCCATAGCAATCTACGTTAATTTCTCCTAAACCATGAGGGATACGAAGAAATACTTTAGACAATTTTTTATCTACAACGTATTTACTGACAAAATGTTGATAACCAAAAAATAATGCTAAGATAGCTTAGCTTCCTCATGGAATTGATGGAATAATTCACGGCAAACGCAATAAAAGGAGAGAGAAAAAAATACACTAACACACGGACATGTTTCTGCCTACCCGGCGTCATCAGCGTGGTTTCGAGAGTATTTTTCATATCTCTACCTTCTATCGCTGTTGCCTCACAGTTAATACCACAACTTTCAAAACGACAAACTCGACATTCCTTGGCGCCCTCTAGTGCCAAAGAAACGCATGCCTGCCGTTCAGGAAGCAGCGACATAAGCCGGGTACTGTTCCCCAAACCATCCCTCGAGCAGTTCACATGACTCCTAAACACGAGATGGCGACGCTGGTAGCGCTTTGTGAACTGCTCGAGGGATGGTTTGCGGAACAGTACCCGGTTTATGTCGCTACTTCCTGAATGGCAGGCAGGCGTTTCTTTGGCACTAGAGGGCGCCAAGAAATGTCGAGTTTGTCGTTTTGAAAGTTGTGGTATTAACTGTGAGGCAACAGCGATAGAAGGCAGAGATATGAAAAATACTCTCGAAACCACGCTGATGACGCCGGGTAGGCAGAAACATGTCCGTGTGTTAGTGAATTTTTTTCTCTCTCCTTTTATTGCGTTTGCCGTGAATTATTCCATTAATACCATGAGGAAGCTAAGCTATCTTAGCATTATTTTTTGGTTATTGTTTCTAGCCATTTTCTGATGTGTTCTGGTTATGTTGATGATATCTTTATTGTTAGGTCAGGCAGTTTGAATGAATTACATGACTTGGGAGGTTATATTAATGGGTTGCGTGATAATATCAAGTTCACTTTAGAATTACAAACTGATGATGAAGAATTAATTATTTAGATACTAATATAACTTTTAATCGTCCTGTTGGTCAGAAGCTGTAACCAATTTATAGTTACCTTCATAGATTAGTGAATATTCCAGATTCACGTGCGAATTTTAAGAACGTATTACTAGTTATCATGCAAATTGCTTCATTAAACGGTTTTGAACCATCATTGACAGATAATCTATTAAGCTACTAATACCAAATACAAGATAGAATTAGAGAAAAGAAAATTTGTAGAAAAAAGCTCTCCTTCCTAATACATATGCAGAGACCGAGATTAGAGCCTTTAGATCGATTCCTTATATTGGTACAATATTGTATAAAAATATTAGCATCTTCAAAAAATATGTTAATTTGTACATCAAAACATTGCACTCTCTTAATAACATCCTGAACAACAAAGATCGCACAGATGATACGAATAGATGTGGCGTCTACCTACTTAGCTGTGAGGAGGTTGCTATGCCAAATATGTGGGTGATGTTATGTTTAATGAACATATTCGTTGCTTCTAGCCTTCGGCTTCTTTACGTTTCCTTTGTTAGATATTAATCATTTGATAAAAATCTGAACTTTCTGAACTACTTTTCAAGTACCATTCGGTCATAGAAGTTCCCTACCTTTTTGCATTGGAAGCTTATAATTGTAGTTCACCTTTAAAGTTTTGCATATTTTGTCTCTTCTAGTTTACAATTTATTTTTTATTAAGATATCACTGTGAAAACAGTCATTTGTTCCTGGTATCAGCCTGACACTGTTTCAGATCAATTTTTAATTTTAAAGGCGTCGTTACATTAGTTTTGATTTATCTTATTTTTGCAACTTCTATGTTATTTGGTTAAGTCCCCCTCAATTTTACTTATCTATTTTAATTTGTCTTAAAGATGTACGTATAATTAAAACGTACCAAATCGGTCGCCAAATTCAATTAGATATTTGTGAGATTCAGTCTTCCATTCAGTCACCCATTTCAATAACGTTTTATCTATTTTGAGGGTATGATGAGCGTCAGCGGCATTCCTCGAGCCATTATATACCCCTTTCGGGGAGCCCCCACCTACATCCTCATGTTTCTTAAAAAATCAAAATTTTTAATTGCTGGAAAAATATTCTGGTATTAATGAGAATATCTACACTTAGAAATTTTAATCAATTAAGATTGCCAAAATAAGCGCTATATCGACCTCCAAAATTCTGCAAGGATAGAAGGTCATTTCGTATATATACGACTTTCCTAAAATCGACTACTATCACTCGTAGAGCTGTGCCGATGAGCCGTAAACGGCAAAACGCGTCCACGGAAGCCTGCTACTCTCGTAGAATTTTGAAATTCTGCTCTGTGTAGGTCGATATAAGGCTTATTTCGGCAATCCTAATTGCTAATACTTGCTATATGCCATTTCGTATATGTACGATTTTCCTACCAGAGCTCGAGAGCTGTGCCGATGAGCCGTAAACGGCAAAACGCGTCCACAGATGGCGGTACTGGTAGTTTCGAATTAATTATTACATATAAATGGTATTAAAGTTGTCGTGATTTAAGGCAAATTTTCAGCGTAAGAATAATTTCCAGAAATGACAAGTTTCCTTGGTCACCATATACCCTCTTCTGACGGCTCTGTATTGCTTTTTATGGGAATACGTAAAAGAGGGACTGTTTGTTACAACTTTTCCTGAGTTGATAATATTCAGCGAGAAACTCGAATGATGGACAGAGCCACACATTGCAAGAAGTTATGGCTAATGTTATGAAAAGAGCTCTCCTTTGTGAAGGAGAAAACGGATGTTATTTTTAATACTTACCTCGTCTAAAAAAAAACTCTAACGAATGTATGTTATAATGCAAAAAAGAATGTAATAAGCAAAAATAAAAAAAGCTATTTCATTTTCGAATGGTAAAGTAACTTTTGACATACCCGTAGAAAGAAATTCACCAACACGAATATTGTAATTATTTTCTTACTACTATGTTGCTCCTGTGTTCTTTATATTTAATATTATTGTCCAGGAATTTCAAAGCGAAACATTTTGCAGTATTTCTTGGGAAAAACGAATTTAATAATCCATAAATTCGAAATATATCGGGAGAATGTGAAACTTACAACATTACCGAGGTAGTGGTTTGGCTATGGAAGTAATCGCCTTCGCCGGCTACATATTACGGGCCTTTTACTTGTTTTCACACGATTTAATCCAGCGGTAGTAAATTAAAATCTTACATGCTCACGACAGAAAGTAATACGACCGTATAATCTTCGAAATTAAACGGACCGCATGAGTAGTGCTTTACTATATGCTCCTTGCAATACGTTCAGCGATTTCTTTAATGAAAGCTATAATCAATTGCTGAGCTTCGTAGTCGATTATACTATGTGAAATAACTCTGAATGATTGAGTACTCACAGAACTCCGTAATGTATTCGCTGCTGCTTATAATAGCAAATAGGAAATGCAATTCTTTGTATTTAAATCTACTTTATCAATATTTCTAGGGTATGAAGCGAAATAACATTGGTCAATAGTGAGACTGACGTTTGTTA
>LR737384.1:15332654-15387463 GCA_902655005.2 Marronus borbonicus | reverse complement strand
CCTTAATGCAATGTAGCACTTCATCTGAGGATGTAATGGTGACAAATTCGAAAGTAGTAGCAAACTCAGTTTTTACCAATTTCGTAGTTCTCGGTTTAAAGTAATTATTTTGAAAGGATTTCCATTTCCTGTAATAATCTTTTCTTAGCCTAAGTTTGGTTGTAAGCGACGGAGGAAAACTGTGTACGCCATGGTTTCTAATTGCAGTGACAGAATGTTCAATAGTTCTATAAACTGCGCGGCAAAACTTATGAACAGCGCCATTTACATCATGGAAATTGTCAAGTTTATGATAGTTAGCCCTACGAATTTATAAGTATTTCTAGAAAAATTACAATGTAGACAAAACAGAATGCTCTAAAAAATACTAAAAACTCCCGCAAGATGGATTCAATTATTATATAAAAAAAAGGAATCGGTTTCCCACATAGGATTACTACCTCATCTTTTGAGATTCCAGGGAATAGAATAGGACATCAAAATAAAAAAGACCATACGACTTTTAGGAGATGCAATTCTTTGTATTTAAATCTACTTTATCAATATTTCCATGGCTACTGTGACAGACAGATATTTCCAACTAGTTGGTTTGGAACGGGAAGTATTTCATATTTTTGATGGTACATTTTTTTACGAAGAAGTATTAGTTACTCTGTTGCATTTGCACGTGTAACAAATTTACAACATCGAACATGGCAGTCATTAGCACTATACATAAATGCGTTCAGCCAAAGTCCCTCTGATCTCTTTCCCTTTTTTTGCCTCTCTTTGTCGCGGGAATGTTGGTAGATAAACCTCTCTCCCTACAGCAATGATTCTGGGGGAACGGCTAAATAATCGATCTTCTATTCATTTTCTTTATATTCTAAAATTTAATGGAATATTTTCCTACAAAAACGTAAAGAATAAATTGAGTTGTACCTCATTCGTCAACAAATTAAATATCATTCGTGAAGCAGTTCTCGTGTCCGTGAGGAAAAGTCAGTGTTTAAGAGTTGTCTGTAATGTCAAAGGTCAGAGTCAATCCCTTAGTTGTGTCCTCGCATGGCATGCATTATGCCATTTTTAGAACAAAAAATTAGGTTGAAATTCAATATCAAATTGTATTTCTAAAGATATTTTAATTAGTCGTGATTAAACAATCGCTGTAGCGAAAAACGTAGCAACGAAAGAACGCTGACAACTTTTCAGTTTAGATCATGATACCATGGTGTAATAACGTATCCAGCTAATTGTTTTTTTGTAGGGGTTTAGTGGGAAAACTCAACTTTTAAAACGAAGTGAAGGTCAATTTTAGTAATTTAAAAATATGTAAAGTTCGAGTACGTGCATTAATACATTACAATATGGATTTGTTTTCAGATTGCAACTAAAAATAAACGAAATAAATAATATAAGAAATATTGTCCAAAAAATAACACGATATAAAGTAATTGTTCTTCAAAATTACTGTAATCTTTGCTATTGAAAAGTACGCCATTGTTTTTTATTTTGATTTGCATTGCAAGCTTGGAAACCACTGCCAAAATTGCATTGAAAACTACACCCCAATAAAATCACGTCACATGTTCATTGAAACATATGTATTACAATATTAAATGATGTTTTCAAATTGAATATGTATGTAATTAATTAGGAATTTTATTTTTAATATCGCCGTTTTACAGAGAACATGATTTGGAAAATAATATGAAATTCATCCCAATTTGTATTTACTAATCCAATTGAAAATAAATGCTTTTATTCACTCACGTAAATATCAATTTTAAATAGAATTTTCTGTCTGAGACATCTTTATTTTGCGATAAACTTCAGAAATATTTTTTCCAAAGTAACTGAAATACAAGACATTGGGCCCAAGTTATTTTACACATGTGCTTCGATTACCTTTGAATTGTATTAAAGGTGCTTTAAAGCCTCGAGTAGTTAAACGAAGTATTTCACATATCAAGTAACAAATACTTTATTTTAAAAGTACTGCGCTTAAAACCCTAAAAGTGTTTCAGGCACTACAGCCAAGCACTTTATCAGAGTGCTTTATCTAATTTGCGTTTAAAAAAGAACTTCCAAGTGAAAGCGGAAATCGTTCAAAGTGTCTGTCATGAACATTACCGAACTTTCTAATAATTTGCTGTGATACAGTTTTCAAATTATTAATAATAATTAGGTCAGTACCAAAGTAATTTTTGTCATTTTTTCATCTAATTTTAGGCTAGATACTTACCTTATTGTAAAATTAACTTAACTATCCAATAATTAAAGGCTAGAATGTAAATTATTATCGGAATTAAAGTAATTCCTGTCAGTATTCTTTTAATCCTTTGACAAATCGAACGATTAAAAGAATAAAATGAGAAATCGATGGCAATAGTACAAATGCTGTTGCAATCGATTTAAGACTTGACTGTACGTCGCAATTAAAGGGATTGTAATCCACCGCAAGTAACGTTTATAGCATTTTAACTATTCCTTAATTACTGTCATTTACGTAAATCAAAACTGGCGGTAAAAACTTTAATTAATCTTTTTGAAAAATCAAATGGCTGCGTTAAAAAGCAATTTAATTTATGACATCTTGCAAAATTACATATTTTATACCAGGTGTTTATTACTATTTTGGTCCTATAGGCAAGTACGTAGTAAAACATTATCAAAGTCTAATACCGAGACAAGAATATGCAGCATGAACCTTTACGACCGATTTATATGCACATAAACTGGTGGTGTTTGAATTCAAAACACCTTATAATATGCATTCACTGACGTATACGGTAAAAATATGTGGTAATTCAAAACCGCATTGGAAGTTAAAGGAAGTCAGAGGCACGTAGTTAGTATTGGATAAGTCGTATATATCCGTCGTTATTGAGAAAAATTACATTCTGCGCTCCTTTAAAAAGCTATTTCTTTGCCATTTCGTTTTGTAATTTTATCGCTTTCGACGTTAGTTATAAGACAAAGGTGTTAAACGCTTTTTTATCGTTTTCTTTTTAAACCACAAATGACTATCGCTGGATGTGCTCGGAGATTTTATACTTTACTGTACGCTTTCTTTTCCGCTTAATTTACCAATTTACAAAATTACCAACTTAACTGTACAAGATCCAAACTGGGCAATTTAGTAAGTACTTACATTATTTTCAATTACATCCCGTTAAGCACGCATATCTTTATTTAGCTTGAATCTTGTTATAGTCCTTCAAGATAGTTGGTTTAATATCTTAAATTAATTGTATTTAAGGTAACATAAATAAAATTAATAAGCAAAGATGTTTAGGGAAATATGTTGCAAAATCCTCTTTACTAATTGCAATATGCAACGATTTGAAAATGTTTTTGTTATAATATTATCAAAAAGAGACTGATATTACACGAGAAAACACACAATTTGACAGCCACAAACGAGAAAGTGGATCTTTCACTTTTCCCGGTTTGCGGAAGCGATATTTTACGGCTGTAAACCTGTTAGTATTCCGAGATCCCTTTGCTGAATGACTAGTACTATTTCTGTTGTCTTTGGCGACCGTGATATGGGTGCTTTCGCATGAATTTTAGCGTGTATGTTGTAGCAGAACGAGGCTTTTTCATTTTCCTCCCATTTTCTTATTTCCTATTTTAGATGGTCGGTTCATCTGTAGATCACTATAAGGGTTTAGGCTAATGAAAGGTTGCTTCTTGGGTTAGCTTATCGGTCTCTTCACTTTCTCGACCTCTCGGTGGCTTAGAATTCATAACGCGTAACGTGGATTTTACGTTAGATTCTATACACTTTCATGATTCAACCGAGATATTTCGTCCATTCAATAGGGATTTTATTGAGCACCTCATAAGACTGACCAAGATTGTATTGCATGCGCAGTATGCATCAAACAAGTACTGGTGCTATTCGCAGGAATTTTGAAATGTGTTCTGAGTTCTCCCGGTTTTAGTACCTTTATTTTATTAAGAGCATGAGCCCTTGTTACAGCCTTCAGTCAGCTAGTCAGACATGGATTAGTGTAATTTTCCCAAAACAAAGACAAAGAGACAGGTACATCTTACTTCTGTAATGTTGGGACATGCAATCCTCTGGATTTGTTAAAGCTGTTGTTACACTGTCCTCCTGGTTGCTTTAGGTCAGCATTTTAATGAAGGAGATGTAATGAAAAGTTTAATTATTGCTGTGTATGACTAAAAGATTTGAAGTTTAATGATAGATTCTTAGTCTTACCGGAAGGACAGAATGTACTAGCGGTCCTACCACCTTTACGCTCAATTTCAAAGCAGTCCTTATTATTATACATGAACCGAAAGAGCAAACTTTTATTTATTAGCGCAGCTGAAAACAACGGGCTGGTTGCGTTTCATTTTGTTCATTTATTGTAGATTTTCTTAACTCACGTGTCGCAACTTTTGCGACAGAATTCGATCCTCCGAAATGATAATTCCTGGAGAAGATTTCTGTTTGGACTAATTACTCAAGTACCAAGGGTTGTGCTTCGGGACATAGACAACAAAATCATAAAGAACAAACACTGGCAAGTTATGCACCGCAGGCGAATGAATCCACTAAGGCTGCGTTCACATAGCGCAGTGCGAAGTTGATGTAAAAATTTGACAACTAAGAGCAGTGATTTGCTTCATCATAACCAAATCTAAATTTATCTGTTGATATTAACAATCTCCATTCTACATTCTAGCATAAAATTATTTGATGCACATTGGAAACGTTTCTTATGCAATACAATTTTGACCAGCCTTACAAGGACTTGAAATGCCTGTAGAACATATTTCAAGCAGATATTTCTGCGTTGAACCTGTGCGTCATAAAAATCGCGAGATAAGGTTACGAGGCGCAACTACGAATATATTCGGCGACCGTTAGGCAGTTCTACATGGGAGGACAATCGAAGGGCCTCGTGCTGGGAAAGTGTTTAGCAAAGGAGACTTTAGGTTACTGGCACGATTTCTGATAGTCGTAAAAAATAAGAAAGGCTGAAGACCAAATCTGTTGTCTATGCCAAGAAGATCTGGAGACAGCAAAATACGTTCTATCAAATGTGTTGCCATCAGTCGTACACGACGTCATTTCAGTATGGCATTTCTTGCATCTACTGCATTGAAGGAAGAAGTAGTACTAAGGTTTATTGAAAGCTTCCACCTATCGTAACACACATCAGGGCATTTTGTTACAACAGATCTATTAAGGTCATTGTGACTAAAGGCATCTGTGCCATGGCCCGACTGTAATAATAATAATAATGGTATTTGATTTCTACAAGCGTCATTTCAAGCCACCAAACAATAAGCTCAGTCAGGTTGATATTTGAAGAACATAGCACATTTATAACTTGCTTATAATAAACAGTTCATTTGTCATATATCAGTTACAGTGCGTAGTGCCCTTCCTTGAAACGGGTACTCCTTTACTTTACCTTTAAGATACCTTACAACAAGTTGTAAGGTATCTTAAAGGTAAAGTAAAGAAGTGTCAAGAGAGATTCTGATAATGCGCAGATTTAATTTACAACAGACAGACAAAACGTGCAATTTATTGTAGAGTGTCATAAAGTTGTAACATTAATAGCTTTTTGCGATATTTAATTCTACTTTATGCTTCTATAAAGGATATTTTTTTTTAGTTTAAATTCAGAGGCGCGTTTGTCTTACAGATACCTTGGACATTCAACTTGTGTGTGTAAATTGTAATATAAAGGTGCGTATGTCACGCTAATTTATACCTATTAGTATACTAGGGAGTATTTATAACCAATTGTATGTAGATGTGAACATGCGTGACGCGATGGGTGGTTAGCGGGTAATGATACTATGTTTTACCTATAATTTCCAGATTGATGATAACGTTAAAGGCTTGTGGGTAAGCAAGTATGTTCAACATACGTGCCTTTCCAAATGGGCGCCGTATCCTCCAGTAAAAATTTGCGTTATTACGTTAACAACTCAAACGCAGCATAAAAGGAAACTTAATAGGTGTTATAATCTCCTCATAAATAACAGAATAGTTAATGCGGATTGATTTTTTTTCAATAGCTATCAAGTGATTTACTAGTGCTGCGATAGTAAATAGAAAATATTAGTACGAGGGTAACGCCTTAAGTATTTACAAACGACTACTAGATGGCGTTATTGAGATTTGACATTCGGCACTACTTTTTTAAAGTTTAACATTTGTTGTTGTTGAAGCAATGACAGCATAGATCGAACACTGATCGTTTAAAAAAAGCAGTTTTGTAAAGAAATAACAATATGTGAAAAATTCGTTGGATATTTTTTTATAATTAGTAAGGGCGTAAGACATCTAACAGGCAAGAAGTTTTAGACAGGCGAAGCCGAAACTGGTGTACGACTGCGTGATTGCACTCAATAGACTAGGAAGTCGTACTAAGGTGATCCCTGGTCTGGGTACGAGGGTACGAAGGCCATGGAGGGAATGTCAAGGCAAACGAATTAGCCCGAACAAGCTCGTCAGCTGGTGACAAAAGCCTAAGGCACTCTGTAGGAATTGTATGAACAGTAGTTCAAGCAACTATTAAACAATGGAATGATAATTAATCTTAAGAATGGTGAAGGAGTGTTCCAGGTCAGAGACTGTCTAAACAATTTCTGATTGGATACAGGCCTATATTTGCATTGACCTACTAAGGAACAGGAAATCCGTTAGAACAATAGTAGGCTTGCTAGCAGGACACTCTATGCTCAAGAAACACATGAGCAACCTAAGTCTGACACAGGGAACAACACGTAGATTCTGCCAGGCGGAAGAAGAAACTGCCGTTCCTGTGGTGTGCACAGCTCTGGCATAGCAGAAATACGGTTCTCAGAAATGGGTCCGAAAAGCCCAAATCGACGTAGAGGGATCATTCATAAGGTTGCTAGGCGTGGTGAAGAATGCAAAGTTGTTGTAATTAATCTAATGATAGAGGAACCACAATATATCTAAAAAGGTCGCAGTGGGATAGGTCAGAAACCACTTGGTGTACTAAACTAATCTAATCTAAAGGCTTAACACAACAACAATGCCTCGAATCGCTTCTTTCAACTTTTAATACCTTTGAACAACAATCAAAAAAGCTGTTTCGTAGAACTTCATCGTGAATGTGTTTCCGTCGGTGATGCATTTAGTGAAGATCGTTTGTTGTTCCAAAAAATCATCGACGCTGGGCGTAATATGACCGAACAGGATCGACATGTGGCTTACCGTGAGATAGAGGCATCCTTAAGCATATTGAAGACAGTAGCACATTCAATTTTTCATGAACACTTACGTGTGTAAAAGATATGCTTCCGATAGGTTCCATATAATTTGACCCAAGCGCAAAAAAGCTCGTACCAAGTAAGGAAGTGCGACAGAGGATCTTCTGAATCCGTATACAACAATTTAACAGAATGAAACTTGGATATATTCGTACGAGCCGGCAACTAAGCAACAATAAACTGTTAGGGTGCTCTCATATGACCAGAATCCGTCAAAAGTTGCACTTCCAAGAAAATGATTGTTCGTTTCTTCCGTCATATTAAACACGTCGCAAGTATTGCTTTGGAGGGTCGAGGAATAATTATTGCTGAATGGTGTATAACTCGACGGCGTCGTCGCAATCGTTCTTCGTCATGGTTGTCAACGCTACCTCTCACGCACCAAGTCAAACAACTGATTATTTGAAATAGAAGAAAATGAATAAATCTTAATGGTAAATATTTTCAAAAATTATGAAATGATTTGTGCCAACATTTTTTTTCTTACATTGTTTATTGTATTATTGTAATAGTTTTCCAAACGAGAAAAAAATAAAGTGGTGTAGCTAGTATGTTTATAATTAAACATTTAAAACAACGAAATGATAGTAATAGATAAAACTAAGCATAATATAATAAAATCTCTAAAATGGATGCTTTCCCAAATAGACATTCTTCTCTAGTCGGCATTTTTTAGAAGCCCACACTGGATTATTATCTGCAAATTGTGTTAAAAAATCTTTCAAGTGCAACATAGCTAAACACGCTTTCTAAATACACAGTAGATAGTTACTGAGTCGTATATCTGGAATTAGCTCTTTGATAAATTTAAATATTGTATTTGCTTTCTAGTAATAAGTTGATTTCTGCAGTTTTCGTGCCCGCGAGGAAAATGCCAGATCTTCCCACGCATCCACTGACCGTAAGTTATTTTTATATAAAAAACAATACCTCACATTTATAGTATATCATTCCCGAATTAGTATTACAATAAATGTTTCTTTTATTCGTAAACTGCGGAAAAAATTAAGTCCATCAATTAGTGTTAATATGTATTATTTGGTTAATGTGGCATTACTTAACGAGCAGCCAAGAAATTATTATGATATAGCTTTATTTTAATGTACTATTAAATCTCGCATTAAGTTAAAATCCCTATTAGTTAATGCGTTAACTACGATATTATTAAATCAGTCTTTAATCCACCACGAAAATTTTATTTGTGATTAAATTAACTGTTTAGATAAACATTCTGAGCTTTAATTCGTGATTAATTAGAATGACATTTGGGACGATCGGTAGCAAATGTGTGTTAACAATTATGCTTACATGATTATCCGTTTTATTTCCTCGGTGTTCTACTTTGCTCTCGTTAATATTGCTAGATGTTAAAGTGGTATTCAGCTTTAATCACGAATTCATTTAATCATTGGTTAAAGTTGCTTAACCCTGGTTAGTGACGTCACAAAGTTGGGTTAATCAGAGATTAATGCGTTAATCCATTATTAATTATTTAATTACATTTCTGCTAACCAAAGACTAATGAACTAAATTTTGCGAAACGCTTAGAACTTAAAAGAAACGGTCGCGCTTTGGAAGTACTTAAAATCAGGTAAACTAATAAAGGCAAAAATAAAGAAGTGCATCGTAATTTTCGTGAATCTATGTGCGTTATGAGTGATTGGATTTGTGGTTGTAATGCGTTTATTTCCTTTGTGTGCGTTATACTTTCGAACGATTTCGAAAGATTGAAGAATTGCTCCGAAGTTCAAGTCTATGTAAGGTAGGAGATATATTCAATTTAATTGATTTAATAATCAATCATATTTCCAATATGACCACCTCGTAAATTTGATCACCAGCCACTATTGTTTATTGCATTTAAATCGGCGTATTAATGGGAAACTAATAATTCACATTTTCATGGAAGTAATGTTGTGAAGACCTATACCGCAAGTAAATAAAACAAAATTAAAGCAAAACAATAACAGCTGCTTCGTTATAGAACTGGCGTATCTATATCGAGAAAAACGTGATTGCTTTTCGAGACCAAAAGCGAAATCTACGTGAAGGTGAACTATTCGTCGCGCGGATACCACGGATTGATGCGCGCATAATGGCTACTCACGTTATAATAATAGAATACCGTCGTTCGTACATGCCTTACACGCTAACAAAAAAGTAAATACACAAGTACTTATAAAGAGTTACGGCGGCTTACCTATCTCTCTGAAGGCTGGAAGCTGCTGCCAACAGGTTATCAGCGAACAAGATCCAGACACACCGTGACATTTGCAGGTCACTTTAGATTTCTTTATTACCGCCTGAAAAACAGAATAGAGATTCGTGTTAGTGTAAGGGGCCGTGCTTAAATGTTTTTATTGGTGTTTATGGTATTTTATTGATGTCGCAATGTCAGACATAACATAACGGAATTATAAAGGAAGTATGTGATCCGGATACATGTAAAATAAGCGTTTACGAACAACTATCATCTATGGAAGCATTTAATTAGTGGTCATTGGCGCCATCCTACAATTCTCTTTCATTGCGCCTCCACCCCCTTAGAGCTACATTATCATAAAATAAAAAACAAATAAAATATAAATTCCTGCTTAATAACGTAATCATATCTAATTGTTCTCTTATTCCATATCAATTTATAATGTTTTCAACAACTTAATTGTTGTATTAATTAACTTGTTTCAAGTTATTATTTTCAGCCCGCATATATTCTTTCAAATTTCGCGAGTACGTGTCTTTAACAAGTGTTTTCCTTCTACTGGCTGAAAATGTCGAAATTAATAGCTATGTGGATCTCTACAGCAGTTTACAAGTTGGTAGCAGGCTTAGACTAGTGACTAGTGAAGCGTAATTAGCATCTACCATGCGTAGACAAGCATTTTGCTGCATACGCCTCATCAGCGCATTTTTGTGGAAGGTGATAGCTGTGATTGCAATTATCGTATGCTTAGAAGAAACAGGTAACGTCTGCGGATGGGAGTATATAATTAAAGATACTCGAAATTAATCGGCGCCTACAGAAGTGAGCAAGTTAGTAATGGCCCACGTTCTGCGAGAATATCAGTCCCCGACTAGTGGCGTAATACCAAGGGTAATTAATAATAATAAAACAAGCTACCAACATCCACTATGTGCAGACGCGCGTTTCGCCGTAATTCGGCTCATTATCACAAAGGTGCACTGATGAACCGTATTACGGCGCAACGCGAGCTTGTACATAATGGATGTTGGTAGCTTCTATCATTATTATTTACGTTTCAGTATTATGTAATTCTGGTCGAACACGTTGCCAATCATATTTGGTAAATATTCATCTTGCAACCACTGCACGCGGGCTTAACATTTCATATTTTTAAGGTATTTTTAAATATTTCGAAACTGGTTATAAAATCGAAAGATAAACATCTATCAACATTTAACAATTTTCAATACTATATTCTTCAATTGTTTTTTTAATTAAAATTCCAAACACGCTTTTGTTGCTAGACAACCAAATATTAGGACGATGGAAAAATTTGATCAAATAGTTATGGGAAACAACATTGAACACTATCTGTCATCTTTATTAGTAATTTATTGTTAATCTCTAAGTGAATAACCGTGTAATTTAAAGAAATAGTTAGACGTGACCCTATTTTACAACAAAAATTGCGCTAAACTATCGTGTCCCGGTATTGTTGAGGAACGTCATTGCTTCAGCTAGATCGTCACTGAATTAAGAATGGCAAAATATTCAGTGGGAAATATTTTTAAATACAACAGACAAATTGGAACCATCAAAATTAAAGAAAAAACAACTGGTAGGTCTAGAATTGTAACCGGAGGAAGTCAAAGATACTTGGTCAACATTTGCAAAGAAAATCGTAGAAGCACGTTTGGAATCAGTGCAATGATTTTAATGTGTTCTAAGAGTGCTGTTGGAAATATATACATAAGATAACTTGCATTTTACAATGCGCTTGAAAAGATATATAGCCAGTCCAGCCATTAACTTTAAAACCACACATTGAAAAATTTTTGAAAAAAAATGTCTATTACACATGGTGCTGCAACAAATTAACATTTAATATTAACTTATGCCATGGTTTCTTTAATATCCGCAAAAAATTGAAAATGTCATATTGTAACTACAACAAAAGGTACATAAACTTCTTTGGAATTTTTATAGGTGGTTCTTTGTTTATTATAAATGCACTATGAATTATATTGTAACAATTATAAACTTTTTTAAAACTTCGTTTTATGATTAATTCTATATAATAACAAACATAAAAATAAATTACTGTAATGCATAAATCAACGTAAATAAGCAGCATACCTGCCAAAAAAGAGTGCCGAGTTCTCCAGCATTATTAAGTAATTATACTGCCCTGTTACTGAAAAGTTTTTCCATCTATTCATGCTGTAAACCTTACTTTTAAATTTGAGATGCTCGTTTAATATTATTCAAGATTTACGGTATTTTCAAGGTGCGATTTTGGCAAACATTTGTCATTTCCAATTTAAAAATTCACCGTTAATGACATTTAAAACTAAACATGTTCTGGGTTTGGACCGTGTCATGGTTAATCGAAAATTCAACGTTTCGTTCACAACCATATGGGGCTTCTTCTGCCAGTAGTTGATTTATGCCTCTAGCATGGTTCACATGCCGAGTTACCGTGAAGGCTTACGTTATTATTAACGACATTATATGAATCTTAGAAGGTGACATCTTTTGGTGGGTAGGTAGTTAAGTAGGATAAAGATAGAACACATCAGCAAATGCCTAGAAAGAATAACCAAAAAATATCATGCTAAGCTTAGCTTCCTCACGGTATTGATGGAATAATTCACGGAAAACGCAATAAAAGGGGAGAGAAAAAAATACACTAACGCACGGACATGTTTCTGCCTACCCGGCGTCCTCAGCGTGGTTTCGAGAGTAATTTTTTATCTCCACCTTCTATCGCTGTTGCCTCACAGTTAATACCACAACCGGGTACTGTTCCCCAAACTATCCGGTATATGTCGCTGCTTTCTGAACGGCAGGCATGCATTTCTTTGGCACTAGAGGGTGCCAAGAAATGTCGAGTTTGTCGTTTTGAAAGTTGTGGTGTTAACTGTGAGGCAACAGCGATAGAAGGTAGAGATAAAAAATTACTCTCGAAACCATGCTGACGACGCCGGGTAGGCAGAAACATGTCCGTGTGTTAGTGTATTATTTTCTCTCTCCTTTTATTGCGTTTGCCGTGAATTATTCCATCAATAGCATGAGGAAGCTAAGCTATCTTAGCATTATATTTTTTAGGATAAAGATGTTCAGAGAAACTCTCTGTTTGTGAAATGTAATAATTGAGACTGAGGACTAACCTTAAGCGAAAGAAGAACTTCTATTAATTGGAGCTCAGAAACAAAACAAGTAGGTATGGCCAAAATCAAAAAGAGTTTGGACTTTTGACGATTGAAAGGAAGCTATTTTCAGTGACATTTATGTAGGCGTCAATCGAAAAAGGGGTGATTAAAAATGAAAGAGAGGCTTTTTATAAAAACTGTCTCAAGAGCACTGTTAAATTGTCAAAAAGGCAAATGATATGGGATTGTATGTCTGCCAGTGGTTTGTGCTAATTGCAAATGATTGAGGGCAAGGCATCAAAAAATGTTGGAAGACAATTTGTTGCCCAGTATTGAAACATTGCACAGAGAAGACGTTGATAGTATTGATTTTACTATAGTTCTATATGAAAAAGGATCTAGCCACTCCGTACTGATGGATTTATAGGGGTAAAATGAACAATCTTTGTTTTGTGTTAGTCAGGATTTTTTTTCTCTAGTTCAGAGTATTTTGCACGTTTTAGGCGGCAAAAGTAAGTACTTGTATATATCTTTTTCAATAGAACAAGGCTTGTTACAATTAAAATATTTCTCACATAATTCGGTCGTACGCCGAACAATGGGAAATTCGCGAAACAATGTCCGAATCACTCAAAGATTTTGTGTCGATACTTTAATGTTTGCGAATGTTACCATCCCTGTCATTCTCCAATATGTTTTTCTTTAGATGCAAATTATGTTGACCCTTTGATGTTCAGGTTGCTTCTAGTTATCCATTGCTGTTAGTAATGGTTTCCAGGCCCATATTACGCTAATATTCATATCAATCAATGTCAAAGGAATACAAGCAAGTCCAAATTGGATGTTAGGTATCGCGGTATAAGCATGTAGCTGTAAAACTTATCTGAGATAAACGGAGATGGGGCCAAACGCAAGCATTGTTTAATTAATTAATTCCTATTGAAATAAAGACGCTAACGCTTTGACAAGCCAAATTTAATATACGGCGCTGTCATCTTTAACTTGCAATAAATATCCTAATCGGTAGTATGTCCGCTTCAAACCATTAATCTTTTGTTTGGAAAAGAACATACCTACGTAAACGTGTTTAATATTCTCATACTGCGGTGTAACACCATGTTGAAAAGAATGGTGGGTTACACAACAACCGTAAATTCATTAATGATTTCGGTGAGATGGATGGTTTTATAGCGTGAAGAGTGACAACAGTAATATTAATGGTCGTTGAACATTTATGTTCTGTGAAATCTCAACAACTATTTGTTTTTGTTTCACAGATGTTTTGTTACAAGTTTCAAGTGTTAGTCTATGTTATACAAAATCATTTTTACTATTAAAAGATGTAGTATTGAGCGAGTGATTTTATTGTGTGTAGGCACTTCTGTCATCATGATAAATTATGTGCGTATACACAAATAGTTTACACAATCCCACACTTACTAAGTAAATTTACCATTATCTCTAAGTGGGTAAAAAAAGTTTATTTGGCGATTGTAATTTTCTTGTACTATATCAGACATCTCCTGTCGAAGAGAACGTAGAGTCAGCAGTAAGTTGCAAAATAGTTGAAAACGAAAAAGCTATTTCATTTTTAAATTGTGAAGTGACTTTTGGGCCACCTTCATGCTGCATATACAAACTTGGCCAGGTGTTTTTGCGTTCTCGTAAAATTCAATGTTCACATTATTATTAAATTTACAAGATAACGAGTGCAATATATATATAGAGCGTGGAAGGAAAGTAACGGATAAAGTGATTATATATGTTAATATTTATTTTTTGAGAAAATCTCGAAGGGATATAGCGATTTCAATTATTTTACGTTATACCACATCGTTGTCTTCTTGTTACGTCACTGCTTTTTAAACTTAGGGCGTCATCAGGTAGTTTTTTAAATGACAACTTTTTATTGTTAATTAATTTCAGTAGAACTTTTTATTCCGTTTTCAAAGGTATAAAATTATGGGGTATTTTATTTTCGGATGAAGCAACATTTTGTTTAGATGGAACGGTCAATAGACAAAACTATTATAAAATATTGGGCTAAGGAAAATCCTCATTGGATACAAGAAATTCATACTCAGTATTCTCAGAATGTATGGGCAGGAATTATTGGCGGCCAAATTATAGGCCCATTCCTTTTTGCAAATAACTTAACTGGAGAAAGATACCTGCAATTTTTACAGTTAGAACCGATGGCAGTATTAGCTGTATTATTTTCCAATGCAGACAATCCTGAACTACCAAACAATAGCGTTTGGGTACAACATGATGGCGTCATAACTTTAAAAACAAATGACGTACAAGATAACAATGATGTAGTATAAAGTAAAATAATTGAAATCGCTATACCCCTCCGAGATTTTTTCAAAAAAGTAAATATTAACAAAGATAATGAATTTATCCATTACTTTCGTTGTAGTGGCTTAATGAGATTTTAGTGCATAATCGTGGTGCATATAAATGATGATGAAGAATTTCTTATTTAGGATATTTTTGTATTTTTTTACTGTAGTTGACACTGGTTACTAATCGGACATTTGCGTCATGTATTTGAAGGTACACTTCAGTAAAAAACAGTCAGAGAATATAATTTTTTTTAAGCAAGATGTAGTGTAAAAATATGTAAATTTTTGTAAGAAGCGACCTTAAAAACCATCTCTATCGGATAAAGACTTATTATTTGTCGTATTGCACCTGCGTATTGGTCAAGACTTAACGTCCTTTTAGTATTCTAATACTTTGTAGTTCAGAAATTTCACTTTCTATATTTGACACAAATATTTGATTGGTGGCCAATTATAGCTCTACCATTTTCAATGTAATAATTGCACTAATATTCTAAATCAGATGCTATCATTTCTTACGAAATACAGTTCAATTATGCACCAAAATTTGAATAACACACGAACAGTGCCGTTCAGAGAAGTCCGGTCGGTTGGTAAAAAACATGAAAAGGTTACAGAAACAAGCGAAACTAAAAACAAAATGCAATTTTATTGTATGTACAGGTAAAAAGACAAAAATAAATAAATAAAAAGTTATTCTGGCCTAATACTGAACATTATATTTTTTTTTTCATCGAAAAAACCTCCTTTGCTCTTAATCACCGCTCGAACTATTCTAGGCATTCTTTCAATAAGTTTTGTTAAAATGGATTGTGGAATATTAATCCATTCATGTTGCAGAATATTCCGTAAATGTTCTTGTGAAGTTGGGCATATTTTTCGGATCCTCCTGTCCAGTTCATCCCACAACAACTCTATAGGGTTCAAATCTGGGCTTTGTGGGGGCCATGTCATTACTTTCAGGGTGTGCTGTTCTTCTTGCTCCTTTAGATAGTTCTTACACACTAACACAGTGTGTTTTGGGTCGTTATCGTGCATGAATGTAAAGTTACGGCCTATTACACGCAATCCTGATGGCACTGCATGATTCTGGAGTATTGCAAAATAATTTTCCTTCCTCATTACACCCTGCACTCTGCATAAATCTCCCGTCCCAGGAAAGGAGAAACATCCCCACACTAACACAGAACTACGCCCTTGCTTCACTGTTGGCACAATGCAGTTCGGGATCACTTTCCGTTTTTAGGTCTTCGGACATAAACTCGTCGATTTTGCCCAAAAACCTCAAACTTTGACTCGTCACTCCAAAGCACGTTTCCAATCATCTAACGACTAATCTAGATGAGAACGGGCCCACTGTAGCCGTTTTGCTCTGTTGCCCCGACGTAATAAGGGTTTTCAAATGGCAATGCGTCCATGAAGGTCCGCTTGTTGAAGTCGACGTTTTACCGTACTCGCCGAAACTTGCTCTTCACGACCGCGATTGACTTCGGCTGCTATTTGTGGCACTGTTAATTTTCTATTGCGTTTGTTTAATAATACAATTCTCAAATCTTCAGCTTTTGTTGTTTTCCTAGATGCTCCAGGACGAACACGATTTTTTATAGTTCCAGTTGTCCGATATCGCTTTATGATGTTATTTATTGTTGAACTTCTCATATTTATTTTTTCAGCAATTTGTCGCCCCAAATACCCTTCTTCAAACAGCGTAATAATGCGTGAACGTTTTTCTACACTGGTAGGCTTGCCACGTGTCATTTTGAAGTAAATTTTCTTAAAACTTTCGCGCACACAAACGACAGATGGACATCAACACACGTTTAACAGTAAAATGAAGCAAATTTATATCTTTACGCCTGCGATAAATAAACAAGAGTGATGCTGCGGTATATTTCCTAAATGTATTGTTCGTTAATAATCCCCAAACGACCCGTTTCAAAAGATCGGTACTTCCGAGAAATTCTTGGAATGATAATAGAAGGGACTTTATTGTGGTTGTCGCAATATTTCTACTTTACATAATAATTTATGGCTTTAATCCCTTAGAAAAGAGTGTATGCTTAATATTTTTCTAATTGTATGTATTAATAATTGTATACAGTGTGATATAATAGATTTTTATTGTATGACCGAACTTCACTGAACGGCAGTGTACATACCATACTTAGTTTCTTTGATGTTTGAAACCCACCAAATATGTCAGTGTCATATATAACAATATGTTGCTTTATTTCTTTAAAATCGTTTCTTTATATTGTCTTCTTTTCTATTTGTTGTACCCGTTTATCCTCTATCAGAGACTTGTGCAGATCAAAAGTATTGTGGCAAGCGTTTTAGTGTTCCACTGAGAATGTTATCATTGAGAAATAACCAAATTAATCCGTATGGATCATAATGGCTATGACTCCTCTTGCAATTCTTTTACAATGTTATCTTGCACGTTGTTGGGTTGGCTCTTTATCGGTATATAATATTTCTGTCAATTAGTGACGTGTTGTTTCGCAGATTTTGGGGTTCTTGTGTCTTGTGTAAGCGTTGCATGAAATTTCTTGAATTTCAATTGTTTGGGTTTCATGAATATTTTTTTCATTTTTTGCTGCATTTTTGTCTTCAATGTGAATTACGTTTTAATAATTTCTAACTCTATAAGTTAAGGGCCCCTTATTTTTGAATTAAAAGTAATGTACCCGCACAAAATAGTCACCATAATTCAAAAAAGTCGAAAAATAGAAAAAAGAAGTTTGAACAAACATAATCCCACCGAAACGTTTCAAGGAAAACTATTTTTAAATGCTTTCTTGAATGGCTGTTCTCTTCCATATACACCTTAAAAAGTTTGTAAAACATACAAACAAACGTATTATTTACAAATTCTCACCCCAAGAAAAAATATTTATGACTACACGTCAAACGCACGTAATGTATCTGCTTCACGCTAACGTTGCGATAACGCAACACTATATTTATCATTAACACTCTTCAATATGTGATTAGACATTCCAGATATATCAGTTCCCGGGGGATGTTTACATCTTACCAAAGCTCTTCATGTAGAGAAAAGAAATATGATAAATCTGTAGAGGGCAATAGAAATATTTTACGTTGTTGAAAACTATGCAAAAGACTGCAATGTACAGAATTCATTCTAGTTACTAGTTATCATACAGGATTACTTATAAAGATATATGGAGGTTGGTTATACTAACTAGTATCACAATACAAGAATAGTTAACCATGCCTTTGTACGGCTCAAAAAATATACAGTGAAGGGCAACTGTTTGAAAACACCCGAATATCTCCAAAATTATATTGCAGGTAGTGCTATGGAATTCAATATTTGTATGTAACTGATGATGAGGAAAAAGAGAAATATCGCCATTTTAATATGACTTCCGATTCAACCGGAAATCTGTAATTTCAATGACGTTCGAAATAGTATCTACACTTCTTTCATGATTCTAGCTCCAGAATCAAACTTTTGATGCTAGATAGACCCTCAACAAATTATCCAATGGTCCGGAGATGTAGTAAACTAATCAACGGCACCCCTTCGTTCAACCCATTTTTGAAGGAATCTGAAATCTAATAGTTGTCGCACTTCCATTGTCAAACCATGCAGCAAATGGTAACTGTCCTCCTTCCATTAAAGCATGAGTTCCGTTGTTGCGATTCCGAGTGAATGCCTCACTAAGCGAGTTTTTTGCTAAGTGACATGGGCACTTGAAGGGATCCGATGCTTGTTATTCGACAGAATCAAGTCTCTTCTTAATGTCTGGGCGATACTGTAGATATCATTTGAAGAAATTTCGTTTGCATTTTTTTTCAAGACCTGGAGATTGGAAGGCGTCATAGCACACGAAACTACCGCTTCCTACATCATTTTGGGCATTAGGAGGGATAGAAAGAACCTTTTTTTCAGCCTTAGGTTGATTTTATTCTTATTATACAAGTGATTAGAGCCTATTGTCTACTTTCTGGAGACCAACCTTCACGCCTTCATGAATGTTGCTTTGTGTAGTGTAATACACCCCCGAGAAATACGTCTCCAATAGATGGTGTCAGATGTTGAAGAACATTGCCAATGAGGCGCTGCACTTAGCAGATTTTCCCAATATATTACTTGTTCCCCGTAGAGCTTGGAAATCAATTGATAGTCTAAATCAGAACCCAAACCAGGTGCCCGGTATGATATTTGCACTGTTAATATTTGGAATTTTAATTTGTTCAATCTAGCAGCCTTGGCTATACCTTTGAAAGTAAACTGATTGATCTGTTGCTCTACGAGAGATTTGAATCCGTCCCTGTAATTTGTACATTTAAGTGGTTCAAGTATATTCCACCTGTTAAGACTATTTTTCTAAAAAAAAATAGTCCCATAATCCTGTTTTTTAAACACGAGTCCAAATACTTAATTCTTTGGGGGTGTTAAGTGTGAGCTTCCTGTACTTTCAACCAATAACGTCGAATATGTTGATGAACCGTGCCATATAAACAAAATGATTCGGCAAACTAAATGGCCCAATTAAGAAATCTCTTACAATTCCTGACCAGGTATTCATCGAAAATCTAAATTTGTGTTTTTTAACATGAGTTGCGTACGGATTCTCATCTAACCATACCTGCATATTGTGGAAATTGAAAACTCCATCACGAGTAAAACAGGCTTCGTCTGTAAACAAAATCTTTCCAAGGAAATCTGTATTTAAGTTACATTCATGTATCAGCTACTGAGAAAATTGGATACGCGGACGGCATTTGTAAGTGATGCGGATGAAGTAATTGTTGTTTAAAGTTTGTCGCACAGGTACATTTACAGATTTACGCCGATAACTCCAGTTATTGGCTTGGTACTCGCATGGTGATCATTAATCTTCATAATCTTTTACTTACTTAATCAATTACTTACAAGTACTGAATTTCGTACCCGTGCCTGCATATTATTGAAGGTATTTAGGCGTTTCCAGATTTTTGCCTATCACTGTACAAACAGTTGCGCTTTAGCAAAATTGGCGGCTAATGAGTTCATAGTGATGAAAATACTGGGAGGCCTGGGAGATATAATCAAGACTGTAAAAATTTATTTTAAAATTAGTCTGTACCTCTTAGGAAAGTATTTAAAGCGTTTCGTCGTGGTCTGTAATGTAGGAGTCCATACTGTTATTGCCGAGAAGGAAATAGGAAAGATACATAAGGGCGCCGACAAAGTCTACTTAAACATATTACTTCGCGTCACATGCCGCCATAAATGTATCCCGGATTTTATCGTCAGACGAAATCTTAATATGTACCTTACAGGATTTAAAATACCATTTGAAAAAATAAGCCACTCATCTCTCTATTTATGTCCGCGCGACGTTAGATCGCGTGGATCGGCACTCACGAATGATGGAACACCGAGGAAAATCGGTTAAACCGTTACTTCCAAGCTCACGACGATATAATTAATATTAATGCGAAAAACTCATCTCGATGAAGGATATATTGAGCATTATCAACGCTAAAGAAGATTTGTTTGCTGTATTATTTACCATCCTCCGCAAATAGTAGAATTACAGCAGATTAACGTGATGTAGTGTTGTGGAGCGTGGAATTATAAAAGTAACCGGATTTAGTTCAATTAATGCGGCTTGCATACAAAGTTGGAGTAATGCTAAGCTTGCTCCAATTCGCAGGAATCTCTCTTATTATATAAGAGCGTAAGATTAAATTTGGTATTGACAGATAAACAAAGAATTTCAGTGTCTATTGACTTATACGCGGTTGGTACGAGAGTGTTTGAAGAGAGATGGCTCTTTGTATCAAAATCTGTATTATCGACTGTGTATTATGTAGCCGACGCCTTTCAACATTTCAGAGAGATGCAATGAGTAGTGTAGTTTTGAGATCTGTTGAAAGCAAGGAAGTTTATGTATTTATGGAATCATGGAAAGAGAACAATACCTGCCAGTGATTCGAATTATTTTTTTTTATAGGAAAACGTGTGCAGAAATTAAAGAGAAGTTGGAAGCAGTTTATAAGGACCACGCACTTTTGAAAACTATCCTGGAATAAATTCTATATAAATCAAGATACTTTGTTTTTGAAGAAAAACGCTCGAAAAGGTCAACTTTTACACGATTTAGAGGCCGCTAGAAGGTTCAATCTGTTGAGATTTTCACGTTTATTCATTTATGGAGGCGACCTTTTGAATAATTGAATAAGAGTTATTGGTTGGATGGTGGTGTGAAAAATCACTAAGATAGCTATCCGTGTACGTGTGTTTTGGGTAGGCGGAATGATTCGACTTCTATGGTGAAGCGTTGGAAACTTAGAAACGACAGAAGTTGTTCAAAAATTCGCATCAAGGGAACTAATGCCTGTTGGAGGTTGCAAGATGATAGACAATGTTTTTCGAATACTTCTATAAAGATGTCGAAAAAAGACATGCTTCAACCAAATCAGCCAGATCGCCCGGTTGGTTCTTAGAGGAACTCTCTAATAATAGATGCTGCATCAGGTATAGGAACTGGTGAATGAGGATTCAACATCTAAACTGACCAGTATATCGCTAGGGTCTGGCAAAAACTCTTTCCTTCACCATCCAACGTTTCTTACTTAATACTAAAATACGGACCTCTAATTTTTTTCTTTGTAATGCTTTCTCAAGCGTTTACGTTGTGTAGTATTTGAGGGTGGTACTCCATGATCCAGCGCAGATTCTCAAAAATCCAGTAATATTAAGTTTGTTTGTAGTTTACTAGTCACTCATTTCAACCTATGATATATGATGACCTAAATGAAAAAAAAGTCAGTAATTATTTAGGATCTTGCATAGATTGGGAATGGGAATTGTTGGAAAAAAATTGGTGTTTGGTTAGCAGTGTTAAAGAGGCGAGTCATTGGATCCATATTTTTTAGCGGAACAATAAATGCTGAAAGATACTGAAATGAGTTGTTGAGAATCTTTTTTAATCAGCTACATGATGATGAAATTACAAAAGAATTTTTCTAATACGACAAACGCTAGTTTGGAAGAGTTTTTTGATAATCGATTAGTGAATTTTGCTCCAAGGTTTCCAGATCTCACAATTCTGGATTACTTCATTTTTCTGCACATAAAGAACACGATTTTCAGAACACCACATCACACAATTGAAGAACTTTGTGATAGTATTAAAGAATTGTTTATTTGGTTAGTACAAAATTCAGTAACTTCGCCAAAGTTAAACATTGATTTTAATTTGCAATGAACCAGATCCTCATATTGATATTGGGTTGAAAAATGTCGCAAATTTGCTTTCCAAAATCTGCATCCGATTTAGTGTTCTATAATACATATTTACTAAAAAAAGCTCCGGTGGAAATTTCTAATTTTAGAAGAAAGTTATCGATTACTTTACTTTTTTCGCTGTCCTAGCTCTTATGGATAATCATTTAACGGTAAAATTAGAATTTTTTTTATAGTAATTTCTATTATTGCGAGCAGAAATCAGACACTTGCAGCAATCACAAGTACCGTTGCATTCAATCCCATCCTAAATAAGAAAGCGTAGTTATCCGAGGTAGTTCCTCGCAAGTCTATTACCGTTTACGCTATTGTTGTATAATTCGAAGCTAAAGTTTGCTTCCTTTTCGTTTAAATTATATACAGCGTAAGGTGAAATGATACTTTTTTCGAAAATAGATTCACTTCTAGGTTCTCGCATTTTAAATTACGAGGCTTATTCAAGAAAAACACGTTTAGAGGCTGTAACAAAGGAATTTCGCTCAATAAATTGAAAAAATCTTCGTTAATGTTAAAGCATGAGTTCCGTTGTTGCGATTCCGAGTGAATGCCTCCCTAAGCGAGTTTTTTGCTAAGTGACATGAGCAGTTGAAGGGATCCGGTGCTTGTTATTCGACAGAATTAAGTCTCTCCTTAATGTCTGGGCGATCATTTGAAGAACTTTCGTTTGCATTTTTTTCAAGACCTGGAGATTGGGAGGCGTCATAGCACAAGAAACTACGGATTCGTACATCATTTTGGGCGTTAGGAGGGATAGAAAGAACCTTTTTTTCTGCCTTAGGTTGATTTTATTCTTATTATACAAATGATTAGAGTCCATCGTCTATCTTCTGGGCACCAACCTTCACGCGATGAATGTTGCTTTGTGTAGTGTAAGGCTTAAATACGTCTGTTCTGCCTATTAGATCCGTTCACCCCCGAGAAATACGTCTCCAATAGATGGTGTCGGATGTTGAAGAACATCGCCAATGTGGCCCTGCACTTAGCAGATCTTCCCAATATATTACTTGTTCCCCGTAGAGCTTGGAAATCAATTGATAGCCCGGTATGATATTTACACTGTTTATATTTGGAATTTTAATTTATTCAATCTAGCAGCCTTGGTTATACCTTTGAAAGTAAACTGATTGATCTGTTGCTATATGGGAGATTTGAATCCGTCCCTGATTTGGAACACATGGCAATTATTAAAGCCTTTAAGACCACTAACAACTAGATTTTAAGAACTGCGATATACGCAGAAGTTTTGCAATACTTTGGTAAAATTGAATCTGGAATACAGCAGGCTAGGCAGAGACTGTGTGGTAGACGTTTTAAATCGTTTAGGTTCCACTATTATTGGGAAGTTTTCAAGATTTTAATGTTTAAAGGCAGCACATCTGACTCATCGAAAATACTGTTAGCTTTACCATAAAAAATTGTCACTTTTGCATTATATATTCTGGCATTTGGAGTCTGATTCGTAATAATAGCAACAAAATAAGTTGTCGACAATAATCGGCTGTAAGTTCTCATTGGCTAATGTTCTTCGATTTCCAAAGCTTGGAGAACAACCTGTAAATTTTTGTTTCATAAATACCATTTCTAGATTTAATTATAAAACTTAAAGAGAAGCAGACAGATGTTGGTAGATGCTCTGTTACTATTTAAGCAATGCATATAAATAGCGGAATTTTATTATCACTGCGATGCAGTAACGCTATCAAATGTGTAGATATAAAGTGAAAATTGCACCTCTCTGTTTCTCTTGAAGAATAATTCCGCCATTAAATGACACCTATATTGGTCCTTTTTAAAAATTAGTACAATTTTAAATGTTTTTATATTTGTAAGATATTTGCTCGACCTAAAAGATTTATCAATTATAATGCATAAAGGAGTGGACTAACGGATTCCTTCACGGTCTGCGAAATCTTAACTGGTATCTGATCTATGCCCGAGGATTTTTTTTTACAGCAAATATCTATTGCCGGGGAAGCTTCCATGATAATAATGCTATTTCTGCTCATATTTCGTTCTTTATTGAATGCTGTAACTATAAATATACGGTTTTTTCGAATTACAATTTAGAGTTTACACTTACTTGACATTAAGGATATCATACCACAGGCTGACTTTGATATGGTGTATCTAATTTACATCTGATTATATTTAAAATCAAGCGAAAACGTTGTAAGGTTTTCTATATCGAGGCGGAAGTTCTCAGTATGAAAGCCAAAAATATTATAATTCTTTATTTTTCCTGAATTGATACAAATGTCATATTATCATAACGAGTCTCCTTATGTCTATTTAAGTAAATCGTTACAGTTGTCAAATAAACAGAACAAGACTTGTATTGATATGAATATATTTATCTTTTATCAATTATTAATCCATTCTTTACACAAACATAAATGTCATTCCATATTCAATGTTAATAACGAGCGAAAGTCTAATGCCACCCTCAAGAAAGATTATTACTTGACAATCGTATGAAAATCTTGGTTATAGGGGTTCTCCGTGGATTACAGCAGTGTACACGTTGTATTGAGGATAAGCTTCTAACTAGTATTGTGGCAATATCTAATATTCCGCAGTAAATATCCAGAGGCAGATATGTTCCATTCTCTTTACCCTTTCAATATGTACCGATGTCGCCTTTGAGTGGCATTGTGTTTTAATGCCAATATATTACATCGTACAAACTAAACTATTTTTGTCCTATTTATAGTGTACATGTGTGGAGTGGGACTATTTGTATGGTAAGTATTTGAATATAAAACTGTTCTCTTCTGGCCGTAATGCTTTAATCTGATTCTTCGTAAGCAGAGATAAAGTATTTTCTAAACCAAGACCAACTCTGCTTTATTTTTTTATGGCATACAAGTTTGCAATTGAATCCTTAATGTTTTATAATAAAAATATTTGTTGGATATGCTAGATGTTGTCAGGCGTTACTTAGTGGAGATCCATGTTGAAAAAATAAAATACAACATACTTTAAAAGCTTCATTTTATTTAAGTAAGTACATAGCAACTCAAACTGAATCACAGAGGTAATCAGCGTCTGCAGGAATCGCTTTCTGAGAGAGAGACAGCCGATCTCCTATATATAGCAGGCCTGCAAGTAAGCACCGCCAAGACAGCAAACCACTGCTTTATGTGTTACGACAATTTACTGCATGGTAGAAGAGGAGACTCGTAATAGACTGCTGTACTGCAATTTTGAATAGATTTCTGTGTTATACAAAGAAATTAGACAAGAAGTTGATATGTGGGATTTAAGAGATCTAAAAGCTTTTGTTTTTAGTGTGTTCCAAAACTGATTGTGTCCTATCGTTCTTGGAACTCGGCCGCAGGACATTTCCTACAAACCCGCAGGAAATGTACTCTTAGTTCGCAATCAGTCTTATTAGGTCTCCTCTATCGGGCATAGAACAATATGTACCTATTGTTAGTATTTTGTAGATTACGGCATTTGCGGTTAGTTTTGTTGCATCCCTGTATATCTACGTCCCAAGGCGGCGGCGTGCACAACCGATTAAGTTGTCTTCGGTAGTAGTACGCATGTTTCGCATTTACGATCAATGGCATTGCCCGAAATTTCATTTTCGTAGAATAATGAAAAAAATTATCAATTTTATCAATCATTAATGCATCCTTATCGAGGCGATACCTACCAGAGACCAAATATGCAATTACGTTGGAAATAGCAAGTAACTAGGTATTGAAAAGTGACCGTTTCTGGGATAGACACCCGTGGTGTAGTGATTAGCACGTCTGCCCAACAAATGGGAGATTTCAGGTGCGATTCCTTACCGGGGTGTGCTACATTGAATAAGTAGAAGTTGTTATAATTATGCATGGCAGGGCAGAGAATTGGTAGCGCATAATTTCCACTTTCTAAATTATTGAAGACTTGACGTTATCTTTCTTATCGAAGGAAGTGATACGTAAATTGTAAAAAACCGGAAGCCGAAGGATGGAGACAACGGACGTGCTTTCTTTTTCTAACATCAAAAGACCGGTAAGTGCTTCCAACATATTTAACATCAGAGTCCCGATAACTAACATACTATCAACCGGATCCTTATTGTTCAAGATAAAATTTTTAGAGGGTATAAGGCTTTGAAAGATAGATTGATGCGATTAACCAATCCTGTAAGGTATGAGTTTAATAAAAGGAATAGATTTTGTCTTGGATTTTACAGGTATTAAGACTGTCTGCAGGGGTTAGTAGCTAAGTTCTCTTCCCTAGTATAAGCATGTTTCTAAAAGGAAAATCTTTAATCAATGCAGCAATTTAAACTAGCGACGAGATCTACATATTCTACTAATCTACTAATCCTTCCGAGCAGAGCAAAAAACCCATTTTAATAATTTGTTAAGGTAGCCTAAATTTAAAATTTAAAAGAAGCAAAATACTATTTAAATGTTAGAACTTAGTAGCGGTTCTTCTAATTTAGATAAATATTTCCTAGTAACCTTAATTATTTTTCGTTGAACATAATCATTAGTTTCATGCAATCCTTTAAGAACAAAATGAGAATATACGGTACCTTTTTTTCGTTGAAAATTATCGGAAGAAATTAGATTGCATAATCATCGGTTTCGGTTAAATTACAGCTCATAAACATATATACATGCATAGCTGAACGTGGGTCGGCGTGTAACTTAAAATCAATTTAAAAGTAAGAAATTTCGAAATTGCGGTACGTGTTAAACTAAGCCAATAATTATACGAAAACCTGTTCGTTTAATTTAAGGTTTGGAGGTAATCTGCATTATGTATCCACACTAAAGCGGTGATAACTTTTTACTTGATAGAGCAGCGGTCAGTAATTATATTCTAGAGATTATAGTGTCGATCTACATATTATTATTCAGATATGAATGAAACATTCCATCATTACATAAAAAGTAGAAGCTTTTCTTTATACGATGTATATACTTATATATATGACTTTAATAAATGGCTTATTTAAAGAAGTAGGTACAGTCGCTGGTAGATGTACTGAAACGAAACGATAAAAACCACGTAAAACGACAGTTCCATGATTTAGGACGTCTATGTTGCTGGGCGATTATACAAAAGTTCATTAAAATACATTCATAGACATAATAATTGCTCTTTTCTCAGATGTGAACGGTTTGTCAAGTTTTAAACATGGGAAGATGTATAATGATTTTAAGGGGAACTTTTATATTTAGAAGACGTATGCAGAGATGGCACTTACAATTAGCGTTGGCGCTTAGATGATCAACCCTACAATATATTATAAATAATTATAAAAACAAATCTATAAATAGCATTATTTATGTAAATCAATTTTAACATAATAAAAAAAGGAAACTACTAATCAACAAGTATAAAGTTTAAATTGAAAATAGTATAAGTACTTATTATACGTTAGAATGAGAAAACAAGTAAGAAAAAACAATGATTCTTCTTTAACCAAATGAAAAAGAATCAACTCACAACTGACCAGCCCAACCACAACATTAAGTCTAATCAGAAAATTCTCTCAAAGAACAAAAGAGATGCTGGAGGAGGTAGTCACGCAATTTCACTCTAAACGAATGAATTGACCGAGAGCTTTTAATAGAAACCGGAGTAGCATTAAACAGTTTAAGGCTAAGCCGTATTGGTGGTATGCAACGTACACATTGGTGCTCGGAGATGTTCTTTTGCCTGGGTGTCGCAGGAATGTGCGTCTGCGTTGGCTGTATAGTTTGACTTATTGTGATATGCATAGCATAGCGTTTCTAAAATACAAATTGAGGATAATGGCAGAATTCCGAGGTCGCGAAAAATGGGTTTACAGGAGTAGGCACCGATAATTGCGCATACAGTAGTTTTTTGAGTGAAAAAGACGCGTGAAGAATACCGCGTATTTTTGGATTTCGGCGTAGTATAATGACAAAAGACTGAACAAGGAAGTTTTAGCGGATATTTTCTTCACTAATTCATCGCATTGAATATTCCATGATAAAGTTGGAAAATCTTCAGTTGCGATTTCCGGAAACTTGAACCGATTGCATTAACTCAACTGATGTCTTACAAATGAAAGTGAAACATGTTTTATTCATTTTTTGTCAGGTGTGAAGTGTCATAAACTTTGTTCTTTCTAAACTAAAGCCCAAGATAGCCAAAAGATTATTAATGTCAAGACTACTGTCGTCGACGAGTATTATGTGCACATCGGAAAAGGATCGGCCCTAATACGAAGCCTTGTATTACGTCGCTAGCTACTGGAAGATATTCAGAAATGAATGCCACTTGAATCGGCGTGCTTAATCTGCACAAACTGTGTTCTTCCTTGAAGGTATGATGAAAACCAGTTCGCCAGAAAAGATCAATCGGTCCAAGATGCATTATTCAATTATTTTCGCTATAGCAGATGTTAGGGCTACAACTTCAATTAGCTGTATTTGTATAGGTTGGAACAGTAGTATAAAATTCTACCACCACGCCTCAATTAGCCGCACTACAGGAAGACTCTGTACACAAAACTTGTCGGTATTCAAATACTCTATAATCTGTCCTTTTCATTAGGACATATTTGACAACTACAAAATCGATTATACTATTGGTGTAAGCATTACTAGAGTTAGCATAGGATTTAATATTTAATTTTCTACATTATATTTCGCTTAACATTTGAGAAAACATCCACAACGAGAAAGAAAGAATCTCTTAGACACGAATCACTCCTAAAAATGCACCAAAGATTTAGTTTTCAAAGCGAAGTCTTCATCGTTATTTTAAATAAAGCAACCTAGAATTTCTCTTAAATTTTGAATTATTTTTCTGCTCTGCTCTGTTAAACACACATCAAATAATATTTTCAATAAAAAATATTCCTATTTTTTTGTTTTTTTTCTGTTGTTCTTTATTTTTCTGTTAATGACCTGCACAAAATTAGCAGATAATTGTGTAAATATATTATATTTAGGTGAAATGTTGGTGATGCTATATGTAGATACCAGTTATCTGCGTTTCAATAGAATGCCGAATCTTAGAGAAGGCCGGTAAGTATCAGTACCAGTAAGACAAGTTAATTTAAAAATCTACGTTGGCGTTCATAATTTTCTTATGAAATTATTGCTTAGAGGAAAAACATCATTACTCGATGAGTTTCAAGCCCCAATGAAAGCGAAAATATTTTAGAGGGACCATAATTCGTTTTTAAATTACTTGGCTGGGTAGGTTGGACAACGACCACACAGACTCTAGCATAAAGCAACTAGTAAATTAATTGCTTGGGGTTTGTGCAGTCCACGGTTATTAAGCTAATTTATGTAATACAACTATATTTATTGCATGTAATTAAGTTCGTAGTTTTTTCAGTTGGATTAAAATAACTAATTAATTAACGGAAGACGGAGATATACCCGCAGCAAATGCGTATCTATGTGTGTATCTGTAGGTAGTTAGCCAGTTTTTCATTTGATGCGGGTCACTGCACTTTAATTGCGCTGATCAATGTTTTACCACTTCATTAATTACTTAAGATGTATTTGCATTGTAAATAATAAGCAATACACGTACACTAGTTTTACTACTTTATTTTGGACATCGTCTGGCGACTAGAAAACCCACCTACAATCTATTTAATTAGCAGAATAAGCAAGGTGCTCACTAGTTATGCTACAAGTTGTTCTAGGAGAGGTATTACATATATTATCCCAGTCAACCGTACTTGCCAGCCCATTACAAAACTTCCTGTCAAGCATACTTCAACTTCAAAAAATTTGTACTAAATATGTAACTTCTGAGAGAAGAGCGAGGGACTTAGCGTGAAACATTGATAATAATAATAATTTATTTCAAGCCGTATACAAACATGGTATACATATACATGGAAAAGTCAAACGTAAATCGATTAGAACATTTAATTGCCATCTACAAAAGTTAGAACTCGTTTAGTGTAGAAGTATTTTTAACGCTGCCAATGTTTCGGCTGATTTAAAAAAAGCAGGAAATTTATTATAAACTTTTAAGCTAGAATAGAAGAGATACTTTTCGATGAGGGACAATCTATGAGCAGTAAAAATGTAATTTACGTTTGGATTCCGCATATTGTAGTCAATACCAGCCTTGAAGCTCGAAAAAGGTGTATTGTTTCTTATTAATACATTCGGAAATGTAAATGCCATATACGGTTAAATGGTTATAATTAGAGTAGGTAAATTCGGGTGCGCACCATCGGCGCAGCTAACGAATGGACTCTTGCATGCGAAGCACTAGTCAGTATCTAGTTCGCTGCCGCCTGGAGCGTACGTAATAGTAGCAGCGAAGTACTCTGTGTTCTGTGTTTAATAATGTCGAAGGTGCGTAGATTGAGAAAACATCATTAAAGACAGTGAATAGATTCATTAAGGATTATCCGGATTTGACTTTCGACGGCGTAAAAATTAAATTTTTAGTGTGCGATATATATCTAACGTGTTGGTCACAAACACATTGTAAACGACACGTGCAAAGTGCAAACTATAATAATATCAAAACCGGTGTCGCCACAAAATACGAACAATGCTTAGTTGATTTATGTACAATGATGACTCAATGTAATCTGGGGTTTACTTTGTTAAACAACGATTCATTTATTTAATTTTGAAACAAATACGCTAATTATTACATTACCGGACCACGTTACGAAATTATTTGCCATCTGTGCGTGTACATTTAGAAAATAAAATGAAGGCTGAACTGAAAAATGAAAAAGTGTGCTTGTGTGTGGATGAAATAACCGATTGCAAAAAAAGATCTGTACTTAATGTTATGGTGTGCCAAATAGAACTACATCAATCGTCATTTTCAATGTTATTCCAGACGAATAGACAAATGTACTGCGCAAGTAATTTCGAAAATGGTATTAAGCACATTGGAAAAATTTGAAGTATCCGGATCAGGTCTTAATGTTTATGACAGATGATGCCCCAGCCACGCTTTGTGTAGGCCGGTCTCTTAGGAAACAGTGTGGTAACTTTTTACATACTACATGTAAGATTCGTGCTGTACATCTTGTGGCACAGACAATTCGTAGATGTTATCCACAGGTGGATGCGCTAATTGCGAGTACAAAAGCAGTGTTTCTGAAGTCCAGAAAACGTGTTCGCGAATTTCACAGACTGTGTTCTCATACCCCTGAACCACCACAATCGATCCTTACACGTTGGGGAATAATGGTTACAAGCGGCATTTTACTATCGTAAATATTTCGAGAGCATAAAGAAGGTGGTTCTATTATTCAATCCGAAAGAATGTACAGCTACCAAAACTATTCACAGCAATTACATCGGAGTAGTGCAAGGAATAGAGAAATTACAAAATTCTTCACTGTCGTTAGAAGAATCACTGCAAATTGTGAAAGATGTACATGCACAGCTTTGTTCGGTAGAGGACGCAAAAAATGGGTGTGTTCTAATTAAGTTTGAAAGTGTTTTAGATAAAGATTCAGATTTCGCCACACTTAGACAAATTTGTGAAGGTTCGTCTGCAGATGCGTTAAGTTGTTTCAAAGATTTCTTTAATTATGCAAAGATCACTACATCTCTAGATGTAGAGCGATCGTTTCCTTTATACAAGAACATATTTTCCTCACGGCGGACGCGTTTTGCAGAAATAACTTTGGAAACGCACCTTATGTTAAAAATATTTAATCTCGCTTCTCCAGTTTTTCAAGTCACGGAAGACGCTTAAGATGGTAAGTTTCTTTTAATCATCGATACACTCTCGATTTTATTTTTTATACATATGACTAGTGATGGCAATTTCCCCTGTTCATTCAGTAACATAGAAATAATTCATCGAGATCGGTTCATAATCTACAAAAACCATCTTAAAAACTCCTTTGTATCTAGCACGTTCGCGATAATATATCTCTGCATACTGGCTCCCTTCGCATGCAAGAGTCCATTCGTTAGCTACGCCGATGGTGCGCACCCGAATTTGCCCACTTTAGTTATAATGTCTGAAGACATTTCTACACGATGCTCTATAATTAATTCCGTACATTGTTTGTTTTTGGGCAACAAAGACCCTACCAATGTTCGTACTTTGTTCAGATAGTACAATAATACAGACTGTCGAAACTAGCGTTATAAATAGTTCTCAGAGCAAAAAATATTTACGAATGCCGTAGCAAATTGAACACAGGTTGGCAGTGTGCTTATTCCACTTTAGACACTCATCGAGATGAACTCTCAGAAATTTAATAGGACTTATGGGGCTAGAAGTGTTATCATTTAAATCTAGAGATGCGATAGTTTCATTGGAAGTAGTATGCATGCAGTTTTGTCAACATTTAGTCTTAGTTTATTCATTAGGAAACATTGTGTTGAGCTAATAAACAGCCTATTAAATTCAGACATTAAATGTGAAGAATTCTGACCATGCAGAAGGAGATTCGCGTAATTGAATTATATGCATGAGTATGTGACGAACCAGATGTTGCGTGAAGTGAATATATTAAATAGTAACGGCCCAAGTACTCTACCGTGTGGTATTCCACCTCACATAACTTGCGACTTTGGAGCCGTTTAGTTCACTACGAACTATTTGTTTCCTATTTGTAAGGTATCTAGGATCAAGTTTAGACAACAGTATTTCATGATCGATGCTATCGAACGCTTTACTGAGATGTAAAAAAATACCACGCGGCTTTCCATAATATTGCAATATAACATCTGCTACGTGAACATCTTGATAAGCTACCAAACTAAAGAAACCAGACATTAACATTTAGAAAACAACTCGATATACAATAATTATAGCTGACGAAGAAAGCTGCAAACCTCTGAAATTCATCATTTTATGAACCTTGGAAGTTAGTGGATCTTATAGGTATATGTAAAATTCCAGTTCTCGGAAACGGCTTTGGGAATACAATTGGTGTTTTCGTAGTTTCTTTAATTATCATAGGAATTATTGATACACGTAGATATTTAGCACTTGATGCAATTAATGCTTGAAGAGTGTGACCCCCCACTCCTCATCTACACCATTCGAAGTAAAGTATGCATTTTGTTGCTTTAGCACCTTCATTGAGCTTATAAAATAACTAGACGTAGCATTCGCCTACGTTAATTAAACACTTAATAAGAGAACTGCTAATGAAATCACTCGGAGTATAGGGTATACATAAATCCAATGACTATTACGCATATATACTGCAATGTTATTGATAGATTAATTTAAAGAAATTTTCGAAATTTTTACAAATGTCAGAAATTTATTAAAATTGGGGTCGTGAATCCGGGAATGTCCCTAGACACTCTTTCGGCAAATGAAAGTTTCGTTTGAGGATAGTTTCAAAACGGAGAACGAGAAGTGAAATGCCCACTAACCTTAAATGTTGTGGCCTTCTTCTACATAAACACAATATTCTTCAAATGCATTTTTGAATAACTTTTAAATAGTGGATCGAAACTAGGCAAAATTGGAGCAACTTCTCAATATATTATGTCTGAATGATATATCGACATAAAGTTCCAAATAATAATTAATTATTGTTAGTTTCCTTGCCAACGGTTTTGTTTTCATAGATACCTATGATAATTCTTAACAATTTAAAATATAGGATGATTGAATTGAATTCCGAAACGAACGATTTTGCTGTAGTGTGACACAAGGACGCAACTGCTGCCGGGATTCTGTGTTCTAGGAAGACATATTTGAACACATGCAACACTACAACGTTAAATTACACTGCGAATTTAGATGAAACGGACCGAAAGACATTTAATTGACATTTATAACCTTTGTACCACTAACGTATGCCCTAGAACTTGCTGTAGAAATTTCTAATGTTAACTTTCGAAAAAGAGAAGGATAGATATAAGTAGTTAATATACGTCTTCCCCACGTTTGTCGTTGGCTGGACTTATATTCATTTTCTATATTAACTTTATTATTTTTACGCCCCTAACATATTCGGCTCAAAACAGGATTCTTTCCCTAGGGATCGCGTTTCCTACTAACAGATGGACCCTCATATCTGATAGGTGTACAATGTGAACTTAGCAAAGAAGAAGTGATTACGGCGCTGATGACAGCTAACCTCGTCGTTCTTAATAACATTACAATACATACACGTTAATCCGTAAAAGAATATTTCGATGGGCATCTCACATCTCTTATTGCATGTTTCTTATTGAATATTCAAAGATGTGCATGTCCACGTGCTACAAATATATTCATCAAAGTGTTGAAAACATAAAAATTGATTGCATCTTGAACATTCGACAAAAGCAGGCATGCTACAAATGAAACAACGAGGGAAAAATCGTAATCGTTATTACCAAAAGCAAACTCAGGAACGGTAAGTAGTCGTCTTTAAACCAGCGAGACCCAAAAGTTCGCAGATAAATGGTTATGTATCAATGCCTGGAATTTAATAATGTGGTTCTTTTGTCGAAGATCAACATCACAATCTTGAAGTACAGCAAGTACTACAAAAGGTTTTCATACGCGAAATTCAGAGGCTGAATCATACGTTCATCATTGTTAGTATGTGCACATCTGATACGAAGGAATTCCTTTAGAAATAATTTCAGCTTATTTACGACATTAACTTTTTAATTAGCAAATGAATGTTCTCATCTTGAAATGTTACCTAAAATAGGCCTCGCAAACTTTCCAACCAAAACAGCCTCAGAGGCGACCGCACGATTGCGTTTACTAACGCGGCACCGAGATTTTTTCACACCCAATTTTTCGTGAAAAATTGAAAACACTAGACGTCGCGATAAGCGCGTTAAACGCGCGTCGTGGCCTCAATTATTTCGCATACTTTGATTCGTCGATTATTCAAAACCATATCGTGGATTTGTAAATTATTTCGGGGGTAACCACTTCCGCTGAACGTTCAGAATGATGTTCATCTTTTGTAAATGTGCGACCACGTTTAAGTCTATTTACCCAATTCTAAACTATGTTATGAACTTCATCCAATTCAGCTTTGATCTCTTTCGGTGTTAAAGTTTTTAAATATAAGTGTTTAATCACCTCGAAACTCATTTTTTTTTGTGGGGAGACGCTCCATCTTTTTGAAACCATAAATATTGAGGTAGCTGCATATGTTGAAGTGCAAGAATAAGTTGGTTATTCGATAGGTCTAAATACTTCTCCTCATTCAAGTTTACGTCTGTAAAAAGGTGGGCCTATAAACCTGTTTTATACAATTCCCATCTATACATTCAATTTTTGTGAATATTAAGTATGGGTTTCGGGGATTATCATTTGAACAGTATCTTGAATTATGACTGTTAACTATTCCATTTAATCAAAAAGTTGGCTCGTCCGAAAATACTAATGAGGCAATGCTTGTCCACATTGAATATTTCTATCATTCTTTGGCAAAACTTCAGCCGTCGATCAAAATCATCATCTGATGGTACTTTTCTTTTTTCAATATTTTCCCTGCAGAAGGAAGACTTATAGCTTGGTTTAGTACCAAGGTTGTAGTAGAAGTTTATAGAGGTTCTTCCAATTCAATTGCAATGTTTTTCCTAATACCCTGGTTAGTTCGGAAGTAAATCGTTGAACTTGGCCTACTTATTACTAAAGTTATAACTGCACTGACTTAAAAATGTTAATTAACATTCGAAATTTCTCATATTTAAAGCTGTAAATAAAAGTACTCAATAAAGTTCCCCACTTTTCGTGCGCTTCGCAGCCGTCGGTATGGAAGTGATCGTTCAAGTGTATGATTCGTAATATGTGCGGAAGCGATGTTATTGCAGTAGTAACGTAGTCTCGGGCGTATATTTATGTTTCACCCACAGGGGCCTAATAGTGTTTACAATCTAGTGGATTGCGTTAGAATGCAAATCGTTATACGACTTCGTTTTTTGTCAGTTGTCAACAATTGAGGCACCCATCTTGCAGACAGCTTTCTTATATTCAAATGTTGATGCAAAATATCATGTATCCGTTCATTCGAGCAGTCTCACGCATCTTTACTCTTCTATCACTGATCACCAGATCATGGATTTTATGATTTTCTGGAGCAGTAACTTTAAGCGGACGTTCAGAACGTTCAGCTTCACTTGTGCTTACATGTCCACTCCGAAAATGTTGAAAATACTTATAAAATGTTCTAATCGAAAGTAGGAATTTATCATAATATTTATGAAAGTTCTCTTTAAAATAATAAACCAATATGGCTAAAATTTGGCGTGATCTCCTCCAACAGATGTTACTAACTAATTGTTACCATTGAGACCATAACGTCAACAGGCATCAGTAGTACCATCTCTCTGATACACGGACTTTTCAAATCATCCTCGTAAACAGCATAGTAATAAATGCGAAACAATTAATTCGGAAATCAAAATCAATGTCACAGCATCGCCAAACTATCGATTTGGACTGCAGCGCAGTTAAGATCATCTTTACTGAGATGATCTGAAACTAACGGACGTTTACAGAACATACCGCTGCAAAAGACTGGGCGTCTGGAAATAATTAAACAGAACTAAAAGTAACAGCCTTGACTGATTTATAGACATTTCTGTTAGATGCAATATTTTCGCAAGAGACTTCAAAGAAGTCGATTGGAAAACGGTTTTTAAGACCAAAAATATATACGCAGCAGATGCGCAATACAAATATTGTCTTTTCATATAAAACTGAGTCGCTGGAAACGCAACGTGAAGCATTTTAGCGAAACAGGATATAAGTAAGTACAGATGTGTGCATTAGAAAGTAGGTAAATGGGCGAAGAACAATGTTATCACTTCCTAGGGCTTTGATTAAGATTTTATATTGTATTGACATAAACGTGTAGGTAGCTACACTATTATTAACTATTCCTATATTCACGTACACGGATCACTGGTGAAAACTAACGAAAACAATAAATTTACGTGCTTGGTGTAATTATTCAAACTATGAATTCGGCGACATTGAGCATATCAAATTTAATGAACTGTGGTATTTAGCTTAGTTGTTTTTTAAACTAATTGTCAAGTTACTTTGTCCCTTTCTACTATGTGACGTTCAGTATGCCATTTTAATGTGAACGGTAACTCTTTCACGCGGCTTACTTGCCCTTGAAAATAGTTTATAGACTAGGATGAATCATTTCTATTAAAAATTGATTTATTTATGGTTGAGCACTAAAGTTCGCCACTTTCCGTGCGCTTCATAGGCGTCGGTATGGGAGTAGTCATTCGGGTGTGTGATTCGTAACATATGAGCAAATTTATGCTTCCCATATGAGACTATGCGATGGAGTTGGAGTCGCGGGTATCTTGTTACCGATGTAAGTATGGAAGTAGAGAGATTTATTCTATTTGGAAGAATGAAATGTGCATTTGGTTTCCTTCTATTAAAGCAATATGCATGAACATATGAAAAATAAGAATAGTACATATTACAGCGCTGTTGTATGTATAAATAAAATCGATGACGTATGAAATCAATGATTTCAGAGTTGTGTCGCGTGTGTGAGTAGGAGTACACGACAGAGAAAAAACACTTACCGTTTTAAGCGTCTTCCGTGAATTGACATACTGGTGAAGCTGTTGTATATTTTCAACATCAAGTGCGTTGCAAAACGTCTCCGCCGTGAGGGAAAAATATCCTTATATTCAGATAACGAGCGTTTTACATCTAGTGATGTTATATTTGCATAATTAAAATAATCTTTGAAACCCTTTCATTTTTTACTTACTACGTTACTACAGCAATAACATCGTTTACGCATATATTACGAATCATACATCTGAACGACCACTTCCATACCGACGCCTGTGACGCGCTCGAAAAAATGCGAACTTTATTCAGTACTTTTATTTACAGCTTTAAATATGAGAAATTTCGAATGTTAATTAACATTTTTAAGGCGGTGCAGTTAAAATATAAAAACTCATTTAATAAATATGGAATGTCGATAAGGATTGCGAATGATTGCCTGTATTTTAATCAAATTTGTGTAGTGCTGCGTTGCTTATCTCCTGATCAATTTAATTGTTACGTCGCTGGTACATCCAGCACGGCTTACACGGTTCTACGCATATTATAAAGATGACTAATCGGCTACGTAAATAGGAAACAGTTTGCATGTTGCCGACATTGATGGTTATTAATTCGTAGGTTTATCGCGCTTTATCTGTAATTGAATGGTGCAGTAAAGATAATGAATACGTACGGTTATAGTTAACTAGAAACCAGTTACAGTTATTGACGATTTCCATAGGATGTAAAGTAATATTTATTATCTTGGTGTTATAAGTTTACTACTAGAATTTCAATTTCTGTTTACGTTGATGTTTCAGCTATTTCATCTATGAATAAAGACTAGAAAAGGTGAAGACATTCTGCACAATACCGTGTTTGACAAAAGTTAAAAAAATTGTATAAGAAATTTTCTGCATCTACAAGTCATTTGTAGATGCAGTATTTGGCCCAAACTTCAGTTATTTTCAGTCAGTGATTTTTACAATTAGTTTAACAAGAATTCAGAATTGGAAGTGCGAATGCATCGGGCTAATCCATCTTAGCTTTTGACAATATTATATTGTGTTGCACAGCGCGGATTTCATTTTAGCATTTTCTAACGCAGAATTACGTATAACGACAACATTACAGATAAAGTGCCCTTTTGATAAGGGCCGAAAGAGAAGAGCAAGTGGCAAGAAACCAGTCTCGCCTACCTACCGCAATCTCAGCTCAAAGGTATGCATATGCGCTTATCTGGAAGTCGCCGTTCAAAGGACTTGTGATTGCTATGTACAGTCGAAGACGGTCGTTTAGGTCGAATCGTACAATCAACTCCCGCGGCAGGAGCCACCTTGACTGGAAGGCACCACCCACTAAAACTCACGAATGCCCTTCTGTATACTCTGGTCGTGGGAACTGAGGTGCTGATTCAGAAAAGCCACAAAAGGGGAATAAGGTTAGGTGAAAGTTCAGCTCAAGTAGTTCGCCTCAGTTATGTACAGAACCGTAGCCACCAAATGTGGAGAGATACGCAAATAAAAGCAATATGTAAAATTACACTGGCAACGTTTAATAAAAACAAAATTGAGGCTTGGTAAGTTAACGATTACGTTAACGACAGAACTTGGGTAATCTTATTCTGATAGGATAAAATCAAACTGTTCGCTTTATGTTTTCGTGCGTTGTCTATCGGCTGCCCTATAAAATCCTGTTGTGTTACAGGAGTTCTAAAATTGCTTCTAATAAAAGGTACCATAACTATCAAGATTAAAATATAAAATCCAAACATTGTTAAAGGCAAAGCTATTGAGAACTTACTTATTCTTAGCAGATGCTATAAGCAACCAAACTATTTGACGGATCCGAGGAATGAAAAATTACTTTAAAAAAAGTTAAAATTAAATCTGCAAAGTTAATACGATATTTTCATGATACACTAAATCAAAAATACAACGGAACGTAGAATCTCTAAAATTTCAAATTTATCTAGCAAAATTTTAGTTCTCTTCGTTACAAGTTAAACCTGAATGACAAAAGTAAAAAAAAAAAGAATTCAGTAACAAGCAGCAATGATACTATTCTCGGGTCAGTTCAGATGGAGAGGAACTACTTATTTGTTCCGCTGTGTAGACTCAAGGTCGTCTTCGATATTTTAGAAGTGCGGGGCGTTGACTCAGCCCTAACTACGCCAGAAATCTACGGTATCTCTAACGGACGCTCTCCGTTATCACAACGTGGCTTTCAAGCCCACCAAAGGAAATCTAAAGGACGGGTAAATAACCGTGATACGAAAATTTGTATCACTATGTAGTAACTATGTAACGTACCCAGCAACCCAATAGAGAGACGACTAGGCGAAGCGAATATTAGCATCGACTGCCGATCGGAGGCACATGATGGATAAATAATTGCAATTCTACTCATTACTATGTGGTACTAAAAAAATATTAGATATAGATGATGTTTCAAAGGTTGAGGGGATCCGAGCGCTACAGACTTCCTTGCAAGGCTATACACTTTTCCCTTCTATTCCATTTCTTTAATCCATCCAAATAGTGTTGGCATCTTGTTCTTGAAATAGGTGCGTACGAATGTGATAGCATCTCCATTCGACGAAAATCTTTGCGAAACTTTGATTTTAGGAAACAGAAAAATGTCGCTGTGGGTTAAGATGGATGGTTTATCAACTCGAACTCCAACACGTGAATGGTTGTCATTGTGACTTGTGACCACTGAGGTTTCTTGATAAATCAAATTTTCTTTTTCTTCAGATTCGGCTGCATTTGCACAATTACTACTTGTCAAGTAATGATGCAAAGTATCTTCCCTCTATTGCTTTTTTTATTTCTTTTTCAAGGCAGTCGATTAACACAACTCCATAAGTATGCCAAAAGTCAGTTGCTATCATTTTCCTTGCCGATGGAACAGTTTTCGTTTCTTTCGGACTCGATTCACCCTTGCTAATCAACTGTTATGGCTATGCATTTTTTTCAGGAGCATACTAAGGTCTATCCAAGTTTCATCTACAGCTGTTAACTTTTGCAGAAACTCCCATTTTTTCCCATTTCGCTTAAACTGCTTAGATGTTCAATGAAATGCGTTTATAGTCCTGAATGAGCAAGCGCAGCACCCAACGCGCGGGGTTGACTTTTTCAGGCCCAAATCTGTAGGCAATATATGACAAACACGTTGTTTTAAGACGCTCATAGTCTCTACTATCTCTTTAACCTTGATTCGACTGTTCTCTAGCACAATTTGGTGAACATTTCCAAAGTTATCAGTAGTGATTGCAGTTTTTGGGGTCATCGACAGTCAAGATGGTACGACCACGTTTAAATTCAGCTGCCCAAAATTTCACCGTGGCAATGAGTCCCCGTAAAGAGTATCCATCTCAACTTTAATTTACGTAGTCGTGTTGCCTTTCAAATGCAAGACTTTAGTAACGGCACGATATTTGTTTTATTTCCATTTTTACAAGATTAGCGTCGACTGACACAAACGACTGTTAAACAACACCTTTCCAAATTATCTTTCAATGGACGCGCAATTATATTATCGGAATATCAACACTAGCACTGACATACGTAGTTGATTTTTTTGTTCTTTCGAGTGCGATGACTTAAATAGAGAGCAAATAGCAATATATGTAAATATTGAATCTACCTGATCGAGTTGTCTGTTTCCACATGGTATGTGTACACAGTACAAATGCTGTGTAATTCGTTGTATAGCATTACACAACCCACGAAAGAGATCCTTTCTAGTATCCTGATAATTATAATCCATGGTTTATGCCTTGTGTAATTCTCATACAAGAAAAAACTTTTTTCACATTCATTCCATATTTCATATACGTATAATTAAATGAGAAACTGTAAGGCGTTACACGTCACCGAAAATACCAAGAAAGCAAATTAATTTCTTAATTTACGACGCTCACAAATCATATAAAAGGCAGATAAAAAATTGACGTGCCTATGTGTCTTTACCGTTTAATTGGATTCGTAATAACCGGTACGCTTATCATTGGGAAAACGGCCCAATTACTACTTGAAATAAACAATGACAATCGTTCGTTAAGTAAAGAACGGTACGCCTATTAAAACGTGTCCGCGTTCGTCGCTGGCCGAGTTCGTTTACGGAGAAGAAAATATTAAATATCGTTATGTAAATTTAGGAAGGAATGTTGAAGATGCCGCAGGTGTTTAAATATACCAGAAACCTGAAATGTGCAATTTGAAAGTTTTAAGAAAAAGCTTTGTTAATGCGTATACCGCAGAACTGGTTATTAAGAAGGGTAGTATAGTAACTTGACGCCTTTGGTATAGTAAGGTAAGTGCTGTAACGACCAATGACTTAGAAGTATCCGAAACTGCGAATCGTTACTACTTTTTCACTGAAAATGCCTTGTATATCGAAGGATAGAGTTGACAGTAGGTACGATGGACAACAAATTTTTTAGTTGGAATTTCTGAAACTTATTTTTAATTTTCTTTCAGATAAAATGTAAACTGGAAGAAAAGTTGTTCAGAATAAAGTCTGGTGTTATATTTATTTATATATTTGTTGCAGACCCATACAGACGAATCTAATTAGGAGCATAGTATATAATATATACATAAGAACGGCAATAGTAAATACTAATTCAAACGCACATTACTGCAGAGTAAAACAAAAAGACATACATTAAAAAATATTACAAAACAGAGCAAAATTCAACAATGCTTAGGACCAACATCGGTAGATATCTCGTGGCAAATTACGCTTACAATAGTTATACGAATGCCGAAAACAACCAATATTATAATTATCAATCGCGGAGGCAATTCTAACCGATGGAGCATTAGTTGATTGATTGGTATGTCGGCAATCTATGGCATACAAAACTGTTCATCAACCATTTGGATACCAATCAAAATGTCGCTTGCCAAACGTTTCTTTGATCAAGGGATTCATATTGAAATGCAAACAAAGAGCAGAGTAGTTCTCCTTATTTGTGTTTAACTATTTTACTAGCCAAATGAATTAAAAATTTATGTTGTATTTTCTCAATTTTATTCAAATAGATATTATACTGGGGCTTCCATACATGTATAACACAATTTAAATGAAAGTAAATGAGCACGTAATGCAATGACTTAAGAGTTAAATTAGTATACATAAAATAAACTCCAACATTCTGTAGCTCTTATTCGCAACATATGCAACATGTTCATCAAAAAGCATCTTGGAGCCAAAAAAATGATACCAAGACCTTTTATCTGAGTAAATGATTTGATTTATGTACATTTTCTGTATGATAGCCCTACTTTGAGAAAATTAATTGTCAATTTCGTTTTAGTTAAAGTACCGTTCACGCTAGGCCAATGTGTTATGAAAAAAAAAGTTGCTTCGATCGAAAAGTTATGGAGTAAATTTTCAGAATGATCGGGCTTTTTCATTTATAGTTAACTCCATCATGTGTATCAAAGTAGATCAATCATTCAGAAAATGTGCACAACGCTATAACCTTTTATTATAAAAAATTCCTAATCACTCTTTGGTATACTGTGAATGAAAAAGAAACATTACCTCAAACGAAAATAGTTTTTGCTCAACTATAAAGGTCCATTTGATTTTAAAAAATCGAAAGCAAGCCAAAGATAAGTTTCAGACTAAACAGGATTTATTTCCCAAATATTAAATTCCAACTTATTCTTTTCCCCATTGTGCCTATCGTCAACTTCATTCGTGAATACACTGTATATCCACACAGGATCATTCACGACCATGCCTCTCTCTAAAAATAATTGAGAAATTTTGGTGGACGATATTACGGATAAGAGTTTATCTTTTAAAAACACTTGTACTTCCATGGCGCTCTTGATTAAATTGGAAATGGATATCAACTTTGTTGTTTTGAAGTAGTACAACCCTGTATATTATGAATTCCTTGGATGGCCCTCTTAAATGCAAGGTAATGTAGCATGTTGTAGGCGTCGGATGTATTTTGAGACATTAATGTTTTTCTGAAACGTTGACAGATACAGTCTTCAGCTTAAACATCAATATCTCTTTTTTGGTATTAGCTACGCAAAGTGGTAACATAGATTCCCAATAATCAAATAATCTTCGGGTTTTGTTCGAACAAAACGATTATAAAAATTCAAGACGGTTCCACATTAAAAAAGTCTTCAATATTGCGTGTTAATAAGCTCAATAATGTGTCGTCAATTAAATAATTATAAAGCAGGATGGTATTATGCTTAATGAAATACATTGGATTACATTTATTTGTCGAAGCGAAGTAAACATTAAAAACAAGTACATTTAATGATGTCATTCACAAACAACAGAGGACCCAGAAATTATGAGATGCTGAATCGTATTAAAAAGCTTCTGAAAAGTTTCTATATAGGCTAGGCCGAGCTGTAACCGAGAATTAAGAACCGAAAAGTAATCCAACAACATATTGGCACTCAAAAGTACAACTCGAAACATGGTTGTAAACTTACTTAAACATAAAAATTTCACATACATAAATAATTGATATTGGCCGACAGTTAATATATTCACGCAATACAGTAGGTTTAAATTAATAAATAAATGTAATAATAATTAATTACAAACATGTATATAAAAATATAATACCAGAATTTATTTATAATCCATATATGAGAGTCAGCATTAAATTTATTAATTGACTTGCAACCAAGTGCATCTAAACCATGCATAGAATAATTAAGATTTCTCACATATGGCAATTATTTTAATCGAATGAATTCTCTCCTCACGTTTGCAATTAATTACAGTCACCTACCTACCTTCCGCCGACAGGCCAGCGAGGATTAATCGGCTTTAATTAATTCTGCAAGAGTTGATTAAACCAACTTAAGCTATTAAGCTTTAAAGGTAAGCTAGGTGTCATTCTTAAACATGTTGCTCACTTGCTCGTAAAAATTAGAAATTTGCTCGATTGCGTTACAAGTTGATGGTTATTAATATTCTCAATCAGTACGTACAAATTCGTACAGAGTTTTCACTGCTTTATCAATAGGTCGGGATTAATTTTTAGTCTCGTGAGCATAGTGCGGTTATATCCGGTATATGTACACTGCCGTTCAGTGAAGTTCGGCCATACAATAAAAATCTATTATATCGCACTGTATACAATTATTAATACATAAAATTAGAAAAATATTAAGCATACACTCTTTTCTAAGGGGTTAAAGCCATAAATTATTATGTAAAGTGGAAATATTGCGACAACCACAATAAAGTCCCTTTTATTATCATTCCAAGAATTTTCTCGGAAGTACCGATCTTTTGAAACGGGCCGTTTAGGGATTATTAACGAACAATACATTTAGGAAATATACCGCAGTATCACTCTGGTTTATTTATCACAGGCGTAAAGATATAAATTTGCTTCATTTTACTGTTAAACGTGTGTTGGTGTGCATCTGTCGTTTTTGCGCGAAAGTTTTAAGAAAATTTACTTCAAAATGGCACGTGGCAAGCCTACCAGTATAGAAAAACGTTCACGCATTATTACGCTGTTTGAAGAAGGATATTCGGGGCGACAAATTGCTGAAAAAATAAATATGAGAAGTTCAACAGTAAATGACATCATAAAGCGACATCGGACAACTGGAACTATAGAAAATCGTATTCGTCCTGGAGCATCTAGGAAAACAACAAAAGCTGAAGATTTGAGAATTGTATTATTAAGCAAACGCAATAGAAAATTAACGGCGCCACAAATAGCAGCCGAAGTCAATCGCGGCCGTGAAGAACAAGTTTCGGCGAGTACGGTAAAACGTCGACTTCAACAAGCGGACCTTCATGGACGCATTGCCATTCGAAAACCCTTATTACGTCGGGGCAACAGAGCAAAACGGCTACAGTGGGCCCGTTCTCATCTAGATTGGTCGTTAGATGATTGGAAACACAGTGTGGGGATGTTTCTCCTTTGCTGGGACGGGAGATTTATGCAGAGTGCAGGGTGTAATGAGGAAGGAAAATTATTTTGCAATACTCCATAATCATGCAGTGCCATCGGGATTGCGTATAATAAGCCGTAACTTTACATTCATGCATGGCAACGACCCAAAACACACTGCGTTAGTGTGTAAGAACTATCTAAAGGAGCAAGAAGAACAGCACACCCTGAAAGTAATGACGTGGCCCCAACAAAGCCCAGATTTGAACCCTATAGAGTTGTTGTGGGATGAACTAGACAGGAGGATCTGAGAAATATGCCCAACTTCACAAGAACATTTACGGAATATTCTGCAACATGAATGGATTAATATTCCACAATCCATTTTAACAAAACTTATCGAAAGAATGCCTAGAATAGTTCGAGCGGTGATTAACAGCAAAGGAGGTTTTTTCGATGAAAAAAAAAAATAATGTTCAGTATGTTATATTAGGCCAGAATAACTTTTCATTTATTTATTTTTGTCTTTTTTATCTGTACATACAATATAATTGCATTTTGTTTTTAGTTTTGTTTGTTTCTGTAACCTTTTCATGTTTTTTAACAACCGACCGAACTTCTCTGAACGGCAGTCTATGTACTATTATGGATTAATCTCTCCTTACGCAAATTAGGAATATATGGGTGAAGCAGTGCGTGTGATTAAAGGGGAGTAAGTCTACCTAAAAATATTGTGGGGGTGAGTGGTGTTCTGTAATATTGAAGAAAAGTAATTAATAAACTTGCGTTTACTACAACTGAGTATATATTTAAATAATTTTTTAATGTTAAGTAGATAAATCAGCATTATAAAACTGTGGTGCTGAAGTGTTAGGAATAATAATGGAGAAATTGGTGCATCTATTCACCATATCGACCGTCAACCAGAAGTAATGTAATACCCACAGACTACACTACAGACGACGAAAGTATACTTGCCCACTAAAATTATTTTTGTTTGACTCATTTTTGTCATCAGACTGTGGGTAATTTTTAGACGGCGCCTGCAGCTGGGATGATTCGTTAAACTTCATTTGCGATCTTATTAAAGCGCTCAGTTGTCGTTTATCCAATATTTTATATCACTATTGCCGTTTTGGTCTTGTATCCGTTTGACGTGGCATTTAGTGTCCTTTTTAAATCGTTTTCAGCGTTTTCAAAACTCATATTTACTTTTTCAATACATCAGCATGAGGGATAAATCTATTTGTGCGGGAAGTAGCACTCTTCCCGCAGAAGTCGCGACAATATTTTATATATATTCATAAGGAAATTTGAAGGGTTCGTATTGCAAATATAATATTTGTAACAATAATTCTATTTCAATTGATTTATAATTTAGAAACAATATTTATACTATACAAAAGATATAGGATATAATTGGCAGCATATAGGGATATACATACCAATCTTAAAATGTGTTTTATACAACAAAAGTATGATTCGATGCATTAGAGATGGCTATCCAGAACGTTTGACAAAATTTACGAAACTAAAATATCTCATTAAATTTCTTGTTTCTCTTGGAGAAAACAATTGACTAATTGCATAGAATTCCCTGTAATTATGCACAAAAAAAGTCAATTTGGATGTAATCACGTTAATATTAATCTATTATCTCTTCAAACATGTAGCGTTGAACTGTTTAAGCAGTTACTAAAAATTTAATAGGAATGTCGTTAAATAAGTCCTTAGAAAAACGAAGTATTTTCTGTAGATTTTTATTTATTTTTCAACATATTCTCCATTTAAATCTATATACCTTTCCAAGCGTTTCTCCAGCTTTTTAAACCCTCCAAAGAATAGGATTTCGGAAGGTCCTCAAAATAGGCATCTGTTTTTTCCAAAAAAAAACGAGGCCATCACCTTGCTGGCCGATTTCACCGTCTTCATCTCCTTCAGAGCCCGTTCGCCTTCAAAAATCCACTGTTTTGATTGTTCCTTTGTCTCCGGAGTGTAGTAGTGTATCCATGTTTCGTCCATAGTTATGTATTGACGGAGAAACTCGTCAGAATTGCGGCGAAAAAGCATCAAAACAGCCTCAGAGTCGACGTTTATTTTCTACTGAGAGCAAACGCAGCACCCACCTTGCCGAGATGTTTTTCGTGCAAAATTGAAAACGCTGTACCTTGCGATATGCCTGTGGCCACAACTATTTCGCGCACTATGATTTGTCGATCATTCAAACCACATCGTGGATTTTGTCAATTATTTCGGAGAGGTCACTTCCACTGGACCTCCAGAACGATGTTCATCTTTTGCGGATATACGATCACGTTTGAACTCATTTAGTCAATTGTAAACAGCCAACACAGGAACTGATGTGCTATGAACTTCATCCAATTCAGCTTTGACGTCTTTCGGTGTGAAGCCTTTTAAATGTAAGTGTTCAATTACCGCTCGAAACTCACTTTTTTCAATTTTTCTACATAAACAAAAATTCTTTGTTTAAATCGACAATAAATCGAGACTTTGACAGCTGTCTAGTGATTAATGATCTTTACTAGAAACAAACCATTTTCGAGATTATGAGCGCCATCTCTTAAATTCTCTATGAACTTCTTGAGCAAGCCTCGTATTTCTTTGATTCTGTTAGCTATGTATTTTCATATTCTAGATATTGTTTTAATTTGTACATACATAAAGTGAAATCTAATTTTAATTTTAATTTTTTTTTTCTTGAATTTTATCTTACTTATCACTAGCTTCATCTGTGTTCTATTTAGCATTATTGTTACCCGTTAGTTTCTCTTTGCCATCACTTCATTAATCGTTGCCATTTTCCTTATTTGCTACTAACGAAGAGATGGCAAAAAAGAACTAACAGGTAACAATAATACTCTAACACCTCTAATTCCAAGTTAAAAAATGAATTATGATTCAAAATAAAACGGAAAAACGAATTTTAGAGTAAACATTCTTAAACTTGTAATACTTACTTATTTTTGATAATATCGAAAAATTTAGAAAAATGCTGTTGAAGTAGAATAGCTGCACAATGTAGCTTATGATCAGCAAGTTATTGCTAGTTATAGCAATGAGTATACCGATTGTTCGTTGACCATAGGGTCACTTGTAGTAGTCGACAATTTTCGGACATGGGAAGGAGGAGGCGGGCGCATGGCGAGCGAACTCATAGCGCGATCGAATATCATCGATCGACTATAGGGCGCTCGAACGTACTGTATATTCCGCACTTTTTTCAACTCCAAGAATATCTACTTGGATCGCAACAGACGCAACAGGATGAACGTTAAAGTAACAGTGCATAATGGGTCACTCAGTATCGGTAAGCATTGTCTTATTATATTTTGGATAATAAATTCAATTTTCATACGACAGTAGCTAATAGATTTACAGAATGATTATCACAACGAACGCTAGCAGCAGCTACAGTTCGATGAGTTATTCGATAGCCTTAATGGAAGTGATTCAAATTCATTATCGTTGACTGAATCTCGAAAGTTAGAAGGCAGTGGTGAAAGCCATAATCTTGGATTTATTCTATTAGAGCAACGTTGCTGAAAAAACACATATCAAGCATGTTGCATTTACAACGTTAGTGTTGCATATTAACTATTTTATTGCTAAATGAAATTTCGCTAATATTAATTGCGGTACATATTAACCTCTGATCCTTCATTATCACGCAATCAATTTATTTCTTTCTGAAAAACGTCGTTAGAACAAAATAACCAACATTCAAAAGCAAGCTTTAATGTCTATCAGAAAGAAGAGTGTGTCATGCTGGTATCGCTTGTTACTTTACCAGATTCAATCAACACAATAAGCATCAAGTAAATTCGTGTAGCACGAAAAGAATAAGTACCAATAAAAATGTTTGTAAAATTTTCCTTAGTATCTATCAAAAATGCTTACATTGCTTATAAACATGTTACTGAAAGACAATTCGACAAATGAAAAGTAAATAAGGTCCGTCTGGCGCGTCTATGCTCAGGTGACAAAGGTACGCACTATTCGTCAATAAACTGTTCGTAACGATGTTCTACGACCAATAGTCTTCCACTACTGTTGCGCTAAAAATGTTACCGCCTGAAACCGGTGTTGCACAACCAAGAGCTTCAAAAGAAACTCTTCTCGGGGGCTGGTTCTTCTGAGTACACCTGAACGTGTTCCACGTACTTTACCTTGATTTGCAATCACTCACGATTGCTTGAAACATACTACACGCATTTTAGACATTTTTTTGTACATTTGATGGTGTAACAGGTGTTTCTACACCAACAATTTACGGGTTGTTGCATTTTTAATTGCAGACATCAAGCGAACGTTTTCTGCGTACAAAGGTACTTTATTTGACAGCACCTCATGGTTTCTAATCTAGAAAAATGTACATACATAAATGTACAAATGTTAAATGTTTCTTCAGTAGTAGCGTAATTATTGTTATTAGTTATTATAAATTATTATTGTTACATTATATACACCAAAGTAATATCTACCAAATTAAAAACGTATTTACATTTTTGTTTCTTTTAATTGACTTTGCTGTACGTTGCCTCTCTTAAATTGTTTAGAGTGCATTTTTTGAAGTTTATTGTATCCTCGGTGCCTAAAAATCTGGCTTCTAATAATTATTTACTTACTAAATACAAGATTTGCGTTAATTTGCAAAGCCGCACTTTTTAATTTACCGTTTGTAAAATATCTCGTTAGTTTTCATTCAAATTCCTGTTAATATAAACATTACGTAGCTTTAGAAATTGTATGATTTGTCAATGAAAGTCTTCTTCTGGGGGTGTCAAAATCCAATATGGTGCCGATAAGAAATAAGAAAATTAATGATGCCTCAAGAGAACTGAAAAGTTGTATATAATACACAAACTTCCAATATGCCATTAGATAAAAGATCAAAGGTGGCCGTGAGAATGTGTTTTTTAGCTTTCTCTGCAAGAAGAAAATGAGTTTTCTTTCTATCACCAATAATAGGCGAGGTCTCCATGGTGAGGATCGAAAATGAATCTGCTTTTTAACAGTTATTATCTGATATGCAGGGTGTTTAGTTTCAATCTCCTTCTATGGGTAATTTTTTTGTTTTTAAAGATGTAAGGACGGTCAAATTATAAATACAACTGATTTTTTTGCCTTAGATTCAGAATCTAGTATCAAAAAAACAATTGACTATACCGGTTCATTGGAAATGACTGCAACTTTGGCTTTTTAAATGGAACACCTTGTATATTTTTACATTTTCCGAATCGAATCTGAATTTTATAAAACAAAAAATGCTTCTTTTTTTTAAGGAGCTGGACTTTATAAAATTAAACCAGCGCAACATTTACACATAGGCGATCACCAAAGGCGTTTAGGCTGTTGCAACTGACCAACCGTAAAACATTGTGGATAGAAATAAAATATTTTCCAAATTTTTTAAAGTACGCTACCTACAGCTCTTAAGACAGAATCTCGATGAGATTATGGATGATATGCCACTTCGGAAAGGGAGGAATTTCATATTTACAGAAATTTTAAATGAGAGCTTCTTCTTTTCTTGTGGAGTTACATTAAAAACCAGAAGTATGAATCTCCCCATGAGAATGCGGAAGATTTGAAAAAAAAATTTTAAGTATTGACGGTCGTGTTTTACAAAAAGTAAGAACAATATTTTACGAGAAACTAATCTCTGGTTAGTTCATATTAGTGAAAACCCTTAATATCTTTAGATTAAAATGTTATTGCTTATCCATTATTTATTCTAATGTTGCGTTGTTATAATTTGTGCTCTTTAATATAATACAAGCAAGTGAAAGTATTTGGTTACTAAAATGATGGATTCAGAAGCAGAAGAACTCGCAAATTCCGAAAATGTAAAAGCGTTCAAAGTGTTCCATTTAAAAAAACTACAGTTAGATTCATTTCCGGTAAACTGGTACAGCCAATTGTTTTCCTGATATGAGATTCTGAATCTCATATCAGGCAGAAAATTCAATTGTTTCGTAATTTAATCGTCGGCTACCCATAGAACTGGGTTCAAATTGAATTTATTTTTATAATAATCACTGCCGAAGCATATACTAATATCAACATAAATCAGTAGGTTTCTAATATTCCCGCATTTGACAAACTTTCTTGTTGGTAATATTCAAGCGATAATTTAATAATATCTACGACTTATAAAATATATTTTTAACCATACATAAAAACTACATATATAACGGTGCGCACAGTTTGACTACATGTTGGCTTCGATATTAGTGTCGTAAACCCAGCTGGCGGTTCAATGAAGTAGACTTCTACAGGAGCTTCAATTCTTATTCGAGTACAGTCTGTTAATAAATACACTTGACACTTGTCGATAAAAATGATTCTCAAGCACACTATTACTTTTAATTTATATTTATTTATTTCAACACAATTGATTTTATTTATATATTTTAGTGAATGTATTTATTTTAAGAATGTATCATTATTTTATTCACCCCTGTATTTAGGTAGCACATATTTTCTTAATATTTCCCTATATGGTAAGGAATGCATGTGTAGTGCAAGAATATTCTGAGGAAAAAGCGCGAAATGCAAATGATTTCATTCCTAGTGTCGGAGTCGAAAAATGTCTTCTGATAGCAGCGAAGGCGAGTGGACGTGTGATCAGCGTCCAAGCAACGGCGGTTGGCTGTAGTAAACCCCAATTGCTCAGAATAATAGGTAAAGGATAGTTATCCCCTTTATCCTCATAAGAGAACATATGTTGGAATTTTATCGTGATCAAAGAAGCCACGAAAGAAATTACGACATACACTACCCGACAAAAACATAGACGCGGTATCGTTTTTATTTACGAAACAAAGTTTATGGACATTATATAAAATGTAAATGAGGGCTATTAATACTTGTTATGTAAATAGTCCATTTATAGATATTTCTGGGTATTTATTGCTTTATGAGGGGTAATTGAGATTTTCCCAGATCAAAATAGGAATTTTAAATGCGACCAAAATTTAGACCCTGTGCATTTATTACATTAATATAAGCAAAAATGGTTTGATTTGATACTTCTCTTTATATGCAGTGGTTGTGCTGGTAATGTGTACACATTTCACCACGAGAAATTATATTTTATAAAGTGTTTGCAATATGGGTAGAAAAAAGCAATTATCTTTGATAGAAAGGGGTAAAGTTCTAGCCTGGCACCAGGATGGTGTTAGTAAGAAGGAAATTGCTCGTCGGTTACGAAGAAGCTATCATTCCGTTAGAAATTTCCTAAAAGATCCGGAAAATTACGGCAAACCAAAAGGCCAGGGGCGACCGAAAGCTGTAAGTGAGGGGGATAAACGCATGATATTGCGGTGTACATCCAATTCTTCTGCGTCTGCGAGAGTTATTGCAGAACAGGCGGGGGTACAAACGCACGCGCGTAATGTTCAAAGGATTTTAAAAGCGTCATCGATAATGTCACGGAAGAAAATGTTGAGAAAACCGCCACTTTCGGCGAAACACAAAGAAGCGAGGTTGAGATTTGCCGAAGAATACGTATCCTGGAAGAAACAATGGGAAAAAGTTATATTTTCTGATGAGAAACGTTTTAATTTGGACGGACCGGATGGGTACTCGCATTATTATCATGATCTGAGAAAGGAACCAAAAGTGAAAATGACCAGACAATTAGGGGATGGATCTGTGATGATATGGGCAGCGATTGGATTTCGCAATAAAAGTGGGATAGTGTTTTGCACAAACGAAATGACATCTGTGACGCATAAAGACTTGACAATTGACGTGACAATCTTCTACATTTTGGAAACTAATGGGGCGGGCTAAATTTTGTTTTTCAGCAAGATAACGCGCCAATTCATAAAGCAAAAACCATTACTGAATGGTTTAAAGAGAAGAAGATTAAAACTTTACAGTGGTCGGCACGATCACCAGACTTAAACATTATTGAAAACATGTGGGGTGAATTGGCACGTCGCGTTTATGGCGGAGGCCGTCAATATTTCGCGCTACAGGAACTGAAAACTTCAATAGTGACTGAATGGCAGAATATCCCTTAAAATTATGTGTTAAATTTATATAAATCTATTAATAACAGACTATTGGAAGTGATTAAGAACAATGGAGGATCTACGCATTACTGATCACTCATTTGTTGATTTTTGTTTTACATTTGCAACAGAGCGTCTAAATTTTTGTCACAGAAATTATTTAAACATTGGAGTAATAATTTATTATTTAGTTCATATATTACTGGAGGAGATATTTTTAAGTTTATTTTACTGTTATGAATAAAAACTGAATTAGGTATCTTGCTAGTTTCGCAAAGAAATGTTGCAACCCTTGAAACCCTTAAAAATCTTACCGCGTCTAAGTTTTTGTCGGGGAGTGTATATAAGTTGTTATGTGCCATTATTCTAGTACGTTCCATTTAGTTTACAATTAGCCTGGTAATACAGCATCTAACGATACATTTAGCTCACCACGTGGGGCCATTCTTTTACATGATCTATGAAACTAAAAGTTATGCAAGTACATAATGTCACATAAGTGCGAATATAAATTTACTTTACTTTATTAATTGTATAGAAAGGTGAAAGCGTATATGCACATATATTAAACCAAACGGAACGTGTAAACTGTAGCGTTCTATATCTACCTGACAGAAGTACTAAATTCCTAACTTGATAACATATCGCGCGATGTTCTCTAATTAATTTCAACGTTTCACAGAGACGTGAGACATTTAACAAGGAATTTTGTGCAACATGATGGAAGAATGTTAGTTTGTTATCTATTATCATTTCAGTGTATGTATTCAGTTCTCTTTAACAGAATACCGATCTCGGTTTTGTAAATTGCACCGTTTCTTGTGCGCATGAATATATACTTGCATTCGCTCGTATGTATGGATGTCTTATGTATACTACCGTCTAACTCTGATGTCAGGAATTGGGTCGCATAGAACGCTGCAAAATTGCCTACTATCCGGAGAAATTTTATGATTCTTTAAAGGAGACACCTAATCATAGTGTTTGTTGTACGTATGTAGATACAATCTGTCTATTAGGATGTTTTAAAGAATTTTATAATTCTGGGATTCTGTGTATATCCGCAACGATTTTAAACACAGACAATATTAAAAAGTAGATACAAGAAACTGATTTTATAAAATGCATAGTTTCTCAAGTATTAAATATTATACAAAGTGATTTTAAATGCAGTGCCGTGTCTAGGGATTCGACCACCTGCGTATATATTA
>LR737384.1:15287134-15332254 GCA_902655005.2 Marronus borbonicus | reverse complement strand
TAATATTACAATATTTCAACTTATCACTGAACATGAAAGCAATAAAACAAATAAAATTTAAGAATTTATATAAAAGATTTTGAACAATTGCCATTTTGTATAAAACAAAGCTTTCTAATGCATACGCACATACGGTAAAATGTTTAAAATTAATATTTTTTACGAATAGCGTTTTCTACTGACTGCACTAGTACGCACTGAGTGTGCTTACATCGTCAATTAATGTTACGTGTGAGATACATTCAATTGTTAAAAGTGCAGAGAGACGAAAACATCTTACGATGTATAAAATGGCATCGCCCATGAAGAAGATGAGATAAATACCATTTAAATGGTAAAAATAAAAACCGAATCTGCGTGCTGTTTCCAAGTGTTATCGTAGATTTCCTAAATTTGATTTTAGGAAAATTGTACATAATATGTATGTATCGAGATCACTGGATATAATTTCAGGCCAGTCAGTTGGATCACTATAATCGATGCTTGAAGGTTGTTTTAAGTCTTCGTTATGCGCTGGTTCAAATATCTCGAGAAATAGCAGTATCGGAAGTACTTGTAGAAATTCGTACATCAATTTTCAAAGCTTCTTCTGATTTAAGATTTTCCGGTGGTTAGGGTCTTGATTTGTATCAGCTTCAGTATTATCGATGTCTTACAAAAAATTTCAAATATTTTTCCACTGACGTCTAGCTTCTTTCTTTCATCTTGCCTTTCTAATTGCCTTTTTTTAAATTACACTCCAAATAATCTCTCAGTTTATCGATCGGCCATTTCAGTTATCTGTGATCATAATAATTATATAGTCAGTAGCTCAGTGCAATGAAAGCAGTTTCGAGAAAGATGCCAATTAATCTCACGCATCTCGCCAGAACTGGATCCGCTGTAGTAAGTACATACGTATAAAACTGCTGATTGGGCGAAGTTAATATTCCCGGCGACCGCCGATTGGCGATGCATGTGCCTCCGGATACTTTTATTTAGCTCTTGCGTTGTGTAGTAATTTGAAAGACTATTATAACTATGACTGTCTTACCTTGGTAGATGTTGAGCAATCTTTCTCAAGATATAAGGACACATTTTCATCACGACGAACACTCTTAACCCGAGAGAAATGTGATTACAATCACATACTCTAAACATTCCACGGATCGTATTAATTTTGTGATATCTAATTTTATAACAGCTGTTAAGAAGGTATGTGGTATGGTTTTCAAAAAAATATGATTTGTTTGCCACAGTTCTTGCTATCACTATTATTTACTTGAATATATGCAATATTATACATTTCATAGATTGCGCATTTTTTCTACATATTTTTATACTCTGTTAACTACTAATAATTTAAGACTTTTGGCCGCTCCTAAGACCAGTCGCCTGCATTTATTACGCTCTCCTATAAGTAGCACGACCCTGTTTAAATGATTGAGGGGAAGATGAGTTTATCGTCATTAGGGTAGTTTTTAGGGTACTGTCAACTGAGGTAAAATGGAGTTTTAGGGTAAATTGGAACGATACGTATTCAGTTTTATAATAGTCCCGTAATTTTTAGAACAGTTGATCGTGAGGCAAACACCTCGAAGCACCTTTGATGCGCGACCAAAAACCGCGTTGGCTCGAGGCAGCATCGATAGTGAGACAGAAGCTATCCCGAGGCAAGCCCTCACTTTCAATTTAATTTCATTCAACTTCGCCTATTTTTCGAAAAATTAGAACGTTTGTTTTATTTAAAACATTTTTGGGGTTATTTGGATCATGGCTCAAGACTATTTTAAAGCGAACTATTGGAGTTATTCTTAATAGAATTGGTTTATGGCTGTATTCAGCGTTAAAATTTCCTTGATAACTACCAACTTTGCGTTTTTTAAATATTACAGATAATTTAAGTTGGTAGTTCCGGTAATAAAGGACATATTCGCCACTTTCTTAGTGCAATACAGATCCATTGTCAGAATTATATCATTAAATCCTTTCCTACCGTTAGGTTGCTGGAATTACCAATTTGACTCATCCTCGAAATTAAAAAAGTGCCAAGAGGGTATAACCGTACCTCACAGTAGCATCAGGTGGAATCTTAGGCTAAAAGTCCGAGGAATAAGTAACCAGACTCCTTTTACAACAAATGATGAAAAATCACTTCTAAAGAGAGCCTTCTTTAGAGCCTTTGAATCGGGTTTGATTTTGCAGAAAATGTAAGATAATGTATTCTAAAAACTGAAAATTAATTTGCTAATTTTTTTGTATATTTTGCCAATGGCAATAAGTTAATATTTTGTGTGATTTTTTTTAATAACTTAGGTAGTTCAATCCTATCAGTAAAAAGTATATTTGGCATTTTGATTGAGATTATAAAAGTGGTCCAAGCTACCCCAAACCACCGGCTTAGTCGGACCACTTTTAAAATTAAATATATATGTATATTGATAACGTTTTTGCTTCGTTTTAATTTAAAAACATATCTTTTCAGAGCTGTTATTCTATTATTATACAGGTACGTTTCCTAAGAAGTGAAATAAAATCAAACAAATTTAATTTTGTTGCTTTTAGTACGCCTTTTACAGCAGAACATGATACTTTTATTGTAAAAGTTCATTACCGTAGTGCTAATAGACAGGAATATGGACCATGGCAATATTCCTTGAATAAGAACAAATCTACCGTCGCCCAATAGTCCTAAGTGAGGACGTTCTTCATTATGTTAGACAGCGAGTAGAAGTAAGTTCTCAAAAATTAGTTATAAGGTTGCTTCTCAAACAGATATGTTTGTTTTATTAACACAGCAGTTTTTAAAAATTTATTATAATGTAGTAGTGCTTGCAAAATTTCTAGTTAAGTGTTTGTATATACATCTACCATACATAAAGCAACAGCTACACAACAATTATTATCTTAATAGTTATTACTCTACAAAGAATTGAGTATTGTCAATGGTTTGATGAAAACCTCATGAACAACGATTACAACATTCATGTCAAGTGAAGCTTGGTTTTATTTGTTGGTATCAATATGACAAAACTTGGGTAACTGAAAATCTTGGGAATTTTGTGGAAGGTCCGTCGTATAATTGGTATTATTATATTTTTTAGCGAAAATATTAATGTAGAAAGATGCCAAATATTGAATTGATACATCAACTGAAAACGTTAAAAGAAGAGTCAATTTATAATTAGAATCGAACGGCAGACATAAACTTTATAATTTTAATATTCTTCGCTAAACGTATCACTTATGCATATTTTATATCGTTAATCCAATTTTATTAAACAATCTTAGTTATATGCACAGCGTTCCTTTAAGAACGTCGCATAAAATTTATTTGCATTTGGTTTACTAAAGTCAATCAGTTTTACACTGTTTTACAGCGCGTTTTGCGTGTGAAAGAGGATAACTGACATCAGAGTTAAATGCCAGTGTACCTGTAGGTAAAGTAATGTTTTAAACCTGTTCGCTAAGCCATTTTTTAACGTTGCGCCTTGTGAATTATGTTGAAATATCTCTAAGAAGTAACGAGGTTACTTACTTAGTGTTAGTAATTGGTTTATAAAATAACGCTGCTTTGTAATCCGCCTATAAATTTCAATTGATATCTTCTCATAAGATTGGATATTTAGTTGAACTGTTTTGTAACTGTAAAATTATTTATCATGACTGCACGTATGCAGGAACCGTGTAGTTCGTGAGTTTTCGCAATTAAGCTACGCTGGAAGTATCTCTGTCAGAGGATTTCCGTTTAGTAGTTCACGCACAAATAGGTGTATAAATAGTCTTTTGAAGAAATGTTTCAAAAGCAATACAATTTATAACAGAAACATACATTAAACTTCATACAACTACCAAGCATTTCGTTCGTGTTGAGCATTGAATTGTGTTACTTTTAGCTTTGGAGAGGAAATAATACTCTATATTGTCAATACGGCGTGATGCATTGCACTTGGAATCAAAGAGATTTAATACATCTCACGGGCGCACAATGGTCGGAATTGATAATCTGGCAGGGTAAAAGTCACAGCCGAATACTAATTATTTTTTCGGCAAAATATTCTTTTGTCTTACACACTACTTCTTAGATATATCTTATTATATACAGCAATAGTTTCGTTAGTGCATAAGAAATGAAAGGAGGCAGCACAAACACAAACAAAATAATTAAAGATAGACAGGGATAATTAGTAGGAGGTACAGGGCAGTCTGCAAAGATGGACCGAACATTTTAAAAAGGTTCTTGAGGTAGTAGAACATAGAACAGAAGAAGAGATATGTGAACAACGGGTAATAGGTGATAGTGCTATTAATACTAATAAGAGAGGAAATTAGAATAATAATAAGAACACTGAAAAATAATAACACTCTGGGTGAAAATGGAATAGCGGCTGAAATGCTAAAGGTTAGGAGGTAAAGATCTAGAACAGCATAATAGAGAGAGTGCGGGACAAAAGAAAGATTCCAGCGAGATGGAAAGAAACATTAATATATAAGAAATAATATAAATAAATATAAATTAATACATAAGAAAGATCTGTGAATTTTGCGATGATTACAGAGGAAAAGAGTTGATGGGTATAGCGTGCAAAGTAATGGGTATACGAATCAATGAGAGAACTTGGAGTACAAGAAATAATTTTAAGACTGGAGTGGCATTAATTGAAACTGACTGTGGTGTAAATAAAGTGGTTATTAACGGACGGCTTGGAGAAAAATTAAAGGTTTGAGATAGAGAAACCCATTGTCCACAACTCTGTTTAATATCGTTTTTGAAAACGCTTTAAGAGAGAGTGGACTCAAAACAAGGGAAATAATGTATAACAAGACTGAACAGATATTGGGCCTACGCTTATGACATTCCAACCCTTGCAAGAACCAAATCCAATTTAGTAGAGACTATCAAGCAAACAAAGAAGGCAGCTAAGTACAAGGGTTTAACAATAAATGAAAACTAAGAACACGAAAAGCAATAAGTAATAATGTTAACACCGAAGAGATACTGCAGTGTTTCGTTAAAGCCGAAAGATTCTTAGAAATAATATTTACTAATACATAAGTGTCAGGAAAAAGACGAAATATCAATATAAAAAAGAGAAACAATATATATGCTATTCCAAAAATGTTTTAATAATATAATTATTTTGGTTCTGTTTCTCGATCCACCCTCTGAGGAATTCCAGATTATTATTTATTTTCGAACTTCTATCTTTAAAACAGAAAAGACTAATTATTGCGACGAGCAAGAGTCCGACCAACACTTGAATCGGAATTGTCTCTTCCACAGTGTCTGTAGTTTTCATATGGTATACCATTACAAAAGAATTGTTGTTGTCTATTTACAGTATGATCGATAAGAGCCCGTATTTTTATTTCTGCTGCTGATTCAGTGATGTTTATAGATTTTACTTTACTACTAAAATTGTTTCATATGGTAGATACCTATTTGCGTACTGCTTTCTGCGCCAGGTTGCATCAAAGAATAATTATATTTCGTAAAATCTTTGTCGATATATAGTGCCAGCGCTTCTTTTATTTATAGGTTCCATGATTGGAGATTTCCAAGCCTTTTTAACTTTTGAGTTACAACCTTTCGAAAACTGCCCTCCTGACTGGATCATCAGATTTTATCACTAATTGGACAAAATGGATGCGAGACTAAAGTTCTTTACCAAATAGAATTTACATGATTTAAAGCACAGAATAAAAGAAAAGTCTTTTTTGAAGTAAGAAAAAAATCAGTATACAGGTACTGACAACATTAGAATTTGATTAGAATGATACAACCAAATTGTCATGAGGCGTAATTTGGGCAGTGGGGCTGTGATGGTTAATTTAGAAACTTAAAAGTGTCACAGAAGAACTAAAAAAAGAAAAATTGGTTACAATAAAAATAAATTGAGGAGTGGCCGATGTGTTTGCGTTTCAAGTTAGTTTTGATTAGTTTGCTAGATTAAAGGTATATCAACCTTAATAGTATCATCAGAAACAGAAGTTGTCGTGTATTATAACGAAACCGACAGCTGCTAATAAGAGAATATAAAAGATCTCTCTCAAGATTTGATCAACTAAATAACAAACCTGAATATCGAAGAAAGACAACTAAACAGGCTCGGTCACTAGTCGCGAATGCTAGAATTTGAATCTAATGTACTAGCCTTTTTTACGGATCTAAAACTTGATTCGGAACGGGTGCGGGAATATATGAGCGGATAGATTTAGGAACCATTTCTGTCAGTCTCAGGCAGCTCGCAGGCAATTTCAGGCAGAAATTTATGCAATCACTTTATATGTTCGGGAACTGTTAAAAGCCTTAGTCGGAAAGAACAGTACTTTTATAGTAACCGACAGCAAGCGACTTTAAAACCACTTTGTACATCCGGCGCCACATCAGAAATCATATAGGAATGTATTCAGTTATTGAATACATACTCGGACTGCAGAATTTTTTAAAACGTGCATCCGAAGGCTTTCCTGGTAAGACTCTCGAAAGAAAAGTTGGAGGACTTGCTGGCCATAAGCAAATCCAATGTTCTAACATTGGATTTGCTTATGCTGCCACAATCTATTGTGGACCGGTACCGTCATTGGTCACTGCCTACTAAACAACCATCCACACAATATGAGACAAGGGCTTTAACCAGAATGTAGAGGATGCGGTGAGTAAGAGGAAACTGTCCTACACCATATAAACAACCGCGGAGCAGCGTAAAACACAGTGCCTTAATCAAAGTGCAGAATAGGTCACTTGACACCAGTGCAGCAAACCCTTAGGAGCCACCTCATTGTAATAATAATAATAGTCAAAAAGTATTACAAAGCATTCAGAGGATTCCACATCAAACCAAGCCTGAAAACTGGCAAGAAAATATGCAGAGTGAGTGAAGGAAAGACAGGACGCTGAGTACCAGGTGAAGGTAGTATTAAATAGTTTAATATTCCGAATGTTTAATTTATAGAATACGCATTTTAAACATAATATTATTTAGCTTTTTTGCTAATAGAAACTGAGAACGGTCCTATTTACGTGGTTGTAGATTTACGCTACAGTCTTTTGCTATTCTGCAAGTAACATGGAAAACCAAATGCAATAACTTATAGAAAGTTTCATACAAGTGCGAATAAAATGTTGGCAGGCCGTACAATTTTGCTGTACTTCCGAACAAACAAATAAATTTCCAATCATCACACATACGTAATTTACATATTTAAATTTAGTACATTTTTATTTCCACTTATAACTAACCTTTTATTTTTAGAGTCACTAAGAATCAAAATATACAAATGTAGCATATTAAATATAAATACAACACCCGACCACAAAATCGACTGCTGTATATAAATAGAATACACATACCTTAAAAAAGGTTCTATTTTCTGAACAAAAGTCTACTAAAGTTTCTGCGTCGACCCATATTGTAGCCACCGCGGTTAGTTTATTGTTTTAGTTTCCGTTACGGAACTATCTTGATTGGTAATAAAGGCGCTATGCCTCGAAAATTTATTGAAAAAAATCTTAGGCCTCTGGTGTGTGGGTGGTCTCTGATTGCAGTTCATTTATGCGAACCGTATGCAGCAGAATGTAATAAAATGTCAGGGGTGTTGATTGACATGCTTCAGGAAATAACAGTTGTTTGATACGTGCAATAAATTTTAAATTGTATTAATTTCCTTTCGTTTCTTCCTTCAGATGTTCCAATGGGTAATGAAAATAACGAAAACAGAAGAAACAATGAGATCTTGTTGATGAGATTGATTGATGGGAACACTAACCACATGTAATTTTATGCAAAAGTGGTGCGCACAAGGTTAAATAGCAACAATACCTTAAAATTGAGATCAAACACAATAAATAAGTTTCATATTTCATCAATTTTTTCTGAAATTAGATAATAAAGGTTGCATTTTTTTACTGCGCTTCTTCACATTATAGTACTTTTCTCTACATTCAAAAGTCAAATTCGTCTTGATAGAGCAATTATTGCTTTATCCTTCTTTAGCTTACTAATAATGAGTAATACTTACATAATACTTTAAATCGACTTTTGAATCTGACAAGACAAGAACGCTTCATAACATACGTTAGTGCGCTGAATTTAAATTCGTTAAATAAGCTTTTCGATAGGTCGTTAGATTTTTGAAATCTTAGATGTTGGCGGCATTGCGCTAAAATAAAAGAAGGGACTTTTGTCGGCGCCGATATAAGAAAATTAATAGATGATGATAAGTTTACGTAATGTTTCAACAACATCGTTTGCAATTTCCTCGGTAAATATAAAAGAAACAATTGGTGCTCGTATATCGTAAAAAATCATTCTAAAATCATATTTCTTTTTACAAAATTCTGAGTACTTTTAAAAATATAATTTCTATTATAGTTTCAATTTTTACCTCACAAATTATATGAACATTTCTTATTTTTATTTATGTTTAAGTATATTTGTAATCCATATTGAACGTTTATTTTAACTTACATTTCAGTGTTGTATGGTTACAATTTATAGCGCAACACATTTGGGGCATTATTTAGAGTGTAATCGTATTATATTTTAGTTTCTACAAATACAATTCAGAGAAGTTCTTTAAATCAAACGTAAAACATTTTATTAATAATCCAAACACTATTTTTGCCTAGATGCTTGGTAAAAAAATTAGTTGATCACATTTTCCGCCATTTTAGAGATATTTATTTAAAGAAGGAAGTAGCAATCTTTATAGAATATACTTTAATCAAGATAAGCGCGACCATAGGATCGATTCTCAATCTGTATATTCAAAAACTACCTTAGTAGCACAGACACGCAAATATTGGCGTAACGTTGGCTGTCGATCACGCATCACTTTGCACGACGTTGGCAGCGACGTCAGCATTACGTGAAAACATTAGTTCGCAACGTTCTCGCACGTTTACTTGACCTTTGGGCGAACTATCTACATTTGTCGTACACAGACGTTTAGCTCTGAAAATTGGCTCATTGTTGTCTGTCGACTGTGATGTCACATGCTTACAACGCTTGGCATCTGATCTTCAACCAATGCTGCACCGACTGAAATGGTTCAACATCGATTTGTTTACGTCATTGAAGTGTTTACTGCCAAGCATCATTTCTTGATTTTCAGCTAATGTTTAACTGATTTTGCTTACCTAGAGCCAATCGATACCCAACGTTTGAAAAGTACGATTGGTTTTGTATACCCTACTGACACTCTACCGAGGGTGGCTAACCACCGCCGACTGTACGACGGAAGGCCAACCGTCAACCAATCAACTGTGCTACTAGAATATAACAACGCTTGTGGCAAAATTTTGCAATAAAATGCGTATTAAATTCTGGGAGTACGCTTTAAACAGTCATTAATTTTTCTTTTCAAGAGGTTTCCAAAATATTTAAGTAATACAGCTTATAACACAATATCTTATATCAATCAGCTTCTCGTTGTGTGGACACAGTTGCGAGTCGGATAAAATTATTATTTAAGAACTTTTTGAGGAACAAAATTAATTAACCACTCCAGTTATGTCTTTTAACAATTTTAAACGGAATGTTGAGAGTATAAATCAGGCATAAGAACAAATTTTCAAAAATCAAAAAATTTGCGTAGAGTCAGACCATCTCTCATTCCAATATATCTTACTTCTCAATTATACCGAGAAGGAGATGAATACAAAATAAACTCTCTACGGCACAAATCCGCTGAAAATAACCTAGTTATTTAAAAAGTAAAAGGGCGCGGGCAACGAGAAGCTGACACTCACATTCTAATCCCTTGTATCTAGAAATGTGTCTGACGGGCGTAATTATAATCGGCCGCGCCTTAAGTTCCTTTAGCAGCTTCTGGCGATCTGTATGACACAATTTGGTTATAGGACTGCTCATTAGTCTGTAGGTTGTTCATATAAACTCCTTTTGAATATGGATACGTAATGGATCTAGGTTAACTAAGCCTTTCGGGGCAGTTGTCGACGGATCCCGTGACACACAGACAAGGTGGTCTTTACATACCAGCCTATTGCCACGAGCTGCAATGTCTTTATCTATCATTGATCTGATAACTTGTATGCATAGCTCTAACAATATATTTGGACTTGGGACGCAAGTTTTCCTCACATAACCTTCTACGTCTGCCAGGGCATATAAGTCTTTGATCGATCCATACTCCCAGATCCTTCGTTTATTTGACAAATGGGGTATCCGCTGCTTCTTGCGTTGTTGGTTCTGGGTTGTATTATTAAGTAAGATAAATATGGATGCATTACCAGAGTAGGAAAATGAAATATATATAAGGCACAATATTATTGATTTTGAAGGTTTGTTAAGCACTTAAACCCGTTTCATCACTTTATTAATAGAATTGAATTACACTTATTTTACAAATCACTAGCAATATAGAGCGTGTAATTACTTTCATTTGAATTAAGTAGTGACGTGTATAATGGTTTCTTCAGAACCTCAACTTTCATTTTGATGTTCTACGCAATTATATGTTGGGTAAATAACAACATTTGTGCGTTTCAACATTGTTCAACAATGTTATGGAACACGTACTGAAAATATGGTCCAATCGATATACTTTACCGCGAAGGTTATTATTATTTATTTAGTTTGGTCATTTATTTAATTGCAATTTCTTATTTTGCCCAACTCAACATTTGTTTTAAATAAATTGTTAAAGTTCAAGAGTAGACGTAGTCAAATGCTGACCTCGAATGCATTGACCATTATTAATTTTTCTTCTTACTGCAACCTGCAATTATATTTTGCGCAAAACTGCATCATTATCCACCTAACAGTAAAAACGTAGAAAAAGCCCATTCTCATCTAGTACCTATTAAGTGATCCTAAATGGATTCTCGTAACATTATCCGCAATGTACAGGCGTACCAAATGCAGCCGTATATTCGAGGTGTGTCAGTTCTAAAGTGATCAGAAGCCAGCAGCAATTTCTCAGGGACGTGTCAACAAATGGCATATAAACGGTCTGGCACTTTATATCTTCAAATTGCATCTCCGATTGCAATTATTAATTGCGCTGACAGAGAAATTGACGTTTCTGACACGTAAAATAAACCTCTTGATTATCTGTGATTTACACATTCCCCATAAGTGCATGGTCATTAAGATTTTTTACAGACGCTTGAAATGTTATTGTTACTAATCATTTTTGACGATGCATGTCGTCTTCTGTGTTTGTTTTTTAATATTTGTGTACTACTCGGAGATTGCGGTTTGCGCTATTACAGTTCAGCCGAATGGCGCCTTCTGATATACTGCTACTACTTAAAAAGGTAATGAGTTAAACACATTTTTCTGTTTGGTCAAATGGTTGTTTACAGACATGCTTACACTACACACAAACAATCAGTATTATTGCAAGAATCCCGATTTAAATATTTTATCCAATAATCTACAATTTGTTGTCGTATTAAACATATACCTCTATAATCTATTATAATGCTTACCTGTTTATGTACTTGTGTACTACGTAACATAGCGTAGTATCCTCTTATTGGACCGTTCTCGATATCTTGGGTAACAAAGAGTGTTCTAATTGTGATAAGATAATTTGTATAATAAATATTTATATTTGATGTGGATTATTTTTGTGGTTTTTCAAAAACACCAAGTAAAATGTCTAATGTAATATCAGTATCAGTTGCTGTCTTTAATTTTTCACAAGTTGAACGATCCCTTACACTTTTTGATTTCCTCAAATCGTTGAATTGATCTAGATACTGTTGATTTAATTGGAGGTCTGTTTGCTTAAATATCGTTAAACACATGCCAAGCTTTCGAATGAGTTCTTTTGCGATTAGCGAAACCAACAATTGATTGTAATTCAATACTTTCGACTTCGGTTAAATTCACGTTATTTAAACTTCAAATTTGAGACTAATTTTAATGTTACTTAGACAATAATACGTCAAATACAAATCAATTGCTTCACAAATCAATTTATCGTTAATGATAATAAAAAATGTAGAAGTTTTTGTTGCCTATGTTACAGTGGCCGCAATTAAAAATGCCCCATCAAGAAGTTTCGTCGAAATGTTTATTACTCTCAGAAATACTTCTGCTGCTTGTAAACATGTAAATTAAAGATAATTCAACGGAAGAAAAGTAAAAAATATTACCGCCTAAAACTGATGTTGCATAACCAAGCACTTCAAAAGAAAATCTTCTCGGGGGACCGGTCCTTCTGGGTGCGCCCGAACCTGCCCTACGTACTTTATCTTGATTTGCAATTCACAGGTTCCAACGATGTAATACAATCGAATGATTACGATAAGTCTATGCACAATTTCGTCGAAACTAACACTGCCTTCATGTAGTCCAGTAATCCCGCCACGTTCGAGGGTGGATATTTGTTTGTAGGGTGTATGTTTTCGTCTGAGAGACATCATTCACGATTGCTTACTCATTGTTGTACAATTATCGGATTGTAACAACTGCTGCTCAAAAAATACGGGCAGAACATCTGGTTTTTGTAAATGCTGGAAAACAAACTAGACCAATGCAATATGTTTTACACACGTTTAAGTTTACCTTCAGAGATAAATTTATCAAATTTAACCAAACACTCCAACAATTTAGGAGCGGTGCGTTTTTAAATGCAGCCAATATACTTTAAAATAATGATATCTATTATTCAGATTTGATATTTTATTCTTTGCCATTTATTCATTATTTCAGAACGGATAGAATAATGGCGTTTTTTTTTATTTTTCAAGCAAACACTTTTCAAGTGATGCAAAGGTAAACTTATGGTTATATTAAAAAAAAAGGAGATAGTGGCATCTTGCAAATATCAGTTATATAAAATGATTAAAATTTATGTGAAAAAGTAAGTTATAATCAGAGTCCGTGGGTCTATAAGGCTGCAAAGTCGCGCCCTCCCCGATATATTGCTTAAAAATCCAATTGAATTTTATAGAAATTTGTATTACTGCGAAAATACAGTTTAAATATCCCGCTGCTTCCTATTTATTCCATGGTCAATATTGTAAAATCGATGGAATGAAATGAAGTATTTGGGACGCAATAAAATCGCGGCTCTGGTTACTATGTAGTATGGTATGACGTCCGACCAAACAACTAATCGCAATCTAGCCGGTGTATATGTATTTAGGGCGCAGAATTTCTGCGTCAAGTCTTATTTTAGCTACCGAAGGGAATGTTGTCGTTTAGTATAGATTTTTTCGCATTTTTATATAGTGACAACTAATAGACTTCCTCTGTAAACAAAATACAATAATAAAATAAAAGAATTAGGCAATCTATAACTTCAACCAATATTGGAACAAGAAGAGCTGAAAATAAAACCTCCACACGACGATTTTCCGTGGAAATTCATAAACAGAATAAATGAATATATGGAAATGAAGTTTCGAATTTATTATATTATTTTCCACGTGTGCTGTTCTATAATACTGCCAGATTTTACCTGGGCTAAAGCTGGTTAGAAAGATCTAAATTATTTAACCACTAAAATAAAGAAACATGAGGAATCTTGTGGTAACGCCTGTATGGCATTGGCCTTACTTGGTAAAACAAATATTCTGATAGTTAGATTCTCATTTTACCTTTGGACAACATATTCTTGATTATGACGAGAATGTGCATTTTTTCAAGGATTATTGTAAACTAAAAACTAAAAACAATCGCGCTTTCCCTCATCAAAAGGTCACACATCACCATTGGGTATGATGAACAGTTTAACGCTACGAACTATAAAATCTAAATATGCTACTGTTTGCACGTTATTCCACCCGGTGCAAAACTTTATATGTGCCCTGTATAGTTAGTTGCAATTTATTTTTATCTGTTATTCATTTAAGTTAATAATCGAAATTTCGCCCTTTATGGAGCCGTAATTATATTCGTGGCAGGTATAACTTCGTTACATGCTTACTTACTACTTGTTGCATGTCCGTGCGTTTTGTACTAATTATGTGGCGTCGGCCAGCGATGTATAAAGCTATCAATTATCTTGAAAGTAAATAAGTGGATGTCAAAGAAAAACTTTCGGACCTCCGGAGGATTTGTCAGATGCAAATATATGTAGCTGCTCAATTATTGAACCACTTTCTAAGGAATTAGCTCTTTTAAATATTAAAATCTATCTAAAGTGAACTCCATTGCTATTTCTCTGTATATTGGCGTGATTTTGTATTTTGTACGAGTTATTTAATTTATTAAAAGTACTTTTACCTTGTATTTTTTGTATGCGCGGTGAACGGTCCAACGGGACTATAAGATACTAGTCTGTCGCAATTAAATATCTAAATGTAAAACTTTAGAAATTTTACAGTTCAAAAGGTCCTACAGCATAATAATAATTTTACCTATTATTCCATTGGTTTTTGTTGTTTTATTCCCTTCTGTCAATAATACGCAATCTTGGTCTAAAATTATCAAAAACTTTGAGGCCCACTGGAGAATTGTAAAATGAAAATTCGTTTTCAGTGTTTTTTAAATGCCATAAAAATAGTGTTAAAGGATATTATTGAATTTGTAAATATGAATGAATAATTACATTACATATAAATAGCAAGCTTTAATTTCAAGAGGATGAGTAAGATTATATTTAGTGAAACCGACGTAAGGCGACGGGGGAGACCCCATTTGGCTTGAGTGTGTCCGCATGAAATTAGCATACATAATTTTAAAAAAGTGTGTGTGGCATATTCTTCGGCACTTTTATCATTGATCAGTAAGACGAGAAACTGAAGTTTAATGATCGGCCGATTGAAGGAAAACCTATTAAAATGCAAAATAGTTGACATTCCGGTTCTGATTGGTATATAAAGCGAGCAATACCTCGGTTTGGTCTTTTAGCTGGGTTATTTTGTTCGTTAATGCGACGAACAAACGGTCAACTCGGACTGATAACATAGAATTATCATAATCTTTTGTATCCGTGCGCGATAACCTACGGAATCGAATCTTAGAAGAACTTCACATACCCAGTTGGCATTACGTCCCTTTTCGAAGATTAAGCCATTCCCGTATTTTAAGCTTGTTTAATCTACTGACGATATTTACATGTTCAAATGCATGTACATGGTAATCCTGAAAAGTATTTAGTGTGTATTTACAATACACGGAAGTCCCTTTTCGGTCAAGTTCGGTTTTATTCTTCAATATAATTTCATTTTTCATTGATAATGTGTGAATATTATTCATAGCAAGTATCAAAGTGTGAAGCTGCTTAATGGAACAGCACTTCTTTCTTTGTCGTGCGACTGTTTTTTCCTTTTTTACTAAAGGAACTCCGTACTCTTGGGTTTTACTAGCCAAGAGTACGTCTAGCATGAACAATTTTTAGGTGGTCGAGAAACAATTCAAAGTGCAAGCAATTAATGACCACCGCGATTGAAGATGATGGCCGTCGCATATATTAGTGGTTTCTGAAATTGCTTCTTAGGTTAGATTATATCAGTACATGTGATGATTTTTAATCTACCCCACTGCGACCTTTTTAGATCTGTAGAGGTTCCTCTATAACTAGATCAACTGCGTTAGTTTTGCCTTTTGCACCAGACCAGTTTCGCTTTTTGGATACCGTGAGCCCATTTCTGATAGCCATATCGCTGCCAGTGTGTGCACAGTACATGAACGGCAGTCTCTTCTTCCGCCTCGTAGAATCTGTATGCTGTTTCCTCTGTCAGGTATAGGTAATTCATGCGTTTCTTGAGCATACAGGATTCTGCTACCAGGCCTGATGTTGTTCTAACGGACTTCCTGTCCCTTCTTAGTAGATTCGCTGTAAATGCAGGCTTCTATCCAATTGGCAATTACTTGGTCTGTCTCTGGCCTGGAATACTCTTCCACCAGTCTTGAGATTTCTTATCTTTTCATTGTTTAGAAGTTTCTTTAACTGCCGCATATCTACCTTGGGCTATTGCCAGCAGTTGGAGAGCTTACTCGGGGTAATTCGCCTGCTTTGAAATTCTCTCGATAGTCTTCGTATCCTGTTACTCAGATCAGAGTCACCATAGTTCAGCTTCTCAGCCTCTGGAGCGCATTCATGCAATCCCGCACCAGTTTTGACTTCGCCTTTGAATTAGGCTTAGTGATTTAAATATTTTTGGCCTAATCTCACAAATTTCAGCTGTCTATGAGCCGTTTGTGTATCAGATAGATTAAGCTTTAATAGACAACCTTTCTTTTATTTTTTTCTATCTGGTATTACTGTTTTATAGTTCTTAGCGCAGCTGTATTTGGGACTGATGGCGTTACTGGCCTGTTATTGGCCCTGCTTTGAATTCCCTTAACAGTTTCTAATGATCTGCACTATGCGATCTAATTATAGAAGGTTGATCGTTTATGTAGCCTCTCTTTGAATGTGTATATGTGGTGGTTCCAGCTTAAGGATGACTTCCAGAGCAGCTGTCGGCGTAGTTTTCCTGGTCCCCGTGGCGCACGGACATGTTAATCTTGCGAGTTGTACGTCACTTGCCCGCTTTACTGTTTTTACCTTCAATGACTTCATCCACTATACTACCGAACCAAGCTTATGATTGATTTAAAGACCCTGCTACATCATTTTTGGTCTTAATCCCCATGTTTCTAGTTACAATAGTGGCTTTATTGATGTGTGTATTCTTTCTTTTTGATATTAGCCAGCTAAATTTGCTTCGCACTATTATTGTTAGGTCGCCAGCGTATCCTGAGCAATGGGGGCTTTCTTTAGACAGTTTTGTTATTAGGTCGTAGATGAGAGACGCCCATAGAAGTCATGTCGTGTCATACATACACAGTTGCATACTCAAAAAAAAACATTTCTCCCTTTCATCAGCTGGACATCATCGATATCATTTTTTGCAATCCCTCCGATCGTTTTCGAAAGGGTATATTGTTACAAGAGGGAGACATTAGTTTCTTGTGTACCTGCAGTCATATTTGTTTAAATCTTAAAAATAGGCCATGGCGTCTTCCCTTTTCTAGTTTGTGTATGGCAAATTATTATAGTTGAAATAAGAGTAACAAACACAATTTTGTTGGTAACTCAAAATCAAATATTGGTAAAGTGCTATTTAACTCTTTTCCTATGGCGTACACAGTAATATAAGTTATGCAACTAGAGTCAGTTAGGAGCAAATTTATTTATTTATTGCAACAAATAACGACTATATCTAAGTAATGTAGCTTTTTAGACTTTATAGGTTATCAAATATGTGTAAAAAGAAACCTTTTTCAAAATGCTCTAAGAATTATAAATGTGAGCAGCATAAAATTAGCTGACGTTCATAACAAACAGTCTAAATGAATAGGAATTTTAAGGAAATGGTATAATAGCCAATATACAGCGACATACATAGCCTGCATCAAATTATTAATCAATTTAGATAAATAAATTTTGATTCAGCCATTTGCTTTGCCCTAAAGAATTATGTCGATTGATATGCTCAAGAGTAATCAAGTTTTAACTGGCAAATATGATTTCTTTTTCTATTTTCTTTTGCTAATCGATTCGATTTTTTTTAATTTAAAAGTTAACAAAAATCAAGTAATTGTTTAGGTACGTATTATTTAATATTATTATCATGATCACTCATTAACGCCCAATTTATGATTTCTTTTAATTCATTTTGTTATAGATTTCTCGCTACTATACATCTAGATGGAGTGCTGCGTTAAATTATTTAAAAAATTTTTTTTTTCATTTTTGATCAGTCTAATAAATAGGACACTGAGACTTGGTGGTATCAAAATCACAAATCGGTAAGTTGAATAACAGCATAAGTCCAAAAATTGCGAATTTAAACTGAGATGGCAAAAATGATCTAACAATCAAGCTTCATTGGTGACTGGAATAAAAGCATAAGTTCACGCCTCCACATACGCTTTTTAAGGAATTATGACTGAGTTGAAAAACAATATAAGTCTAGAACTTCTATGGTTTTCTAACTAACCAAATATTATTTCCATATTTTTGATAAACCACTGCAAGCAGCTAACATATTAGAATATTACTCCAGGATACATTGCAGCCCACACCTTCAAACTCAAGAAGAAACGTTCGGTCCGGGTTGCCAATTACATCTGCTTATAGCAAACCTGTGCATATGAACTCGAAGAAACTTGATAATTGATGATAGATATCTGCAGAATAACTTTCTTGGAAAACCCACAGGAAAGAAAACGATAAATATGTTTCCTTCATTTCTGCGTTTTTATTTTGTATTTCATGAACATACTTTTTGAAATAAACAACCAAAAACAAATTGTTGCCACATTGCCATTCCAGTATGAATAATATATTGAAAGTAGGAGAAAAATCTATGTATATGTATTCCTTACAATCGTGAGATAAATGATAACGAAACGTAATTTTAAATTTTATCTTCAGAAAGTAATTAAAGAAATGGTGGAATCAGTGTAGTTTGCTATAAAGATACTGTATTTGTTGTTTTAAATCTAAACTATATTAAAGGGGTAAACAAAAATGTAAGTTTGGCTGTCCCTTAAATAGGATGCTGTCTATAGTAGGTTAAGCAAGAACAAAATGTGATGCCAAAATTTACCTATTTTCATTAATAAAAGAAATCCCACATGATGTGGACCTCGTATGTAAAACTGTAAATATGACAATCGACGACTTCGACTATTTCACTTTATTAATTTAACAAGCAAGAGTTATAAATAGACTGGAACAAAAAAATAAATCCGTGATAGGTTTGGTTATTTATAAATAAGAGTAAATAATCGGTCAATTACAATAAGCAATCTGCTGCATCACAGTACCGTATGACTGATGATTTTACGGAGAAAGTACTGACCATTTATTTAATAAAAACCACAATGACTAATTTACATCAGCTCAAACCAATTTAAAGCCATAAATTTCAGTTTTATTAATGAGGACAGAGAATGTTCCCAATTAAAAAAGTTCAAGCAGAAACGCGAAAGTACTGACATGTCTATGTAACGTTCATAATAAGGTTTATGTTATCTTCCAGTTGCCATTATTTTATGGAAACTGTAGTTATAAACCCCTTGTTGAAAACTTCCTTTATTATATATTAGTGCATGTCCTATTTTTTTCCAAATTAAACCCGGCGGTAATATCATGTATCTATGCTGTATACTTACTCTTCTACCAGCTTCATTGTTATGTAGATTCATTAAGCTACGTCCCTGTTCCCTGGAGCCTTTTCTGTATTTCCTTTCTCTATCTCTCACATCCACGAACTTCTGAGTAAACCTGTAACAAAGAAAGCGTATCGGTAACTCTCCGAAGCTATTACTGCGTGGTATAGATGATTTAAATTGCCTCGTGGTCATTGTTGAACGGAAAATAACTCATCTTACTGTGTTGTTTTTATGTTCATCTTGCACAAAAGTGCAATCTCCCATTTTACGCTAAGTAACTTTGAAATTGGAGATATTCGACGACTTTTTGCTTTCACGATAATTAACGTCGCATCGGAAAGATGCGATCGAAATTTATATTTTTTGAAATAATTGTCAAATATTTCTCAATATCTACAGGTGGGGGTTTGACATACATAGGGATTAACAATATACAATAAAAAATTATGCTGGTGTAAAAATGCAATTTATTATCAAAAATGTAAGTAGTTTACATGTAAAAAAATCTAAAAATACATGGGAGAAATGAACCAAACTCCAGGAGGGTATTGTATAGGTGAAAATGCTCATGTTCTTAACCGATCTTTATTTGTTTTCAAGTTGTAGCGTAATTAAAAGGTATTAAGGAGCCTTCTTGTAAATGGTCCAAATGTTATTGTGGTGTCGGTATGATGGAGCTCTTGCACATCTCGCTTGTCAGGTCGGATTAGTCCTGGTTGTCTTATTTGTTGGCCTTTAAGATGTACAGACCTCACACTAGTAGACTATTGTTTATGGGGCTAGTTAAAAAATTTAAGTTTACAAGGTAAAAGTCGACACTTGAGATGCACGAATTCGATGGATTAGAGGAAAAAGGGATGAAACAATCGGGAGAGTAACAGGCGCTCATCGTTCCATTCTTCACGACTCATCCTGTATATCAAATTCATTGCTATCATTACCTTCTTCTTTATTGGTATCATTCTGGGAAAAAATTTCTTGTCCTTCTCGATTAATTTTTATTAATGGTAGCATATTTTTTTCGTATCCATGAGTTTATAATACGAAAGAGAAAAATCGTATCTGTTACAATTATATCCAATCTTTAAGGTATTGTATTAGTTGCCAGTAAGATTGGAAGAAGTAGACTGATCCTTTCCTGGGGCTTCCGTGTGCCTACAATTCTTTTAGCTCGTTTGCTATGCTGGTGACTACATCCGTGCCCAGCTGCATCAATAGCTTCCCTTTAGCTTCGTTGCGGTAGCGAATGGTAATTCGGTGATAGATTTATCATTTCCATGTGAACTTATCAACACCGCCTAATGTTACTGACGCGGAATGTAGAAGATATCGAGGAGCTACATCAGGAAATTTAATCTCTTCTTGAAACCAACAATATAATTTTGCTAGAAAACGGTAATTTTTTCGGTCTACTCTTGCACTACAATTGTGGGTATACTGTGCATATAACGACTCTCTGATGAACTACACAAGAATTTTGGTATCAATTTCCTCACTATTTATTCCAAAATCTTAATTCAAAACATCTAGAAACCAAACTTGTTGATATTCAATCGACTCGAACCGAATTTGTATTTGTTTATGTAAACCCAAACGTGTTATTGAATTTTTGTCTCCACGTTGAAGTTTCACTAAGACAAACTAAACAAGCAAAATAAGATCACAAAATTGAACAAGACTACACAGAAAGAATTGGACCGACAGATATACAACACATTTAAACTGATTTTATTTACCAGCTTTTATTGCTTGTACCATACCTTGCCGTAACTAGCAGCACAAGCAGTACCAAATATTAAAGTTCCTGATGTTCAAGGAATAGCTTTCATCCAAATTCTACTAAATGAATCAAAGGTTAATTGCCATGTTTCTAAAAAACACACTGAAAAAAGATCGAATTACCATATTTTTCTATGAGAAAATGCTTCCTCATGGTATTGATGGAATCATCTACGGTAGAAGCAATACACGAAGGGGAAAAACATACTAGCCACGGACATGTTTCTGTCTACCCAGCGTCATCAGTGTGACTCCGACTTGGATTGGTTAATACGAGATGGTTTGCACAGATGTCTTGTTTTGAATGTTGTGATGTTAAACAAAAAGGTCTGCAAGGTGGAGTAAAAACCACTATCGGAACTACGCTGATAACGCCAGGTAAGTAAAAACATGTTCGTGGGTAGCTTTCTTTTCCTCCTTGCATTGCCTTTTTCGTAGATGATTCCTTCTATACCTATCTATGAGGAAGCTATTATTTTTTTGATATTGCTTTACCATATTTTGATTATTTTTGATCATTCTTTAGTTTTGAAAAAGTACTAACTTAATTGCATTGAATATGTAATAATAATAACACACTGACTAGCAAAAAGTTCGCGCCGTTTTAATGCTTTTTAATTTTTTTCTCAGAAGTGTTAAAAACTATTAACTATTGCGGGTATAATGCATTTGTTCTGTCCAAATGTATTCAATGGGTTTTATAACAGCTTCCTTATTGGATGTCAATCAATTCACTGAGTACATATAGGAATTAGTGTAACTAGGAAGCAATACAACAAATCCTATCGCCAATTAAGAATCATAAAAAGAAAAATTAAGAGAAAGTTTCTTTTAAGTATAAGTTTGCATACGTATATTTCTGGTTGTTATAAAATAACACTATCTTTTGCAAAGAAAATAAGCATACATGGTAAGTCGAAAAGAACGGACCAACCCCTAAGGGTGTATTCTGCACGTGAATCCTATTTTCTTTGTTTACAAGTTATAGAAAATAAAATTTCACGTTGACATTTCTTAATAAATGTTTAAAAATATAATCGTTGAACACTAAACTTTTTATGCAGCTGTAGCATTCTCATTTCAAAAACCATAAACAACCACTGCACCTGCATATTCTAAATTCGAATAAGTATGTGGCATTTTGTAACAAAATGATGTACAAACTCAAAAATAAACATTAAATTACTCTCAAAATACACTGACACATAGAACGTTAAAATTATTGAAGTGATTTTGAGCTTCGAAAGCATTGGTTCAGATAACCGGTACATCGTATGTGAAAAGAAGCGATGAAGCTCTTAATATAGAACGTACCTGGCCTTTTTATGTGGGTAATCAATGTCAAGGATATTCTTGTTTTTTTTTCTAAGATGTAAAACTAGCGAAAATTTGGACAATTTACAAGAACGTTAATTTTTTAATTGACTTGAATAACTTAAAGCAAATAAAAATCCGATAAAAACCTCTGAATGTGTTTACATTACTTTCACTTGTATAATACATTACTGGAGTTTGGTCCGTTCCAGTTATAATCATTTGAAACTAATTAGAGGTACTAGCCCACAAGTAACTGTTACCATTAATTGCTATTGCATAATTTCTTAGTTATGTCGTGAAGATAATATCTGAAAGTTAATTTTTAAAGTTTGTTACTTTTACAATCACTTGGAGATGTAAGAAAGTCGTTATTGTATTCGATGACATTAGCCATCATAATCAGGCGATTTATTAAAATTTGAAAAGGACAACATTTCGACTTCTTCGTGTAGTTTTTTGTCAAGTACAATGTACACCCTATGCAACGAACATACATGAAGGAATCAAAGCCTTGTCCTTGGCCCCCCATTTACATCACCACTAACTGACACAGGATATTGAGTGAAAACCAATGAGATATTTTTCAAATGGCAAATTAAAGATATGTTCTTGGAAAATTGGTAAAAATTTTGTAACAACATGCGTGACATACACATGACGCGGCTTGATAAATGATCCAGCTTCGACCAATTTTCTATCAAGATCTAGAGAAATGGTACGTTGTGGGTGCTGTCGTTCCGTACATACTACTGAACGATAATTGAAATGTTTGACGATTTGTAATTTCATTACTACCTTATTTAGTTTTGAAATGTATTCTTCGTCAATTAAGGTGTAATATCAAAAATTTCGTCACCACTTTATACATGGTTGAAAGTAGAAAGAAAATATCTTTTTGACGAGATCAAAAGTGAATACAGCGCCGATAAGAAATAAGAAAAAAGAATTAAACGAATTGATGAATTGATGAATTGCACTTGGCGAAACATTTCTTACACAATCCAAGAAATTATTACCAAGTGCTTTTGTTTGATTGTGTAAGAAATGATTCACCAATAAATAAGTTGATGATGGCCAGAAATAACCGAAACGTCGTATAAGCATTTAGAGTACATCGTTAGAAAAATGATTAAAAGTGGCTTGGAGAATGTAGCTTTTTCTAATTCTCGAATGCCATTTATCACAAATCAATTTTTTCTTCGGGTTCATAAGAAACACAAAACTTGGCAACTTCACCAAACCTATCCTTTATTTCCAATAATCAGGGATATCCGCGCGGTGAGACTCGAAAATGAATCACCCTGTTTAAGCAAATATTTTGATAAAGGCGGATTTTTTGGTGTCAATATATAACAGAAATAACATAAAAAAGATAACTTTGACAATTATGGAAGCATAAAATGCTGATTTTGTTAAAATTTTGGGTATACAACGTGATATTTTACGGATCCAGTGGGACAAAAATGTTATAAAGAGAAATTATTAGTTTGTATCATATACAAGTGATTTAATAACCTGACAAGTAATTTGGATATTGTGCAAGCATACAGAAAAAGTTAGAAAGCGTATTTTTATATAGCTTTACTACTAATATCTCTCTCATCAGAATGAGAGATAACTTACAAGTACAAAATACATCTGGTATTATTGGACTCTTAATTAACGCAATATGTTGAAATAATATTCGTATCAAGAGATGATATAATGGGCCACAGACTACAGAAAATTTCTAGAGCCTACTTTATAATTAATTAATATTTTAGTATTTATGTATCTATTAGTATTAGTTTATACATGTATGTACATATATCATTATACAGTGAAAACGTAACAGACGAATTACTGTAAAATTTGGTGGATTTTAGGAAGTCAGATGAAGTCAGAAGTCATTTGTAAAATTAACTACCCGAATTTGTCAACTAAATGGTTTTTGAAAACTAATTCAATATTTTTGAAGGTAAAGGACATAATTTATTTTATAAATTAACAGGTGTATTTCTATTAGGGGAACTATTTCCTCTATCTGGATGTAGAAGTTGTTATATCGCTACAAAGCTTTTATTATCTATGAAGTTGTTTCTGATTCGCTATTTTTCTCTTTTCTGTTTTTGTATCTTTCGATGTTTCAGCCTGGTTCGATGTTCGTTCCTTAGTAATTTTGCCACTTGCTGGTTCCACGTCATTCGGGTCCTTCCTTGTCCGCTCTTGCCTGTCTTCTTTACCGTCCATACACTTTTAAGAAGAAAACAATTTTTTTATAAATCTAAGTTCCAACCTATCAGGTGTATCAATCTCTTCGCAAATCATCATAAAATATTGAGGGTCAAGTTAATTATTTGTCATAATAGAGATAACTAAATTAACCCAACAAATGGGTTATAAACTTTTTATAGCCCATTTGTTGTACACCTCAATTGTATAAAGTGCTTCAACGAAAAAGAAAACATAAAAATGAGTGTGCCTGATATCCAAATAGTTTTTCTGGTTTCTTCACGCTAATTCTGCGGGATAGTTTATTATTGGTATTACCTGGTAGGTGATGCGCTAGGACGTTCTTTAATGATTGACGTAGAATCTGGTTTCCCAGGTTAATGTAACTGCATCTTGTCAGCTAGCAACAACTCCTCGGGGTTAAATTTTTCACCCTCCTAATTTTGCTTTTCAAGGTGCAAGTGGTTTTGAAGTCTACCTGGTTTATTAATTGCATTCTTTTGCGTAGAGGTTAGTAGAGCTTGAAATACATCATCAGTTAATTGAATATCTTCTTGAAGTCACAACAAATTAGATTTGCGAAACCGTTCCTGATTGTGTCCGGCTCTACGCTATTTCTTGACTATTATTTGGCGTAAAAATCTGATGCATTTATGCTTTTCACATCTGGCTCATATAAAAGAAGTAGGTTGAATTTCTCAAAAATAAAGGAAAATTGCATTAGTTTTAATCTAATTGGGAGTTCGCCGCCCATATTTGGATAATTTACTCACGCGAAATGTGGAGATGTCCGTTCTAAAAACAAGGAAAGTAAGTGTTTATACCGACTCGGATGTATTGCAGACGTTGGCTTTGCTCCGATCTGCAAACATTCTCGACCGCAAAACTGCGCTTACGTCCCTTGCGACATAAATAATTATTAGTGAAAGGTATGAGGAGATCCTATATCTCTCAAAAATTGGTATTATCTTTTTTTTTAAGTGTGCATATACTGCGAAACGCGTATTGCTGTTTACAAAAATTGGGATATCGCGTAAACATGCCGTTGTGGTGGACGTTATTATCTATCGTAAACTGTCGCGAAGTGCTCTAACCCTAGTAATAAAATGGTAGGATATAAATCGATTAGTGGTCATAAATAGACCAAGAAATTTATAAATTTTATAACATTCCTTGTCAACCAATAGTTTCCTTACCTCAGGGTTGATATGCACTACTTATGTATGTAAAGAGTGAAATAAAACAAAATGCGTTCGTTGCCATTTCTCGAAATATTTTAGATAATGGAAATAGAGTTCACGCGATTTGAAACATATAAATTTACATCAATTATTTAATCAGCCCGTTAACAGCAAGTTAAGGAAACCCAGCAAATCTAAGAAAAACATATATTTACGCGCCTCTATTTCACATCCGCTGGCAGAAAGTAACCCAACGTGCTATAAATCTTGGAATATCGCGATAGAAACATCTTTATTACGAAGAGATGTTTTCTAAACAGGAATTTATAATGACAGCCATTGCATGAAGATTACTGCTTCTTGAAAACGTAAGAAACGTCAATGAAGTTGTTGCCAATGTAAATTTATAATATAACTTCTTAGAAATATCGTACGCAGAAATATTTAATGTCTAAAAACAAGTTACCTTCAACTTGCTTGTTATTAAGGGTGTACTAAATAAGAAAACTCATATTAAATACCCACACTTATTGCTTTTTGTGCTTTTTAATACTTTACAATTAAAGCACTTCGCGTATTGTACTCGCTTAAGCTTCTTTTTTCAGTAAACTTCTCGTATACAAGTTTATTGTAGATAGTTTGTGAGATATTGCAAAAATTAAATAAATATAAACAATATCTTGACGAAGGCCGCAAATAAACTGGACAGTTAAAAAAAATCATTGTAACCATATCAAAACTGTTCTAAATCTTTACAAGTGTTCATTAACTAGTTTGATCATCTGATTAAATTCAAAATGCGTTTAACTGAAAAACGAAGAATGGAGGTTCTTACATTGTTAGGCGCTCAAGCGAAAGTTGTTAGTTTATTTAAAGAAACATCTCGATTCTCCGCCAATTAACCCATCTACTGCTTTAGAAAGTATTTCAGTTTAGTTTGTAACTTATTGTGTTAGTCAAGTTATTATTTGTTTTGTATTTTAACTTTTGAATAATTTATTTGATACAGAATACTTCTACTTGAAGTTGCCTATTAGTCCATAAAAATATAAGAAGAAAAAAATGGTGTTATTATTTTAGTACTATTATTATATTTCTCTTTATGATGTTTACTGTCAATGGTTTCCTTTCTGTGATATATTTAATATAATAATATTTACAATTTCATATTTGTAGATATTAATATTATTTATGCATCAACGGACCTCTAAACGTGTTGTCAAGCATTGGTGCTCTCAGACAAGATACATACATACATAAATTCAATGGACATGACAGATATCCAATACCTCCCCCTTATTTCACCGCCATACGTTCAGGTCGCTTGAATATCCTGGACGTCCTTCTTAAAGTGGTCAAGCTTTCATCGGCTTCTAATGACCTTGAAGGGGTAGGTCCGTTCGGGATTCGGGCTGTAATATTTTCGGGCGTATGCATAGGAGTAACATTTGACAGGATATTATTACCACAAGTTCTTAACCAATTAGCACGACGCCGATAAATTTGATTTTCAGAGCTAATTTCATAAGAAAACACTACCGATTTTATATTTACACCGAATTTCCATTTATTGTCATCACGGAAAGATACTTTTTCTCCAATATAAAATCTTTTATGCTTAACACAGCTTTTAACATTTTCAGGCAAACTCTTAGTTTGTGTGAAAATTATTCGATCATTTGTTTGTTTTTCCAAATGTATGAGGAACGTTCTTTTTTTAATAGCTTGATGTTAAAGAAATGAAAAGATAACGTTCCCGACAGTTCCCCGTGGTATAGTGGTTAGCATGCTCGTCTAGCAAACGGTTGGATTCCGTACTGGGATATTTTTTCATATAATTAATTACGTCGGAAAATACCAACGAAATTCCAGATTTTTATAATTTACGGACAGAAACCAAATTGTATTAATGTCTTCTGCATGTCTATTAAAAGGATTCACATCATACAAGAAAGTTGATATCCGTTTCCGGTTTAATAAAAAATACTATGAAATGAAAATATTTTTAGAAGATATATCAATATCCATAGTATACCCCATCAAAATTTTAAAACTATATTTTCATTATGATTTACCTTAATGCAATGCTTATGAAAAGACGAAACAACACACAAAAACAGATTTGAATTTATAGCTGACGTTAAAATATCAATAAAATGCACTTGTACTTTAGAAAGCAGCAAAGTGTTTGTCTCTATTGCAACCACCTGCATTCCCCCTATCTGGTAGACGTTTTATACGAAAAGCACGCGTAACTTTTTAATTTAAGTTTCGTAATTTCAAGTACCGAGAATGATTATTACGGGTTATAGAGATTTCTTTCGTTAAACATAATTACACTAGCGAAATTAAACGTCTCGTGTAGCTGTAATTCAGTAATTGCAATAACGTAGTCGTAAAACTTAAGTCGTAAAAACTGTATCTTTCAATATTTCTTACACTTGTGGTTGGTAGCCGAAAGTTAAACAGCCACAGTTTGATTCGGTAACTGCGATGCAAGTTGGCAGTTATGAAGCGTTATCTTTGTCATTAAGATTTCAGAATGGGTGGTCTTTGTGCAGCTTAATTGAGCAATATTCCTTATGCCGTCGGCGAAATAATTACAACTGTATATTATAGAATCTTTCACTGCCTTTCTCTAGACGCTTCTTAGCTTGCGATAGATAATATTAATAATCTACAGACTGATACGCTTAACTAACGTGAATTATAATCCATTTAGAAGACTAATTATATAGTCTTTATTTGAAACTACGCCTTTGTTAAAAGAAATAGCTATCTACTGTATCAGGAACGAATGACAATTTACCAGGTAAATTAGTATTTACATATGTTTAAATAGTGTATAGTACTGAAACCTTTTAAAGCTACATAAATATACAGTAGCGATAAATTAAGACAAATTATCTGTGTCTCAGGAAACAATATCGGAAAATAATTAAGAACTGGTGGAATGCGCCTAAAAAGCTCTATAGATAGTTATATTTTTATTGATTCTATTAATCATTTTCAAATATTAAAGAATTGCCCAAGGCGGGTAATATTCCTTTACCTTTCGCAGTGTCCGCAAAAATAGAACAAGAAAATCTCGTCCCCTTGTTCTAAGAACATGTTTCACACTGACAGGTTTGAAATGTGTAATTTTAGAGTTCTAATTCAACGCGATAAAGCATTTTCCAATTCCTTTCTACGCTTGTTTTTGTTAATATCCAATGTATGATAATGATAGTAGTAACCTTAAGATGTTCAGCCTCGCCAAATCTAGAATAAAGAAAACCGTATTTTGAGAGTTGCGAGTCCAAGGTTCGAACCACCTAGCACGCAACTGAGTGCGGAATGCGCCGGACACTGCACTATCAATCTCCTAAAAATGCAACAATTAGAATCGTTCAGCTACTATTATTATCTTAGTTAGAAATTCACCTAAACTTAAACTGAGTAGTAGGGGAGGGCGTAGGAATATAGTTTATAGTTTCCATTCGGCGCTGATGGGCACTGTGCGTCTAATGAAGTAAGATTGCTGGGCAAGTGTTATTTATCAGAATAAAGCGTCAAATTTGAAAGAAGTGGATTAAGATAGTTGAGTAAGGAAACAATGTCAATATAATTAATTCAAATTATTTTTACTATATCCAATGGATTTTCTTTTTAATTTACATTATATACATTTACACGTCTTATTGTTTGAATTCTTACCTCATTTAGTACATTTATTTATTCTTATCGCTGCATGTCATATTACTTACATATCTAAAATGGATTCAATTTCATTAACGTAAAATAGCATTTTATGTTGGTTCCACAGTGTTATCCAGATTCAATTTGCTTTTTATAAAATGTGTCGCTATATACGGAATGTTCTATTTAAAATAAGAACCGTCTACATATGTAAACTAACCCGTCATATAATTATGAGATATTTTTTGTTCGGACCCTAGCAATAATTATCACCATTTTTTTTTTGTTTATTTGAGATATTACAAATGTTTGCATTACATTATTTACATATCAATTTATATATTTTTCTCCTGTTTGATTTGATTAATTAATTCACTTCATGCTAGTATTTTGCTTATCTGCAATTTTACTTAGATTCATTTCATTTCATTTTTAATATAATTGTTTTGCTTAAATTTTAATATCAATTATTTATGAATCTGATCGCCTATTTTCTGGATTTAAGAAAACTAGCTCCTACTTTAAATAAATTTATAATCTCATTCACTTTTCTTTCTTTTAAACAAGTCCTGTTATATACTACCTGACTATATAATAATAAGATTACGATTTCTTTGTTTTTCTTTTCCGATTTTTAGCAGCTTCAGTCATATGAGGGTTGTTTCAACAGCATCTATTCCCTGGAGGACCAACCTCAGCACTTTCATATTGGGGTTCATTGGCTCTTTGAATCAAGACTTGCTCTCGCTATTCTCCGCAACTCTATCTTTTTTTTACATCGGAACAAAAATATTTTTCACCCTGATAGAATCTGAAATGGGGAGTTGCAGTTGAAGTGCATATAGCACGTAAGTGGAAAATTAGTTGGTAAATTTGAATACCTAAGTAGGTATATTTTCGTGTGAGTGAAATATTTTAACATCGAACTAAATAGTCTAGTCCATAGAGGAAAACAATAAAGCTGAAAGAGTGATATTTCTCACCACATGGGAAACATTCCAGCACCGATTCGGAAGATTTTCCTTCCTGAACTTATCTTTATCGTTGCGGTAAATGTCCTATTATCTACGAATCGGATCGCAAAGGAAAAATAGTATCACCGAAACGGGGCAATGTTAACACCATAATGGTGAATTTTTCCACTATGAGAAGCAACACCGAAACGAAGAATTGTTTCGCCGTGGGAGGAAATTCTTATTACCAAAACGGAGAAATTTTTTACGGCAACAGAACATATGTAACATTGAAAGCTTTTGTTCCTATTCAACTCCACTTACCACGCGACACAATCAGATGGCGTTAGATCTGATACCATACTTTTATCTTTTTATCTGTCACTTTCCGCAGCGTGCGGTAGAAGTTTGGTTTTCAAGTAGAGTCTTGCATATTGCTACGTTTTGCGATACCTCTCTCTATTTCATGTTATCTTTCGCCAATATTGTCTTACCTATTCTCTCTTAGTTTTTGAGATAGTTGACACAATTTCAGATTTTCGCCACTATTTCTTTACTAGTCGGTATCTTGAAAGGCATTACTCGCTGATTTTCAGCAATATATCGAAAAATGTTTATATCAACTAGCGTCTACGAAATCATTTTTTTTTAAATTTCTCTAACTCAAGCCAAAATGTAAAAAAATACTAGAAACTTTTGTTTCGTTAAAGATATTTATTGGAATCAACATTTTAACGTTATCTTTTTGAACGCAATTCTAGAATCTAATCTAAGTAACCATCATTTTCTTACATGTATTGCCTAGCATGTCTAGCAAGTTGGCTAATTTGCTTTAAATGAGAAGATAAAGCTTTGAAGCGTAGTGTAGAAGAAATTTGTGTAAAAGAATTTTATATAATACACCACTACGCTCAAGAGTTCCATTTTCCCATTTAAACCAGATTGGCGAAGAAAAATACTAGTTTCCATAAACCATTGGGTGAAAACAATGGAAGTAGACAGACATTTTACAAAACAATAGAAGGTGTAGCATGGCACTTTTATGCTATATATTCGTGCTTGTATATATTACCTTTTAACGCAGTTTCAAGAAAACTTAGACTAAAAATAAAAATTAAACTGATTAAAATAATTAAACCATTGACAAATATGGAAAATCTACGAAAATAAAATTGTAAGTTATTTGGGAAAAATATATAATAGATAAGTGTCGTAATATTGTTATGATTTCCTACACAATTTTTTCTCGTGAATGAGGCTTTGCTCTATTGAAACGTAAACGTAATTAAGGTAAATACGCCACAAGAGTTTTATTTTCCCGCACGAAAAAAATTTATGCGTGCTTGTTGAAAGGGACGGTTACCTCGAGTAGGTGCTGGAATTGTAACCAGTGTAACAATAGTTTACAGCATTTTGTCACAGCAATCTATTTTTTAAATGAGAAACTTATCTGCGAACCCTCATATCAAATTTACCAAAGAACGACACAATTTACGTGTAGGGAAATGTATATAAAACACTTGCAGAACAATTTCTCTTCCAGATTCTGGAAAATATACAGAGTGTTAGATTTATAGCAGGAATCAAAGCCGGCAACAGTTTCGATGACCACTTTATAGACGTTAGTTTATATAAAAGCTTTTTCGAATTATTGCACAAAATTCGGAAGTACTCAATCGAACAAAATCTGAATCACCGCTCTAGCGTGTAAGGTGTTCAAGATATCGGCCGTTAAGGAAACAGTGGAATTTCGTGACCTGATATGAATTGAAGAAATATTCTAAAACGATATAATATATTGGAAATTCTGTTGAAAAAGCTTGTGTCGCGTATGGCGGAAACTGAAAACTCTGTATACATCATGCATCATTTTGTGTTGTGCATAACTTGTCTCCGAATGTGTTTTATTTGAAAACGTTTTCTTTAAATTGATCAAAAATGCAATTATCATTCGCCCACGCACGCTTTACATATTTCTTTACCACTACTGAAATTAATGCTTGTAAGTCCAAAAAATGCATTAGGAAGTATAACATTTATATTGTATCATCTTTCCAACTGCTAACGCAGTAATCATTACGGGCATAGACATCGGGTGCCACGATTTATGAATATTTATCTATATCTCGGAAATGGTGAAAACATCGGTCGTTGAATATGTTGTTGTAGACTTTCACGGTCGTTGTTTTCTTTTTAAGAATTTGGGTTTCGGGGTATGGAGATTCTTCTGGGCTGCTGCATACAATTGAGAGCGACACGTCCGCGTTCTCATGCAAATACGACGCGGTTTCAACCGGGAAATCCAAATTCTTTACTCGATCGTTGAACTTTAAATATATTTGTTCTTATTAATTGACACATCTATAGTATTACAAGAAGTTTTCATACAAAATAATTTTCACGGTCCTTTACTTATATTTTTAGTTGCAACCGTGGACGCACTGGATAAGAATCAAGTCGCCTCGAATATCCAACATCCAGGTAGCGAAACCTTTGGTTGTGCCGCTAAGGGTCTACATGCATAATTACTTCCAACATTACTGATAAATTAAAATTAGAATATATGAAAGTCAAGTTTATTTAGTTTTATATTAACCCGACATCTCTTCTTTGTTAAATTGTCCATCACGCCATATGAGAATTCCGAAAGTGTTTATTGGAGAATGAAATATGAAAGCTGTATGCTACAGTTTTCATCTTAAGCCCATTATCATTCACACGATTCCCCCGATCACGGCGTGTTTAGAAGACAACGGATAAGAATTTTGCGCGTTAGCGACCAATTCGACACGCGACATTGCCTCGTATCTCCCTCTATAGTAGACGGTACATACGACCACCCCGAACGATCCGTCATCCCGGGTACCGCGTCGAATTCTTTTAATCCCATAGTTGCATGCCCCCGACATAAATAACTGCTTACGAGAAGGGTGCGTAGGTTGTTCTACTAAAAACGTTCGTTCGTCAATTGCAGAAGGTTAGATTTATACAGGAATTTGTAGTAGGTATTTAGTGTCGCAGATGCGTTTCGGCTCCTCCATGTCAATTTGTCGTCATCTGTCTTCATGGTATAATAGTAATCTTGTTTAGTAAACGGATACATCCCACCGCGGAATGTGGAAGGAAACCATAAATATTTTGCGTAGAAATAGCTAGCGAGCGTGCAACTAGACGCGACATTTCAACATGCTTTAGTAGATGTACTGGGATTTTTAGGATGTAAGCGCTTCAGAATGTCATGAACTGATATTTGTCGCAGAGCTGCTTTAGTTTTCAATAGACAAACTCCAATTATAGACAATGATAGAGTCATATTATAGCCAAGTCGGTTATATAATACATATATTATCCGTCTAGAAAGTATCCTGAATTTATTATTTTTCTTAATTTTAATATATTTCTTTTTTGTTACACTCTAAGACAAAAGTAATGTATCAAATAGGTTGCGCCGACTGTAGGCCATGGCAAAAATCATATAACAACACCAGCTGTCAAATATTGTTGATTATCAACAGGCTTAATATTTGTGAAATAATGTCGCAAGTAGAAAGAAGAAAGTTGATGGAATATTTGTATAGAAAAGGTGTTCAAAACGTTAAAAAATTAGTGCAATTGACTGAACTCGGAAAAAGTGCAGTATATGAGACAATAAAGAGGATAAAAAATAGGAGAGATATGAGCCATGGACCAGTTTCTGGAAGACCGCGTAAGATTAGCGGAAACAATCTAAACGCTTTAGTGACTTTAGGATGACAAAACACGCGCCTAGGGTTTCGAAAACTGGCTAACAGATTTGGAAATCAACGTCAAATAAGAGTGTGTCCAGAAACTGTCCGCATTTCACTGAGAAGGCAAGGTTACTTATCAAGGAAACCAAAAAAAATCGCTGCAATAGCACCTCTACAAAGGCAACGAAGAATAAATTTTTGCCAACGATTTCGAGACGATAATTTTAGTGATGTTTTTATATCTGACGAAAGTTGTATTCAGCTTGGTGCAAATCATTTAAAAATCCTATCAAGAGAAAATGTTACCGTTCAAATTTCCAAATTTCCCACAAAAATAATGGTTTGGGGAGCAATCTCTCAGCGTGGTGCTACACCTCTCTGTATAATTGAGGGCACCGTTAATAGTGCAAAGTATTGTGAAATTCTTAATGGCTTTCTTCTTGAAACGGCTCGTGCTTTATATCCCGAAGGGTGGCGTTTTCAACAGGATAATGCAAGATGCCATGCTTCTGCTTACAATAAAACTTGGATGCTAGATCAAAACTTGGCAACAATTGCATGGGCAGCAGCTTCCCCAGATCTTAGTCCCATCGAAAACATATGGAGACTAATGAAAATGGAAGTAGAACGAGCAGCACCACGAAATAAAGAAGATTTGATTCGGTCAGTTTTACAAGCCTGGACCACTATCACCGAAAAGTATAGCGTTGACCTCGTTTCGGGATTACCTGAACGTTTAGTTAAGTGTTCACAGTTAAATGGAGATTGTATTAGTAAATGAGATGAATTATTTGTTGTGATTTTATTATTCAAGAATTAAAAGATATATACCGTCAAATTATAGCGGTGCTTTTTGTTTTCCGGATACTTTCTAGACGGACTATATAATTATAAAAAAAGATAAATTAAATTAACGTTATTGATTTCAAAATCAGCCTACCATAAGGAAGGCTGCAGACGAATGATGCGAGTAGCATTTGCTTGGTGAAATATTTAATGCGTCCATATATTTAAGTATTTCTATTACATATGTAAAGCATTTGTTCAGGTCATTCTTGACGAGGCAGCATGCACGCCACACAGTGGAACGGATTAAAGGATCAGTAGGTATCTGTATTATTTTGTTAATTTCCTAAAATGTTATCAAACAAACTGATATCTTAGACTTATTAGCATCAGCTGATGCTGGTATTTCCCGTTTTCTAATGGATAACTATGGTTTACATCTGAAAATTGTTTGGTCTTTCGTTGTAACGAAACGATTAAAAATACTTTTATATAACAGATACCAATAATGAACATTGAGGCAAACGATCAATATTTTGAAACATGCTATTAAGGTAAGTACAAATGATTAAGATAATTAAGTAGGCAAGCATAAAATCGTATTTCAATATATACAATAATCCGAATCTGGTTCCTTTGCAACGGTAGATTAGATTACTACCCGAGGTGATTCTTGACCTATCCCGCTGCGACCTTTCCACATTACATTATTATATTAGCTTTGCTTCCTTTGCAAGATTTAGCAGTCTTATGAGTCATACCTTTACAAAGGTTTCAGCTTTTGGGTATTCCGAGCCCATTTTTGGGAGGCTTACTCTCCTGCCAGTGCTATACATTCGCAGAGCACATGGTCTTTTCCTCCATCTAGCAGAATCTACATGCTGTTTCCTCTGTCAGGCCCACTATTGTTCAAACAGACTTCCTGCCTCTGGTTACTAGATCTACTGTAGATGTAGGCCTGTGTCCAATTAGAAATTGCTTGGCCTGTCTCTGACTTGGAATAACCTTCTACCGGTCTTGAGATTTCTTATCTTTCCATTGTTTACTGCAACAGTATCTGGGGAATCACTGGTATTTCAGAATAACGGTAAACTCTCTGGCCACACTTTCTATGGTTTCTGAGCAATTAGCAAAGCTGATCTTACTGATGAAATTAGGGATCTGATGATACTAATAGATGGTGTAAAACGTCTTTGTTCAAAGCTCACCTATTTTTCTTTTTCTTGATTGAAACTTTCCAGATTTTCTCAAACCCTTGTTTCTTCTCCGGCAATTGTCCAATCGGTAGTATTTCCTGATTTACAATTTCCACTCGATATGTTAAAATTAAATAAATCTAATGGACGAACGCAGTCGGATGGGAACTAGGATAGTTCGTAAACTAAAATAATTACCGATTAACGGTAAATAATCGAATTTACGGCCAATTACTAACATGTTTTGAAATATTAAGAAAGGCATTACTCAAATTTCACAATAACTATAATTATAAAAATCTCTATGCATAAGTGATTTTCAGTAGTCAAATATTTTCATTGCAGAATAAACTATTATGTTTGCAACAGTAACACGCAGAAAAGCAAAATTTTAATGTTTTTAGAAAAGGAACGGAACAACACCATAGTATTATGATAAAATTATAGGCAAGAAAGGTTTAACATGTGTATTCGAACCAATTTTTATAAAATTTAATTATAAGAGTCAAAGCAAATTTGTCGTGAAGTGCCTACCTTTTTGTCAAATTGACCCACTGTGCGCCTTATAGTTTTGATGAAGATCTTTATTACTTGCGGTTTGAAAGTCTACGCACGTCATAAAAATGAGAAACGACTTAGAATTTTGCACTGAGTTTATTAAAGAAATTAAAGAAAATCCTCAACTTCATAATCATCAACTGCGAGATTCCAGCAACAGGAGAGTAGCAGAAGTAACATGAACCAAAATCAGTGACAAATTTAATGAAGCTGGTAAGTACTTACATTTAATTGTCAGCTTACTATTTACGCAATTATTTTGCCGTGTTACTGAACCGTATGATTTTTGGAAATATAGACATAAACAATCCCTATTATCAATGGCATGTTACATGGTTTTCCCTGATGAGTATCGTGATAAAAGCTGAAGGTAGAACCATGCAAAGTAGGGCTTCCAGCTCTAGAGCTGAATCAGGTTTGACGAAAAAACTATTTACATAAAAAGGAAAACAAATTTGATGAATAGAGAAACCATTATTATACCCAGTTCTGTTTAATTTATTAGAGTAAGCTTTATATTTTGTATTACAATGACGAGAGACCCTTTCGTATATTTTTCCGTATTTTTTGCATATCTTAGGTTTAGAGTGTGTGGGCGATAAAAGTACGTACTTGTAAATAATATTTTTCTCGAGACTAGGGATAGGACAGGCATATTAGAATTAGAGCTTTTTCCTCACATTATTCGGTCTACAGATGAAAATGGGAATCGACGAATCTTCGAAACAGCTGTCCTGGATTAATTAATTAAACTTGTGTGGTGTGAAGTGAGCCGATACTTTAGTATTGTTCGTCATGTATATAACTAGGAAGAGCATACTGACTGTTAGCATACTGACAATGAGTCAGTAAATGCATACAACTCTTGTAATACATACTAAAATCCTCGTAGCAACTAATAGTGCAACAAGAATTTCCATGTCTAGTTATCATACACAGTGTTTAACATATGGGCAGGATATTTGCTATTTTAAGAAATTTTTCGTTTGCAAAAAAGAAAATATAATTATTGGGCATATCAAATGGGCCATGACTCTTCCTTGTTGTATTAAAAATCCCCGAAATTCTTAAAACTTTCTTTAGCTTTAAATTGTACACAGAATAATGTGTTTGCGCAATGGTATTTTCCTTAATCTTAAGCAAAAATCTTTAATAATCGCAAACAATTTAAATTGGCAGTTCAGGGGATAAAAGTCAGAAATTAGGGAATATACTTTTTATTATCGAAGCTACCCACTTAAGTTTTCCGCGAAATTTAAAAACGATTGTTTTACGGCACAAGTCAGTACAAAATGTTACCGTAATTAAATTTTCAACCGAAAAATAGGTGCGGAGGCTATTAAATAAGGATCTATAACCCTCATTCCCGTATTCTTATTTCTGTATTATCTCGAGATGGAGATGAACACGAAATAAAATCTTTACGGCACAAAACATTAGCCTGGTCAAATAAAAAGAAAAAAGAAACAAAAATAGAAGTGAAGTCCTAACTCATCAATCTCGAATATCTCGAAAACGGAATGAGTACAACATAAAATGTTTATGGCATAAATCAGCACAAGACGAAGTTTTCAGGTTTTTACAGATTCGAAAGTGCCGGGGCCAATTTCACTTACCTCTATTTAGAATTTTTTTCAGATAGCACTTAATTCTAACAAAAAAAAAAATGCTTACAATCCATGTACATTTCATTTCAAGCCTATCGTGAGGTGCGTACATAAATTCAGCAATAACAATTTCAGTAACATTGATGAAATACCTTTGAAATTAATTTGCTGTTCCGTCAAGATTCTACTACGTGACATTCTTAACCAATCATGATTTGTTGGTGTCTTTTGTTCCGATCTACGTCCATTACCTTTACTTTCTGGAATTATTTCCTGAAATAATTGTATATAAACAACCTCTAGTCTTTTTTGAAAAGCACAATGTGTTGAATATGGATCAATCAATATGTATCTTACAAAACTGCTCCTATGGAACATGCCGAGTATATTTTGCAAGAATTAGAAAGTAACATGCTTAGCAAAGGGACTGTTCTTGAATTTAATCACGGTTTTCTACAAAATAAAATTTTGGTAGCAGAAATCAGTAGAAAACGTGGACATTTTCAAATTTTAAAAGCTCGAAAGTACGGGGGCCAACTTCACGCACTCACTAAATTCATTTGCTATGGCTTTAGGATGCCTATCAAAATATTTAATTTTGTTTTATTAATCTCAACGCAACTTGTACAATTTTGGTATTTGGAAGAAAAATTTAAGGTATGGACAGTATTTTTTCTAAAAACGCAGAGGCTACAATAAACTAATGATCTTTCGGTATTCTTAAAACAGAACAAAGAATAAATTCGTTTAAATAAGAATTTTCCTAACAAGGACATCTTTCACCGTTCTTGAATTAGTAATGAATTGTTTTGAGCGTATGTGTCAAGAAACTACTGGTCCTTTCAATTCTTATTCTTGATTTCACCGTTTTTAAATGGGTTCAGAAATAATTCGGTGTCTGTTGGAATGATTTTGGAATTGATTCAGAACAAGTTTGGTCACCAGTTTCTCTTGCGCATGCTCCACACGGTTCTGAACTGATTCCAACGTTTGTTGGAACAAACCTTACTAGGTTGGTATACTACAATTCAATATCATTATTGTTCAATGTCTTAGCTACATATGTATGCTTCAACTACTTAATCTATTTGTATAGTTGATTAACAAGGACGTGTAGCTGAGAAGTTTCAATCCATTTGCATTAAATTAAAATGCAGAATAGAATGCGTATTTTAATCAAATACATGCAGGTTTAATATAGACAGATTTACTGTATAATAATATTTCAACGTTAATTACAACTAATTCAGGTAGGAAGTATGTTTAATCTAAGAGCCACTGGCCGTTATGTTCTTACTTAGCTCTCTATATACATATATAATAAAACGCCTTAAAGGTATGTACATACACGTATAAATACATCTTCACAGATAGCTAACCTGTTACATTGCAATTCATGCAATCGTTCGTGTCTGTGACATTTCCAATTGCTTAAATAACATTAGAGAAAAATAGTGGATAAGAACACGTTTGCAGAATTTTCATTTGCTTTGCCAATGTGGTAAAAAGAGCATTTACAGAACGCAAAGCATGTTTACACAACAAGTAGTCATATGTAAACGTCGCACTCTGTACTTAGAAAAAAAGGTTGTACAGTGTGTGGGCTTGCTGCTCGTAAAAGATATTCCTTATTAAAGCGAGTAGGTATGTACACATAAATTACTATGAATCGGAAGAAAATACCTCCATCGCAAGAACTAAGAATAATTGTTTATTAAAATAAATTAATTTAGACGTTATCGCAATTTAATTGACATTTCCTTTGAGAATCTTTTATTTTAGTTTATCGTTAATTCCTTATAAGTGCACTTCGCTCTGTCTGCATGGTAGATTAAAATAATTAGAAATCGCATTTTTATTTTGTTTAATTAATGCTATTTAATTAATGGTATCAATAAATTTCTAAATAGACTTACTTATATCCATACTCTAAATTGTCACCACAGCCACCCCATATCCACTCCTTACGAAGATTTTTGGGTCTTCTGCCTCGTGCGCATCCACATGATGAAAGCTGACTATCTTTACATGCTCTTGCTACGGAATATGTGACTCCTGCAGATGCTAGCGCGTACGCGAACGCTGTCTCCCTACTTGCTGAAAAAGAGAAATACTTGAAAATGTAAAGAACATAAGGCAATGCTAAGCATAATTATCGGACAAGTGCCTTACAATATATGAGTAATACAGGAATTCAGATGTTTGGAAATTGATTTTATCAATTTTTTCGTTTAACACACTAGAAATTGAAATCCGATTGGAAATGGTGGAAAAGAAATAATTATTTTATGCGGGAGGTTATTCATTTGACATATGAATTATTCTAGATCTGTCGGTTTATGTATATGCTGATTATATGTTATGTATCACACGCCATGGTTATTTCGTATAAGCACAGTGTTGTTTTTGTAATGTCTGTCTTTATTAATAGAATAGACAAGAATGATAGGGCCCCACGTCCCAATATTATATAAAGACCCTAGTCCAGGACTTATTTTATGACACAACGTTATTTCTCAGCTTAATTTACACCACCTACAAGGAGGACTTGGGTCTTATATTAACAAAATTAGTAAAAAAAACTGAAATAAACTGATTTATGAGTACAACCTGATGTAGCATATAATGGACTTGGGCCCTTCTCATTCTTGTGTATTCAATTATCTGTTGTAGGAAAGTTATCCAAAGTACGCTAAATAAAACCTTTTCATCGGTGTAATATTCACTGTTTCCACCTCTCTTACAGAACCGTTGTTGGCAAAAGAGAGACTGGTTTCATTCAATATATAATGAGTTAATGAATGGTTCTCTGTTACCTTTCGTAAAACTTAAGTTTTTCAAAATGATTTAAAGTTTACTACAGAATTACTAATTTATTTTCTATAAAATTCTAAATAACAAAGTATCTGTAAAAACTTGGACAAATTTACATACAGGGCGTTATCTTTAAGACAGTCTATATTATTATATCCGCTTGTTTAATGAAACCACATATGATGTGTTGGGTATATCTACCGCACTGCTAAGACTCATGATGTGTTACAGTTGTTTGGTCTGGTGGTTCAAGGCTGTAGCAAAACTTTCGAGAATTAAGAAATTCACTTATTGATGTATTATTAAAGCAATAAAAATCTCTCTAACGGTTGCTGTGGAAACCATCTACCCGCCTCTGACATCTGCATTAGGGGAAGGATGGGAGCTTGCGGAATGGAATGCCTGGCAACATACAGTAGTTGAGGATATGCCAAAAGAAAAATAGTAGTAGCAAATGCTATCTTTGATATAGTTTGTCACATAATATTCTCCTATGACGAAGACTTCAAGGTACTCTTAGATTGAGAAGAATGAAGAAATAGATATAACGAGTAGAGAACAGGCTGGTAGTATGCAGAAGAGCTAGGATGCTAATTACATGGGTTACTCACCATATATACTTTCTGATGTAGAATCAAATTGATTGATTCATAAAAAAATCCCTATTCAGCACCTATTTATAAATTTAATTAACTAAAAATATTTTTGGAATTTTTGATTTTATTTCTATATTTGAGTTTTTGAAATTTATTTGATTAAATAATGAATTTTGTAACTAGCCACTGTAGTTCCTCAATTGAAAGCTTTCCTTTGCACAAGACTTGCCTCGACGCTGTACCCAATTCAAATCTTAATGTTTTCTCTCTTCTTCAAATTTCAAAATTTTGATGAAAGTTTCATAATTCTGATATTGGAGGACCCACAGTGATTTGCTATATTGTTTTTATACTTTAATGAAATTTGAAAGGTTTTTTTTTGTCGAAACTTGCCTATCTTATGTATTTTGCTTTCTAACCCAGATCGATCCAAAGTTTACTTTGACAACAAATTCCATTAACACGCATTCTGATATCAATATCCATCAATAATACCTTTCGCATCCATGGGGATGTTGTATGTCGAAATTTTGAAATACAGTAAGGCACAATGGTTACCATTGCCATACTTATTGCCATGCTTACCATAATATTTTAATTACTGCATGTGAGTAGTATTACAATCACTGATATGCAATGCGATTAATGAATTTTGAAAGTTGTCTATTGGACTCTTTTTTTAAAATAAACACGCCATGTGTAAGACAAATAAATTAATTAGGGGGTAGGTAGTGTATGCGTTTGCCGTAAATGTTCCCATCAGTACCATGAGGAAACTACTTTAGCATTGTTTTTTTTTTGTTATTGTTTCTAGGCATTTCCAGGTGTGTTCTCTTATACACATCATTGTAAGCCTGTGGGAATCTTTTATATGTGCAGTTTCCGAAAGCGCTTCTTGTGCGCGCCATCTCGTGGTAAGTAATCCAAGAACTACTCGAGGGATGACTTGGGGAACAGTACCCGGTTTATGTCGCTGCTTTCTAAATGGCACTCGTAGGTTTTTTGGCATTAGAGGACATCAAATGTCTGACTCGTCGTTTCGAAATGTTGTGGCATTAACTGTGAAGTAACAATAATACAAGGTAGAATTAAAATACTCTCGAAACCACGCTGATGACGCTAGATAGGTAGAAACGTTTTCGTGGGTAGTGCACACGTGAATAATTCAATTATACTTATTTATTTATTCATACTATTTTATATTATTGATTTCATGTTATATCAGTTTTTAACATATTCATCCGTATTTAATTCGCTGAACTGAGAAAGTTTGTCGCTTATCCAATGCAATTTCGCTTCAGGCAACCATTTTAACATTTCTGAAACAAAAATACCATAGAAGTATAGTCCGTCTAGAAAGTATCCGGAAAACAAAAAACACCGCTATAAATTGACGGTATCTATTTTTTTTACTTGAATAATAAAATCACTACAAATAATTCATCTCATTTACTAATACAATCTCCATTTAACTGTAAACACTTAACTAAACGTTCAGGTAATCCCGAAACGAGGTCAACGCTACACTTTTCGGTGATAGTGATCCGGGCTTGTAAAACTGATCGAATCAAATCTTCTTTATTTTGTGATGCTGCTCGTTATACTTCAATTTTCATTAGTCCCCATATGTTTTCGATGGGACTCAGATCTGGGAAAGCTGCTTGCCATGGAATTGTTGGCAAGTTTTGTTCTAGCATCCGAGCTTTAGTGTATTCCGAAGTCTGGCATCTTACATTATCGTGTTGAAAACGCCACCCTTCGGGATATAAAGCACGAACCGTTTCAAGAAGAAATCCATAAAGAATTTCACAATACTTTGCACTATTAACGGTGCCATCAATTATACAGAGAGGTGTAGCACCACGCTGAGAGATTGCTCCCCAAACCATTATTTTTGTGGGAAATTTGGAAAAATTTCAACGCTAACATTTTTTCTCGATTGGATTTTTAAATAATTTGCACCAAGCTTAATACAACTTTCGTCAGATATAAAAACATCACTGAAATTATCGTCTCGAAATCGTTGGCAAAAGTCTATTCTTCGTTGCTTTTGTAAAGGTGTCATTGCAGGGATTCTTTTGGCTTCCTTGATAAGTAACCTTGTTTTCTTGGTGAAATGCCGACAGTTTCTGGACACACTCTTATTTTACGTTGAGTTCCAAATCTGTTAGCCAGTTTTCGAAACCCTAGGCGCGTGTTTTGTCATCCTAAAGTCACTAAAGCGTTTAGATTGTTTCCGCTAATCTTACGTGGTCTTCCAGAAACTGGTGCATGGGTCATATCTCTCCTATTTTTTATCCTCTTTATTGTCTCATATACTGCACTTTTTTCGAGTTCCGTCAATTGCCCTAATTTTTTAATGTTTTGAACACCTTTTCTATACAAATATTCCACCAACTTTCTTCTTTCTACTTGCGATATTATTTCACAAATATTAAGCCTGTTATAATCAAAAATATTTGACAGCTGGTGTTGTTATATGATTTTTGCCATGGCCTACGGTCGGCACAACCTACTTGATGCATTACTTTTGTCTTAGGATGTAACAATAAAGAAATATATTAATATTAAGAAAAATAATAAATTCCGGATACTTTCTAGACGGACAATACATCCATTTTTCTGCATAAAGAGTGTAACTTGCATCGCATTGCGTTTGTGTACACGTAGTTAGTCACGTGTGTTCTCCATGTATCGGTTTAAGGGCAAAATATAATATACCACTCGTTAAAGTATGAGTATTAGAAGAAAAACCAATTATTGTTGTACAGGTGAACGAGTTCTATTTGCTTATATAAAAAAGATAAGAAAATAGTTTACTAAAAATCTTTATACCTTCAGAAGCAACTATATTACACAGTAATCCTGCTTAGGAATTCTAGGAATACCACAGTATCAGTTTTTGCCACACGTTTAATATTTATAACATAATTGACACATCACCATAGGTAATTCCATTGACGTACTCCCTGTCTTGAGTTGTTCATCCTGCATGATGTCATACTTAGTCATGTATTCGGTTTTACACAGTACATTCTTGCAATGTCTGTCCGAGGTATGTTAGTAATACATAGAGGAGCATATTGATTTTACTCTTGTTAGTAACGAGACCATTTGATAATAAAGTACAATTGAAGGTACATTTCAGGCCCTATCGAGTTCATAACTTGTATTAATTTTTGAAATTTAGCATTTGAAAATTATTGACAAATTTTGGGTAAACTCGCATACGTTAATAAGTATCTAATTTACTACCAAGTTAGCTGTACATAAAATAACTTATACTCAGGAGAAATACTTGATATTATGACATTGTAATTAAGGTAATAAGCTTGATAAGGGCTTAATAATTTTGAAGTAAAGTTGTCTATTGTAAATAAGAATTTGCAACTAGCTTCGTAAAGAATCGTATACGCAACCTTGTTAACGTATGTAATTTCCTATTAATATAATAAAGGATGTATGACATGTGCAGTTGTAAGACATTAATTTATATATACTTAACTTATAGCGAGAAGTAAGAATCTTGAGAATAAGTACTAAGAAAAGGGTTTCATTTTATATCTCTCTGTCGGTTTATATATTTTTTTTTATATATATTTATATTTATACTGGATCCGTCCAAAACTGGTGAGTTTTGGAC
>LR737384.1:15262850-15274848 GCA_902655005.2 Marronus borbonicus | reverse complement strand
CAATTTCGTGATTTCCTATTCAGATTTACAGCTGGTTGAAATGGATACTTTGAAGAATTTTATGCTGCTCCTGTTAATTTATTACCGCACAGGAGACAATCCTAATTTAAATATTCATAAGTTAAACATCATAACTGTTTAGCTGCGAACCACTTCTTGTATTCAACCAGAGTAAAATAAACAAGATTTTCGTGTTATTTTTATGGTCCGATGGCAACACGTATAAATCGCACGTATTAATGTTTAACGCTGCGACTTAATTCGACTGCAAACAGCAAAAATATCCATTTGTCCCTCGGCAAATATTGGCGCCTATTACACATATGCATGGTCTACATACGCATGGATGGTACGTTTACATTTGTAAAAAAAAACAGCTAGATACATACATTTACACGTTTCGCAGTGATATGTAAACGCACCGGTAACCACCTTAGATAAATAACATTCTCTAGATTTGTTGCTGTGGTCTCCTATAGCTATGTATATATATATATTTTAGAATGTATTTCAGTGCAACACCTTCCAGTAACTTGTTCACATATTTTAACCCGTGACATAACGAGGCAGAGGAAAGTGAATGACACTATTTCCTTGCCAAAAGGGAAATAAGTTCAAAAATAGAAACGAAAGCGTACATTTAAAATAGTATGAGAAGACTAGTCGTAAGAATTTGGATAAACGAAATTTATACTTCAGTATATAAGACTCTATTTACCAAGTTTATTCCATCTGAAACAAATAAAAGATTTAGCTTATTTTTAAAGCTCCTTGAGCTATATAGAAAACTTTATAATTACGTTTATTTGGCTCTCACAATTTTGGAATGATCCCGAACTAAATGACACATGCATTACAATTGCAACTTTGCACAGTATACTGGATACGTTTTTTTTTTATTGCAACATTTCGAAAACGGACACACATGGGCTACGAATGGAATGGTTGGTATTTGCCGCTTGCTTTATGAGAATCATTAATGTTTTGTTTAATTTATAATTCTTGACTTTATTTTAAACATGCTTCCTAGCTAGAGGTGCCAATGGGTCGAACCAGTTCGTCTTAACTCGGCCCAGGCCGCGTATTACATGCATTGGTAACAGTTCGTAACTTCTACGTATAAATTGCAGCATATTGTCAATAGTACAAATACCTGAAGATGTGCAAGAATCTTATAACGAACACATTAAAAGATACCGTGAAAACTTCGCTGGGAAATGCAGCAGAATAAAGACACAGATCTTTTTCTGTCTGTTCATGACATGCAATTCCTTCATTTTCAATTTAAGGAAATCGACTCAAAAAAATGTAGTTCTTATCATTAGAAGCAATCGAATTATTAATGTCACCAACCCCTGGAATATTTCAGGCGCAATGATTCGTCGGGCAACGATTTTTCAAATGCGATGAGTGACCCGTTCGGGCCGTTAAGCCCGTCTAGTTTGTCAAGTTCGTTCAGCCCACCAAGCACGTTCGGTCCACCAAGTCCGTTTGGCTCAACAGGTCTGATGTTAATTATGAGCTTTCTTTTTTGAAATTCAAACTCGTTCTTTCCAAATCTTTCGAAGACATAATAAGTATAAATACTTTACTATTTATATATCTCTGGATTTAATATATAAGTATGGGATGGGACAAAGTATACTTGGACGGCTGGCAAGCGACGAAGCAGGATGGGCAGTGTGCACAAGGCTCACTTTCGCACAAGTTTACTGCTTATCGTCCAAGTTTGCTTTTGTTCCATCATACATTCATAATTTGATACTGAAAATATAAAAAAATAAAAAGATATAATTCATTTGCTCATTTAGAAAGACAAATATTTCACATATGAGGCACAAGGCTTTCTATTTTTTTCTATTTTGTTATGGTTTACTACTAAGTCAACATGATTGCTGGCCTTAGTTGCTACAGAAGATGATTGTAATATCCGTACTGATACCAATTGTAAAAGTTCACGGAATATCGTAATTTTTGCGAATTTTGCAAGGAAAATATTGTTTTGAAAAGCATCATAAAGAACGAAAAAACATGCTTCCTTGTTTGGATTAAATGAGTAATCATTGAAACTATTATTATTTTTCTACCAAACATATTTTTTGTATTTTTGAAACAGGATCGAATGGATTTGATCTTTTTGTAGGACACAGCAGCCCTGTTGGGCCGAACAGGCTTGATAGGAAACCAACAATCAGCGAAGGCGTTCGTGCTTTTATCCAACACGTTTGATTGATGAATTCCACCAATGGATTTATGATTACCTGACAATTTCTCTAGTTATCCGCCCGACTTTAAAAGCAGGTGGAAAAAATTTGGGGCAATTCTCTTCATGTTCTACAATTTTACAGGTATATACTGTAGTGGGCCATTGAGGTTCGTACACGAACATATTGATTCATTTATTTTTATTATTTCAATTTCAATATTCGTAAAATATCAAAATTGAATAATGATAGCAAGAACTGTGGCGTAGTATGGTAAATAACACATAAGTATCGGCACCCTCCGCACCACACAAATTTAATTTATTATATAGTAATATAATAAATAGTCCGATCATTCGGTCACCGGTTGATGATGAGGACCATTCGAATCCTCGAAGCGGCCGTCCCGGACTAATATAGCTATATACTAATATTTTTGTGTTGTTTATCAAAATTTAATTTAACATTTGCAGAATTTGAATAATTGTTGGTTAGTATTCGAACTCTGGCATTTTCATAATTTATGTTATTGACTCTTTATTAAGAAAAAGTATCTTGTCCTTGGATTAGCATTCTTCGGGCAACGAATAAACAAGTGGACAGACGAAAATTTAATTTAATTTAACAATTAAAAGCATCGTACTTATTAAGTAAATAGAAAAGTACACTGAAGACTTTAGGCAAGAAAATGAACACGGAAAGTTAACGAAAACGATTGAAGGAGATTTCCAAGAAAAGAATTTGGAGCATTAAACTAAAAGGGAGAAGACGGAATTTTAAGAAGGGATTTCAAAATAAACATTACCGCAAAACACTTACTGTAAGAAATTTGTAAAAAGCGTTGAAAATAAGAAATAGGGACTATTATTTAATTCGATTTTTTACTTGCTAAGACATATCAATACATATTCCAGGGTTTGCTGAATTTGGGGATGCGAGGTAATTTCTGATACGTTGAGGTATAAGTTAAATACCCTAGTTGTATTCTATAGGTAGTAACGTGCAATTTATTTTTGAAGAAAATTGTAAAACATTTTGTCTTTTTTCTTTTACGAAATATTTTGTTTTACGAAACATTTTGTCAGAACAAAATTTTGCAACCTTTCCAAATTAAACTTTATATTCTTTCACGATAAAGAAGATCCCCGGCGGCCCACAAATTCTGCACCCGTGTGTAGTACGTATTAGACATTAAAAAAAACGAAATGTTTACATTTAGAATAAGAAAACAAGAGAAATAGATATAAGCACGTGTGTACTTTTTTACAGCAGTATAGTGTTCCTGCAGCATGATATTTCGAACAAAGAAATGCTGGCTTAAGTAATGAATATAGTACGCTAATTACTAACTAACATTTTCGGGGCTCTTTCTAGCAGCTTTAGAATAAATGGTAAATCGTTCAGTTTTCTTTGAATATCTTAAGGGCGTGAAAAACGATTAAAAGCTTTATGGTGCAAATTGTAAGTGAAGAAATATAATATACAGAAGCTGAAATTAGGAATGCATCAGCCCTAAATTGTTGGAATTTTCCTTAAAATTTTATAAATGTATTTCTGAAGGTTCACTTAAACGATTTTTTATCATATTGCACTGGTCTAGTTTGTTCTTCAGCATTTACAAGAGCTAGATATTCTGCACATATTTTTACAATGACACCTGTTACAATCCGATAGTTGCAATCCAGATATATAAAAATTAGTAAAATGTGTGCAGTATGTTTCAAGCAATCGTGAGTGATGCCTCGCAAACGACAACGTGCACCTTACTCCTTTCGTGTTACTTTCCGAGAAATTCCACTCTACGTACTTTACAAAGTGTGGTCCTTCGGAGTGCGGCTAAATCTGCTCTACGTATTTTACCTTGTAAAGTGCGTAGAGCAGATTCAGGCGCACCCAGAAGGACCACTCCCAGAGAAGATTTTCTTTTGAAGCGCTTGGCTGTGCATCACTAGTTTTAGCCGGTAAAATTTTTAGTGCAGGAATGCTAGCAATCATAAAACCTCATTACGGACAGTTTGCGGACGAATAGTGTGTATGGGGTTCCGTAGCTACCGGCCTTTATCAGGATTATCTTTAACGTCTGAGCATAGACGCACTAGACGAACCTTATTTACTTTTCTTTTGTTAATTTGTCTCTTATACTAATTCTGATTTCTTATATTGATACTAATAGATATCATTTTGCAAAAATGTTGTTAATTTTTAATTGCGGCCAGTATACGTACATAAGCGTTTTTTGATACTGCGATTAGAGGTAAGATGCTTTTGTGTTGTTTTCTGTGATTACGAATTACAATTTAGTACGGATGCTTTTAATTATTGAAAATTTATTAATTTTGAATTATTAATTTTGATTTTACAAGAAAAATTGCACAACTAAAACGATTCTCTTTAGAAACACTAAATTTAAGCAACTACGCATTCATTTGTATTCAATTCCAAAAGCTGCTTACTGTAGCTGAGCGTAAAAACAAACAAACTCTATCGGTAAATATACAAGCCCCTATTTTAGTGAGTAATTCAATTCTGCGAAATCTAGTGCCAAAATTTTAAAAATATAATTAACGGTTATTGAGCTGCTTGTTTCCAATTAAGCCAATAAGATTCTGAAATTTCCCAACAATCTTATACTGGATATTATTTCATAAAGTCAGTGTTTTAACTTAAACGTTTTCGTAAACTTCATCACGTAAACTTTTTGTAGTCCTTTATGAAAAAATATTTTAAATCTTGACAGTGATTACATAAATAAGAACATAAAATATAGCACAAGAGTAAAATAACTGAAGATGCATGCGTAGATGCATTTTTGTTTATTTCACTATGGCGAAAACGTGACGAAAATAATAAAAAAAAAACCTTAATTCGAAGGAATTACCGGTTCGGTATCTGGTTTTCATACACAATTTTATCAAATACGTTACAATCTTAGGAACGTTAACATATTTCAGAATTGTGACGTGATGAAATAATTTTGGTGGATTCTCAGATTTCTCGTTAAAATTATTTTTGGGAGTGTCAGTTTCGTATAAGTTACGAAAAGGAAAGCTATATAGGCTGTCCCGGTTAGAGTGTTTAGCTTAGCGATATTGTAAATGGTAATAAACAACGAGTTAGTTTAATGATACGAAATGTGTATGTCTTTTGGCGCTGCTTGTTTAACTCTTATGTTACTTTACGTTAAGACAAGCGTAGTTACGAAGCCGCCAGATCAATTCTTCATTACTTAAACTATTTATTTTTTTAATTAATTCTTTTCGTTTTGCAATTCGTTTGAAAACTAAGATTATTCTACCCAAAATTCTTTAGGCAATCAGTAAAATGTATTGTAAATATACTGAAATTTTATACCTATACATGATTTGAAATGGAGGCACTTCCGCAGAGCCTATATTTTACATTAAAATGAAACCAATTTTTTGGATACATGGCGGATCAAAAAGTTTACTTCCTTACAACATTTTAGAAGTTCTGACTACTTTACCGAATTCAGAAGGTGTTAAAATGGTTTTAGCCAGAATTTAATTAAAAAAAAAAAAAGTTGCCAGGGAATTATTTTTTTTTCAAATATAAATCCGCTAAAATTTATAAAAGAACGACTAAAAATTAACTCAAATTATTATTAAATACCAAGAAATAACAGAGAAAAACAACGTTCACTGAACTGCCTTAGAAACCAATAAATGTAAATTAAATGAAACATAGTTAAACTTAAAGCACAGATTATTGAAATAATTATAACAATTAGCATCTTTCTTTAAAGTTTCATAGCTGCACTAAAGCATTTCTTAATTGTTGAGGTGTAACTTCCGCACAAGCTTGTTGTACTCTTGTACAACAAGCTTGTGCGATACTCGATTCCGTGCATGTCCTCTATAAACTTCTTGGACTATCGTTGGCTATCGTTTCACGCTTCTACCGCGAACGGAACAACCCTCTATCTAATCATCTATTGTGATCTAAAAGTCATTTTTTAAAAGTAGTAAATATGTTTCCAAAGTGATATTTCCCTCAAAAAAGAAGGGGACTGTTTTTCTTACTTTTAATATTTCACATCAGGTGTACACCTTTTTGAGCACTGCTTTTGCCTAGTTTGGATTTTCAATAGCTCAACATTTTGTGAAAATTCCAGGCATTTTTCCTCTTTTCTTCCCCTTATTCTAGAGTATGTACAAATCTCGATGGCTTCAATTCGCTCTTTTTAAGACATTTCCGAATATTAGCACTAACATTTGGATTATTAAGGTTCTTTAACATAGTTTGGCCCTATCTATTTCTTCTTGGTACACTATTTCTTAAAATGTATTTAGTTACTACTTCCGTTTCATAAAATATTTTATTAATTTTATGAGCCATGCTTTTACTAATGGGGAGACAATTACAGCCCTTGTCTTCCGAAAGGGAGAATTGAAATTTCAATTTTTTCTAGTAACGATAACTGAACAGCCATTAACAATTCTTTTCGGAAGTAAACAAATGTAATTCCTTATTTAGATTTACTTTAACGATTATTAAACCTATTTTGTAATCGCTCAACTGTAGATGAAGTTAATCAACAGTTACGGAGTAACTGTAAATGTCATAGTCTACATTCGACTTAATTTATAAATTATTGATATTTTAGTCACAGTTACATGTGCTTTTTGGTGTAAACAACAACTAGATTAAACACTTTCTTAAGATACTGAAATATAAAAATGTACTAAATAAAAGTAAGTATGTTATATATAAAGAAGCAATGTAGCTAGCAGGACTTACTCATTTCTTTGAAATTTGGTATTATATTCACTTTATAATTGCAGTAAAAAAATGATTATTTGAGATTTTGTGGTGTTTAATAATAAGTTTAATTGATTTTTAGTTGCCTGTTTTATAAATTTTGATCTAGTTAGTAGATATGAAGGGGGTTTATGAAATAATGCACGATAAAGTCTGAACAATGATTCTCTCGTAATGTTTTTATAAGAATAATAATAATAATCTTTATTAACACGGAAGCCAAAAAAAATATAGGATACGTAAAAAAAATAAAAAGAAATAGTACATTTTCACAATAGTTCAGTCAAACACATAATAGTATGTACATATACATTGCTAAGTATATAGTAGGCCTTTTTAATCAGAAGTTCTTTGTTTGTTTCTGAATGTTCTGATAGATGTACTTTTTTAATTCCGATAGGTAAATGGTTATATGAAACAATGCCTTTATAGGTCGGGTTTGCTTCATAGAAAGTTAAGCGGTGTTTTAGTATCTGAAGATCCGTATTAAAGCATGTATAATGCAAGTGGATATCCTTCTGCTGTATAAAAGCGTATTCTCTCACATACATTATACACTTCAGTATATACAGTCTTCTTAATGCAAAGCAGTCGGATGTTATAGTCTTAGTAACAGAATTTATTTGTTCATTCCAATTTAGGGATTCGTTAGTTGTGACGCCTAAGAGTTTAGCTGTTGTTAACTGCTGAATGGACTTTTTTGACCAATACATTTTCGTTTTTATGACCTGTCGATGTGGACAGGTATATAATCTACGTTCTGATAGAATTGATAGCAAGACCAATCTACTAATATGTGGGCAACTTGGTCAGATAGTTGGCTGATTATTTTCACTACTGACAATACTAACATCGTCGGCGTATAGAACTGATTAAGTACTGATTGCAGTAGCACATTTGAGTTTCAGAAGATGCAGACACCACCATTGGCATCATTTTTCTGATCTTTTATCTTCTCTTAACTTTTTTCAATCTCGTCTAAATTGTCATCTGCTGTAACTTCACTTGAATAAGGTACCCCAACAAATCTTCATATTCAGCCTTTGTCTTCAATATCAAAAGAAATCTCCGCTTTTGACTCTACTCCTTCGTCCAACCTTATGTCTACCTAATCTATGGCACATAACTGTATCAACATTTATTTTCTGGAACCACATAAATAACCTGAGTATTCTTTTTGTTGCAATTCTATAATCTTGTTAAATCTTATAATTTTAAATCAGTGACTACAAAACACGTCCGCTTTATAGTTACTTGGAAGATTAGAAGTGATAGAGACAAACGCTGCAGTCAGCACGCAATGCAATCAAATATGAATGATACAAAACAGTGTCCACTTTTGGACTCACATTAACACCATTCTTGTATAAGGTATTCAAGCGCTCCGGGTAGTTTTTGAGTCGCAAAATAACGTTTAAGTAAAAAGAATTGAACCGTACAATTTAACCAAGAAATAAGGCTAAACTGGTTGAGTGTTATGTACCAAGCCTATTTCCAAGCAGTTTACATATTCGACACCTAAGAAGAGCTCAGTTATGTACTAATAACAATGGAAATAACGAAAATAAGCAGCCAAATATTTATTACTGTTCAATATAAAACAAATGGATTTATTCATTTGTTTAAATCATCGCACGCTGAGTTTAAATTTGGGTAATTGAATGATAAAATGACCGTTTGGTTGAATTTCTTATGACAGTGTATAACGTGGATTTTACACAAATTTATACTTCCAAGATATTAGTACGTGTTCTATAACATACAAGATTGTATGAAAGAAAATGGGGTTCACTTGGAACAGATATGCCTAAATTAAATTTTACAATTTATTTTTAGCGTTTCAATGTATTGGCGAAAACTCCAACTCAATCGAATAAAATTTGAACCATCACTCTACTTAGCGTGCGAGGCGTTTAAGATATCAGCTTTTAAAGAAATAGCTGCATTTCACAAAAGTCTCCAATTATGTCTACTATGGAAGGTATTTCATTAAAAAAAAACAAATTCGTATTGGGCACTGCAGAAACTTGACATCCTGTATACTGTAGCGTAATTTTATATTATACAACACTTATCTCTGACTGTTAATTTTATTTTTTTTTTGCAAATTACCTGGGGAAGGAATTATCCTCCACTCTGTATATTTATGTTGAGCAGTTTATGAAAAGTCAAATTGTATACAATACTTCTATTGACCGTTACATTAAATGGATCTTATCAAATACTTCTCTTTGCGATAGTCTAATCAGGATACGTACGTTTTACAAACAACCTTCTCCCCCGTAAGACATATATAAATAGGGATATAACATTCTGTCTGGCGTCGGCAAAAATTAAAAGAGTTTCCATCATTCTGTGAACAAATCAGGGACTTGTTTAGTGAGTGTAAACATCCACGTTATGTTTGTATTTGTAGGCGCACTATTGGTGTAAGATGTCGGTACTGACTGTGTGGGTTATACCCTACTAAATTCTTAGCCATTTCCCTTTCCGTATAATGTGTTCGATGTACGAGGAGGGTGCAGAAAGTCCGTGGGATGAAGGCAGAAGCTTTGAAGTTTAGAATTCCTTTTTTTTTAAATATAGATTGGATACATTTGGGCCGGCGCCGATTCAGAACTTGTATACTTTGGCAAATTTCAGAGTTGTTTCCAAGTTCTCCAAGGTAGGTTTGTCTACAGAAACTTAGCTGTCGTCGTGTGTTATTTGTGTTCAATATATCCTTTTAGGCACACATAAAAAGTGATTGCCGGACCGTGCCAAGTCTGCCGAATAAGGTAATAAGCACAACTAAATTTATCAATTCTTACAATTTCAATGGCGGCGAAAAACTATTTTCTCCACAATGTTTACAAATTCTTTGGGTTTATTTAAAAGATGTATGTGCATTGTTGTCCAGATGATTCATCTGTTTAATCACTTTTGTTTTCCTTGAAAACATTCCAAATACTAACTAACTTCTCTGGTCAATAGACTTTCAACTTGAAAATTTAATTAAACCTAGAATATAGTTTCGAGAGGGCATTTATAAATATTTTTTTTACATTAGCGTCATACTTTGCTTAAGTTTATCGTGGATTTTATGGTGTGTGATGTTGTTAAGGAATGTAATTGCGTTATAAAGGAAAGAACGTTAAAAATCAATAAATTCATTACTTTTTCTTGTATAAGTGTTTCTATTATTACTGCTATTGGCAGGAAATGTATCTCCAGAATGTTACCTATATAAACTAACAAAAGTTGATCATTAACAGTGCTGTCTGGGCTGAGAAGATCTAGAAACAACGGAAGTACTTACGGAAGTTCTGCCGTAAGCGAAACTCAATTGAAGGGTGCTACTTACAGGGTCTCACAAGAAACAAATATTTATAATGCAAGCAAACATTCTATCTATTACTACTTTCCATTGCGTATATACGGCAAATTTAAGTTTAGTAAGTAAGTCTTTTATAGATTTAATGAAAATCTTTATTAATATATAATAGTTCAATTCGGAAAATGCTCCTTAGAATACGATTACTTTATTATGTTGAATTTATTTTCCTTACTTCTAATTTAAAAAGAATAAGAAACATATAAGGACTTCCATAAAGTTGCAGGGACATTGTAAGATAAAAAGATAAGTAGAAGAATGGCATAAGAATTCTGTAAAGACTACGATTCATAATGCTTAAATTATGAACATATGCTTACTATGGGACTCGGTTCTACTTGTATGTTCCATTACGAGCGGATTAAGATCGCGTAAGGTCTACTCCCGCTTGCATAATTCTCATTTTAAATGTCTCCCATGGTACTATACAAACGGATCTCGAACAGTGCTATTTTTTCAGCAGAAAAATTACTCAGATACACGACAAGGATCTTACAATTGTTTTAAAGTCCATTAAAGGCCACAACTACCCTAATTCATATTAAGAACACTCCACCTATTGACCTCTTGAGGTCACACTAACTATAGGCACTGATTCTGAGGCTCGCAATAGCAATAATAAGAATGGTCAACACCTTAGTAACTCAAGCTAAAGCATTTCTTAATAAGATGAAACTCATTCCTTATGGATAAAAATACTTTGATCAATGTTTTTGACTCTCCGTGAGCAGTTGGGGCACCTACTTAATGGATTTATTCCTGGTCAATTCATTATCCAAAACGGACCTTACGTATGCATTAGAAATATTTACAAGCTACACTACCTCGGACGTTTTCAAGTGTTCAAGCTCCTTTAATTTATGGTTTAGTGACAGATTTCAGTGAGTGAACGCCTGAAATCTACCATTGAAATGAGCATACATTGGCGCATGTAGAGTCGTATTAAAATACGTAAACCTATCTATTTAACAGCGATAAATGAAGCTACCGAATCAATCACGCTCTTTCGTCCCATCATGCAAACTAGTCCTTGATAAGTCTTTTAAAAAGAAGAATTGCTTAATAATAACCATCTATTTTGTTAAATGCTCAGACATGTGAATTCTTTGTGTTTTATTGAAGGCCTCTTATTACTAAGTAATTTGTCATGATTATCATTCTTAATTGATAAAAGCTATTTCCTTCTACGTATTTATGGGTTATTACCAAAGGAAAAATGTAATACAGCTAGCCAATTCACATTCTTCGAAGCATGCTAACTCATTCGTTACGGTGAATGTTGGTGTTTTTATTAGTACACGTTTAGGGTTCATAAACATTTAAAGTATGCAATATTGCGCTCTGCAGACGACACCTGACTTTGACAAATAACTAGATAGCGGATGTTCAACCGTAAACATGCAATAAAATTCAGAACAATAGGTGTACCATTCTCAGGTTCTCGACGATTACCTATACTGACGTTTTTTTTCATTGTCATACCGTCGTACAGCGTAATGTAATAATTAAGTTGTTCGGTGAAAAATTGTTTACAATTAACGACCTGAAAGTTTACAAGCTCCTTTAGCTGGTCAGTGTCATGTAAACTAATGACTAAGCAATATGTCTTATGTTAATGGAGAAAGTGCACCGGGTGATTATA
>LR737384.1:15135112-15262450 GCA_902655005.2 Marronus borbonicus | reverse complement strand
TGGAACTGATGTTTGCATTCGACGAGTGCTTGTTGCGCTCCTAGAGCGACGACATGCATATGATCTTGATACAAGTGACAGAGACGACTCTGTCCCGAGCTCAGCCCCGGAATGAACTCGCAGCCTGGCGTCCGATCTGTATGCATCAGTTCATTTAGCATTCCCATTCGTCTGGAAAAGAAGAGAAAGAAATGAAAACATATCGCCAACATTACGGGTTTTACATCGCTCCGTGTTTCATTAATATCACGCGCAGCATCCATTCGGCCGACGCTAATTAGATGCGGAAACTGACAAATAAGTAGATTAAGATTATAATCAAACGACGAGTTGCGGTTCTAATGACAAGGAATGAAATAATTTAACTAAATCTATAGGCCACGATATGTTCCTACGCATATCCATACATATGTATGCCTCTGGAAGATTAACGGGTGAATTAAAGAGATACACACATGATTAATATCAATCAGCGATTGACACTGAATAAGAAATGCTGCGACGAATAATTTGCTACCTTCCTCGTTTGCAACATTTATTAAAATCTCTAATTACTGAAACATCTGCAATCTCGATTAGCCATCTTGTATACTTTCAGGAATAGTATTTACTGATGCGAGGTAATTAAATTTAAGTACTATTACTTTAAAGAAAGTTTGTAGTGCTTTTTTGAAAGTAAAAGTCTTTAGGCGCTTTTTAGCGATATCTTGGTTTCAATCTGGTTACAAATTTTTTGAAACCAATACATTTTGGCGTTGCAAAACAATGCAGTCCAATACCCCTTGACTTAACCTGTGAAGTTCAAAGAAACCTACAGCAGAGGATCATGAAGCAACATTGCTTTTGTTAACGTTGAGAAAGCAATATGATAGAGATTTTGCAGAAAACTTAAACAAAATTGCATTTAAAAGAAAATTCCAGAAAAAGTGAACGAAGTATTTTTTTTGTTGGCGATGGTGTATAGAGTAAAGAGAAGTGCCGATAGAAATGTGCAAACTTCTTGATTAAAGACTAACAACAAAAGGAAAACAAATGTAGAAGGTAAAATTACATACCCTCCATATAGCAATGAAATAGTTGAATCTTGGGACAAAAACACAAAATGAAACCGGGGTTTATTATAGACAAAAAATTGCACGATACATACAAAAATTTGAACACAACACTCTAAACATATCTCCAAATGTTGATTCTGTATCTTCTACAACAAATTCCATCGACAAATATTTGATTTACAAGTATTTAAAAAAGGCTGCATTTCGAGAACTACAAAATATATTTCGAAAACAAAATATCCAATGCCGCACTCGAATAACGGCATTAATTGAGGGAATGTGTAGTAGGAAGGGACAAAGAGAAGAGGATGGTTAAGTATTATTAAAAATAAAATTTTGATTTTTAATTTTTTTTTCTGTTAGACAGAAGTTTGTTAAATATATCGCTATGTTTTAATATCTTTATAAAGTACAAAATGCGACGTGCACATTGACACGTTTACTTTTCACACACTATTATGATATTTATTTTTAACAAATTCACTATCGCGTCTTAAGAAGTAGTTTTTCCCCGTGTATCATTCGTAGCTTCTTGGATTTAGGTTTGTGTTATTTACATATTGTTTTATTGTATATAGCCTTCCTATTAAATCTTTGGAAAAAGAAAACCTGATCCAGTTTACTAAATGTCGATCCAGGAAGGTGGATGTACTGGAATTTTTAGAACTCTCTATTTTCTTTTTCGACATACAACATAATGTGCAATCGAACCAAAATGCATACTGCGACTACACTAAAAAAACATTACCAATATATTATAGAACACACTGTGCCACATTCTGCAGCATGGATGTACGTACAAACAAGGGTTTTTTTGGACATTTCGCGCAGTGTCATTTGGGTTTCTTGCCAGATCAATCTTTATGCAAAACTGGTTCCAAACAGTGGAATTCTAATTGTTGGTCTTTGGTTGTCCTAGCGTACCTTTCATTGACCTGTAGCATATCCTTTGTAACTTAGTCGGCCAACTTCAAGAGGTCAGTAGTGGTTGTATCTCTTTCTTTCTTATATATCTAATAGGCATTCCACATTGAAATATCTTTTAGTAGAAAGAATACGTTTCTGTACCATCTTATGCTTTTTCTTGGCAATTAATAGTATTCAACATCTAGTCTAATCTGTCTATCCCGGTCATATATTCACTGTAAGCAAAGACGCACTGTGGCTTTGTTATTTGCTTGCTTTGTTGTTATCGTAGCCACCGATTTATTATCCTTCCAGTATGTGGCAAACACTGCAATTTTCTTTTCTAATAATCACTTCAGAGAAATTAAGAAAGGAGGAGCTGTCTTTCTTAATTTCTTCTTGAAGTAGTTATTTCATTAAGGTACATACGGAACCAAAAAAAAACGACACCGAATTAGCGCAATTATCTTTATTCAAAACGTTTTCTAACTATATTTCACATGAGGCACCGCATGTTGCTCACTAGCACTAAATCTTGGAAATCTGTGGACTAATTTTGACAAAGTTCTTTTCCCTCAGCCTACAGATACACTAATAGACCTTCAGAACAGCCTCTACCATTTTAATACCGCCATTAGTAGACTGGACGCGGTTCTTTTCTCTTCTCGACAAGTCTCAGCTTCAGTAGATTGGACGCCGATAGGGAACGTGCTAAGTAAAAAGGTAGACATAATGGTTATGTTCTTATGGTAAAGCAGCTGCTTACTTGTTCGAAAGTAGTTATTTTGTTGTCTCCTTAAAACGATGACGTTAGAATTAAACCTAGTTTCGAGTAGTCTAGAAACCTGTTTCGTCGCCAAAGAATGCCTTTTATCTCTAGATACGATTTAGTAGTAAGTATTATTTTAGGTTTTCCCGAATATTTTGATGAAGGTAGAGCTTGAAAAGTTGCTACCTAATCTTATAATTACATAAGACATTGTTACAAGAACAATTTGAAAGAAATGTAGATTTCGCAACATTTAAATACGTAATACAATAATAATAAGGTAGTAACAAACATTTTATTTTAATATGAATGTAATAATTTTACAATCAAAATGTATGCGTTTTATATTATTTTACTTGTAAATGTAACTGCCGAAATAATTGAAAATAAGTACAGCACAATAGGAAGCAATCTTCAAACTTCAAACCAAATGTTCTTGTCAGGAACAAAACCAGTGAAAATCAGAAAAAAATTATGAAGATAACTAAGAATTTGTACATTTCGAAATTGTAACTAAGAAAGCAAAAACATAAATTAATCGATAACGCGATTGATACACTCGCTTGCGATACGTTCCCCTCAATATTGTATAGATCATTAGTGTTTGATTAGTGCGACACAGGAGCATTTAAAGATGTTTGGAAATAACCTATTTATTCTGCATCAGTTATAGGCTTTGCCGAAACACCTTGTAAGTTGTACAAAGTTGCACTGTCAGGGTCTATATCTACGAATAGCCTAATATGGTCAGCATACATCAAAATTGTCATGCTTTATGCTATTGCACTATTATTCTTGCACAATGAGAAAATGAGGTGGTACATGCAAAGCGTACTTTTTGAAATAATTCAAAAGGAAGTATTTAGTATTAATATTAGTATCATTGGGCTATGGCACAGATGCCTTTAGTCACTGCGACCTTGATAAATCTATACTAACAAAATGCTCTTATATGTGTTAGAATACGTGAAGGCTTTTAATAAACTTTAATATTACTCTGGGATCTTCATCCTTCAGTTCAGTAGATATCAAAAATGGTTTACTGAAATGTTGTTGACGAGTGCGACTGATGGCAATACATTTGCATGGAATGTGTTCTACCGTCTCCGCATAAACGACAGATTTGATCTTCAGCTATTCCTAGATTGAATAGGTGACATTTTAGAGCTGCATGGCCTGTTGGAAATCTCGCCAGTAATCTAAGGTTCCCTTTGCCGAACGATAGCACTATTTTTGCTGTCCTAATTGAGCCTGGTATGAATGCTTTCGCCTGTTTGTGTCCTGGAATCCAGTACGAGGTCTTTTGATTGTCCTCCCATGTTTTAATGAGTTGATTTATGTGACTTTCTTGTAGACTACAGAAGGGGTTAGGACCGATCCCTTGATGGCTTGGAACCCACCGCAAAGTAAAGTTGTTTTTGCGTCCAAATTGTCTATATATTCGTGAATCAGATCAGATTCGTATAAGTAGGCTTTGATAGCCTTTAGAACTTCCTGACTGTCTCTGAATACAGTTATGGTTGCGCCTAATGTCCCTATCTCGAGGTTCTTTATGACGCAGTATTTACTTGTTTGGTAAATGAAAACATTTATGACTCCTGGCTGTTACCTTTGGAAGGTCGGACCGGGCTGGACCGACATAATTTGCAAAATGCGCACCTCTACACTAAACCTCATGTACAATCGTTTTCCCGGAAATGTCTTCCGGAAGAACAAGTTGTATAATCTTTCCTTGAAAATTAACAAACCTTTAAAACCTGTATCTCTCGAGTAAAAATATTTCCTCATTATTCCAGTTTCCGTATCCTGCATTCACATATTAAAGAGCATTACAAATCGGCATGCACTAACAATTACATAACAAGTGAAGCTATATTTAATTTCCTAGCGTCGCGGGATCTATCTTTATTCTTAAAAACATCAACAGCAACTATGTGGAATTACATGTAACCTTATACTAAACTCTGCATAACATGTTTCTACTGTGTAATAAATATGTCGACACATACATCTGCGTGCAATATTTGTACCACCTAAATTTACTACTACTTCCTCCTACTCTTCGCATTTTGCTTGCTATTTCTTGGTCATCTTAATATGTGCTTTCGTTATAACTCGTTTTATTGATTTATTATTATAATTGATTGGGCAAGCCATAGTATTCGTGTCAATAAAATTTAAAATTAATATTATGAACTTTAGTGAAAAACAAAATCAGTGAAATTTATCACCGTCAACAGTTAGTTACAACATATCTAGGGGCAATAAAAACCGGCTAAATGACCGATCTATGCAAATGAGTGAAATTTGCTGATAGGAATTCCTCACAAATAACTATTACGTGTAAATACGTAGATGGAAGATTTTTAATTAATGCCCGAGTAATATATATTTATTGACGTGAAGAAAATTATGAGTGAATTCCATCAGAGCAAATTCTTATTGCGTAAGCGTTTATATGTGCTAGTTGTGGTTAAGGTTGGGAACGTATAAAATTACAATTATCACTTCTTACAGATGAACGTGTATTTTACGGCGGTTCTTTAAATAGTACATTAAAGTGACTAAAATTATACCCTTTGAAAAGAAATGCAAAATGATTATAACTTAGTTGTTCATTATATTGTTTCTATCTCAACACAGCTATCTTTTAATTATAAAATATAAAGCTAAATAATGATTGCGTTCGTAAACTACCATGCTTAACCTGTGGCATATGTAAGGGCACCGTGATAATATAATGTCCAATGCAATATTACAATTTACAAGCGCCATGTATTGTTTATATTCACCCGCTCAACACTAAACTTTCTGACGTCTTTCTCAGTAGCACTAACTAATTTGATCTCCTACTATCTAAGTAGCAAGAAAATTGCGAGAATATCATAAGTAAAGTTCGCCACTTCCCGTGCTCTTCACGAAATTAGCAGAGACTCGACAGACTCGTGTTTTGTCGACATTCTCATGAGACGAATAAACACGAGTCTTTGCTAATTTCGTAAAGCGCAACTCGTTTCTGCAGGCTTAATTATAAATCCAGCCGACAACGGTCTTGGTGGAACAGGTGAATAATTGGTTTTCTGCTCAATCCCTTCATATCCCAAATCTCATAGTTTAATGCAATATTTTCCCAGTACAATTTCAAGAATAATTTCAGTCGTATCTCAGTTGTAATTTCGTAAATTAAATATCGTTCGTCAAATGATCGTTATGTTCAGTAAATTTTAATATTGTATAGGTGTTAATGGTATTAATGTCATAGAATGGCATAGAATACGTCTCTAAATCGTTTGCTAAATATATTCGATTGAAATTTATTGTCAGATTGTATTTCCAATTGTAAAATTAACAAAATTAACAAAATCGCTCCAGGATTAATTAAAGGAGTGAAGAGTTAATACGTTGTTAATAGTTGTGCTCCTTCTGAAAGTGTTCAGTGCTTATATTCTTTCATTAATACGAAGTTATAGTCAAGTGTGGCGGTTCTAATACATTGAAATCGAGAGTTTGTACAAGAACGTTTCAATTCCAAGTTATTCCTCCTTTCAAAATTTAATTCTCATTAAATTTCACAGTTCATATTTATTTGAATTTAAATTGCCGACAAAGTATCTAGGAATACTCCTGGATCTGCAGACCCTAACATGTGATTCAATTAATTTCGAAAAATCATTTTTTTATTTAGAATCGCTACGACATTATGCAGCCATTACCCCCTTTTGGTCCCCTCTCTACCCCGGGGCTTATATTAATATATATATATATTCAGAAATAATCTAAATCAAATATGGTCATTTAAGGAGTCGTTAAAATTGCTAGCAAGTACGCAGCAAGGATAATTTGCAGTAATGCTTGATGGTAAACCGTAACACCCTGGCTGCAAAGAAGACATATTTGTTGAGTGGTATCGAATTGCAAAGGCAGTCTTATTATTCTGAATGAAAGCAATATTATTATTTTCATCTGGACACCAGAACACAAATTAGCATTGATTGTAATGATACGGCGGATACCTTGTTAGAACACTCCGCTGGTCTAAAACTTCTAATTGGCATATCTTCTAATACAGTCAAAACAGATATTGCCACATCTTACTCACCAGGCCGAACAAGATGTTTTCCGTACCTAGGTTGACTCTACGAGAAGAGCCAGGAAGCTTATTGAACTTAACAGAAAATCTGTCTAACAGCGATCCTTACCGCCCAACAGCAACACAGCATGGGACTCGCTCAAGAAGGGGAGTGCCGTTTGAGCTTGGAAAAGCAGAAAAAGCAGATTTTGATACTGACCTGCCGTTTGCAGAAAGAATTTTGTAACGCCGGGGAGTTTGAGAGATTGCGCTGAGTGAAATTCCTTTAAACCTACATTGCCAGTCTACAATGGACCTTGTTGATCGATCTACCTAACCGGCGCTACCAATATAATTGTTTATTTTAAGAATGATAAATAATTTTAAGTAAAAATCGTTTCGGAAGTTATTATCAATCGAACATTAACAAGTGCTATCGAAACCAAACGAGGGACGCTCGATGACAAACGAGGTCCTTAACGTTAGCTAGGAAAATAGATGTGTATTTCGTTAAGAGTGAATAGTGAGGGAAAACTATTCCAAAATTCAATTTTTATTATCCGAGGTTCACTTGTTCTTAGATAACTGGCGCACTAATAGAGAAAGCGCAATAATCGTCAAGTTATATAATTGGTTTTCTTTAATTTAATTGTCTGTAATATCCTATTATTGTTTATATTTTAGTTATTAAACTCTCGATACCCCCAAGTCCATTGACGCTGTTGCATTCATGGTGAAAAAGGAAGTAGTTTAGTTATCGGCTATTTTACTTATATTAGTTTTGATAACACAGAAATGTTGGATAAATAAATTTACTAAATGAAGCCATAAAGTGCATAAGAATTACAGTAATTCTTCCCATGCTACTGCTTGATAAACTTAGTTTTAACCACTACTGGTTTGTCCAACCTACGGATTACAGTTAAATTTTGCATAGGAGAAAAAAGAATAAATGGAAATTTTAAGATCAAAAGTTGAAAATATAATCCAAGAACCATGTGGTTTGTTATTTTAAAAGTCGCATCTTCATCTTATATTATTCATGTCCATTTACGTAATTTACAGTTACTTTGTGTGCATTTCCTCTATTTTATGCAAAAAGTGCACCTAGAGGCATATACGTATCTACAACGTCGATTTGTACAAACATGTGCGCATACGCTTTTCATTGTATCTGCGACAACGATAAATAATTTCTGTTGAAGTGGACTGACGGCGCAAGCAGCATACCTCATCCTGTACGTTGACAATAACTGTTTGCTTGAGGTTACATATCGTAATATAAATAGCAAATCAGCAACTTCAGCTGTCAGGTGCTGATTTTGACGTTTCTGACACATGTGTAAACATGTACTCCTATGTTGCAACTATTTATCGATGTGAAATACAATTTTTTGTCGTTCGTAGAAGTGGTGTTTCTTTTTTTCTCGTTTAGTCTAAACAGTAGCTTTTAGATGTTATATAGAAGCGATAATTAATAAGCGGTGTATGGCATCTAATTGCTATAACATTTCTAACCGGCTAAACTACTTAAAATTCCAATCGTTATTCAGGTAAACGGTTGGATATTGGTTTGATCGGTATAATTACTACGTTCCACGATATTCTTCTAGATAGGTGTTTAATTTATAATTTAGCAAAGATTATTAACGTCACTAACTTCCAATAGCTACAGTATTAGCTGGCGTTAGTTGTCAGAGCATTCGTTAATTTATAACCCGAATATGTTTATTAAAAGGGAATCGATATCAGTTGCTTTTACTCTCCCAGCAAGATAATAAAGCTGAAACAACGTCGTTCGACCGCGGGCTCCGTGATGATGCAAGATGGTCGTTGAAATTGTTCCGCCTTCTGCATCGTTTCACCGCGGGCATTGTATTAAGCAATAAATCAAGTAATTATCTCAATTACTGAAATCGGAGTTGGCCAAAGTGAATTTATTCGTCGTTTGACTAGGGAGAAATCGCTAGTTATTATCTGGATTAATTTGATTTATTGTGATGTATAGTTTCGATTATCTACGTTAAGGACCAACAAAATACATTTTATGCCTCACGTAACACAAATATACATGTGCATTTACAGTGGGGTCCCAAAGTATCCAAAGTCTCGTCGTACTTTTCAGTGGCAAACTCTGGCGTTTTCAGCAAAAAAAATATGGTTTCATCGCAAGTAATGCCAACTTTCTTATCTTAATGAAACTACCAATACTATTACGATTTTAGAAATATAAGGGAAAGGTGAATCCGATAATACACATATGAAAAAGGAACTGTACGATGTAGGTACTTTCCATTGCAAAAGTTTATATCAATATTAACTTTTTGTTTTAAATATAATTACAAAAATCAAATAATTTCTTTTTGGATCGAGTCATTGCGTTTTTTTATACAATATTTTTCAATTTAGTAAGCCCTTAAATTACTAGTTAAAACGTTTTTTTTCAGTATCTGGTATAAATTTACTTTTGGTTTTAAGAAGTCATACCTCTAGGGAAAGCATCATTTGTACTTAGTTTCAGTGTAAATCAGTTAGTAAATGTAAAAAAAAGCGCACGTACCAATCAATAAATGATTAGTTTTCAATAGACCAATACGTATTTGTTTTATTCGTCTAAGATCGGAGCATTTGTTAAAGCATCAAAAGGATACAAAGAGGTACAGAAGAGGAAAAAGACTAAGGAAATATTACGCTAAAAGGGGTCTCTTATCTATGAGCCATTTGTTTTTTGAAAATTCCGATATAAATACATATGTTCCAAACCGTCACAATTAACCCATTACTACATATTACTTACGTTGGAACACGACTTGACTGTAAAGTAAAATAATTCAAAGATAATAATAAGTAAGATAATCTGTCAAAATTATTTAAATTTTTGATATTTAATCTCTAAACAAAAATTCCAACATAAATTTTGTGTGAAGTGAATTTTTTACACACTAAAGCTAATTCTCCTCATACATGGATGTCTTGTTTTGAGTCTATTGCTTTTCGACCTGTATTATTTACAGTTATATAGTATAATGTTATTACGTCGTTGTATGCGCGAGCTTTTAATTTAAGTAGCTGAAATAGCAATGAAGTTCGTAATTTTACATGGGAATTACTTGTTAAAATTTCTCAGGGCTCTTGATGTCTCTGAATTAGTCGGGATAAACCGGATATCGGTTAGAAATAGGTACTAATTGGATTAAATAACTACACTAGACTTGATAACTCTTTCTATTAATTTTTAACACTTTTAGCGGGGGCGTTCGATCAAGAGTAAAGGACGTCTATTGAAAATTTGGAACAAAATGTTTAGGAAGCGGCGTAATCTTTTCTGATTGGTTAAACGAGGACAATTATAATGTGGAATCGGGAAAAAATCGTATTATATGTTGCGCTCATTCTTGCGCAAATTGTAACCCTTTTTCGTTTCAATCGACTTTATTTTATAAAATTAAATATTATTTGCAAGTTAAAAATTCTAAATTTAATTCCTACATTGTCTTTTGTATTCACATTAAATAAAATCGTAATTTGAACATTCTAAAAATTCTGTCAAAATAATATAATAAATAATATATAATCTTTTTAGCTTCAAAGAGTGAGATATTGTTTCTCCATGATTAAAGAAACTGCGGTAGAAAATTATTCATTTCTAAACAATCGAATAAATTAAAACAAAATTATCACTGTTATTCTCTGAAGTTAAAGAGTTTTCCAGAGTTCGGTATATTTTCTTTGGTTAAATTTCTTACCTCATCATATAACAAGATGCTGCAAGTGCTTACAAAACATAAGCGGTTTCAAAGATCTTCTTATACAGATGACTTTATCGATTTAAAAGAATAGAGTGCTTGAATTACTAAGCTGGATTCAAGCCATGCCTTTACAAAAGTTGTAACAATAAAGACGAACAAATCTTTCAATGATTTCTTGTCTTTTTATCTAGTTTCCATTTAAAACGCAGTATGAATGGAACGTTAGTAGTCCAAGGACAAGCTATATTTTCTTTCTGTCTTTACTGTCTAACGAATAAACTAAATACGTCTCGCATTATTGAAAACCAACCAAAATTGACGCATATATGCACTGCATTGTTATCGTTCCCAGCATCGAGGTTAGCTGCAACTAGCGCCACGCATACATCAGCCATAATAACTCCAGTATGTCTACTTGCTCAATGTTAAATGCAGGGAGCTCGACTTCGGTGGCGGAAGCTCTTTTTCTAGCCTATTATCTTTGGATTATGGGAGTAAGGGGGTAATTATAAGTATGCCTGCAGAGCAGACTCGTGACTTGTCAACTCTGGGGGAAACCAGTAGGCAACACGAACCCATTCTCATGAGACCAATAAACACGAGTCTGTTTAGTCTCTGCTAATTTCGTGAAGCGCAACTGGTTTCTGCAGGTTTAATTATAAGTCCAGCTAACGACGATAGTGGTGAAATGGAACAATAACTTCTTTTGTGTTCAATCTTCTCATATCCTAAAAACCAAATATCAAATACAATTGTGAGATAATTTTATCTCACAATAATCTTCAGTATTATTTCACGGATATGTCGATGTAATTTCATCGTTCGTGAGATAGTCGTATTATTTGTCAATAAAATGTAAATTTCTGCAGTTGTGCGTGGTGTAAAATAGCATAGAATCTGTACTTCACTTGCGTTTCTGCATCGTATTGCATTATGCTACTTCTAAAACAAAGGTATCCGTTTGTCATCATCAATGTAATTTTGGAAATATAAGATTATCAAAATCTCCTGTGTCCGAAACAATCACTATCATGATTAGTAAAGGAGTGAAATCACCCTAAATTTAATTATTGACTTTTCACGGCGTATATATCAAGAATTCTTTTGTATTTTGAAGTTCTGATCACGTCTGGCGGTTGGAGAAAGCAGAATTCCAGAAAGATTCACATAAACATAGTGTTTATGTGAGTCTTTCTAAGTAGTTGTTCTCACAATTGTCTCCAACCAGATTTTTCTTGAAATTATCGGCCCCACACTCTATTGTGTTGCGACAAATAATTGTTCGTAACTGCATTTATGATAGTGCCAAGCTCAGTTCCCCAATGATTTATACCTTCTTGGAAAAGCAATTCAACATTTTATTGTAAATAGTATATTTACTTATGTCTGATACCCCGACATTATAAAACCGCATTTGTCGTTTATTTTATTGTATTCAGTGTTATAGCTTTATTTATCTTTCCAGACTGCGCTATTACTGTATTATAAGTCATAATCTCGTCTATAAAAACGTATCATTGTTTTTAAAATTGGAGCTTAAGTAGCTTGGCTTAACTTCGTAATTGCATTAACCATGCTAAAAGTATATTTTGGAATTTTTATCTTTTTTGTAAATCGTTTTGCTTGAAATTTTATAATTACATGCATTAATAGTAAGCATACGAAATCATTACCAAGCCCGGTTCTGTTTACACAAATATGCAAGTGGATTGGGATGACGGGAGAGCGCTGGATGCATTTTTGCAGCTGGAATTTGGAGCGATAAATGCAACGTGAAACTATCAAAGGCAAGCGTTTTAATAACCTTAAATATAGCGGATCAAAGTAGCCGTAATCCTTACCACATGCCGAGTGTGTTTTTATCTTTCCTTTAGTTTCTTTTTCACCTTCTAAGGAGCGGGCATGCCACAACGTTATATCAGTTGCTGTTTATCTGTATTAGATTACATGAGCACTAATTGTAAGTGGTTATCATGAATGAAATAAACTTAATTGGGTAGGGCTCTAATAAAAAATAGAATAAACATTTAATAGATGAATTTTGTGAATTATTATTATAAATCTACCATTTTCTTCAGCTAATGCGCTCAGTTTCTAATATCGTTCTAGTTTAAGTCCATCTAAGTCCCCAATCGTCATGGTTTATCGTGTAATTAAAAGTATTAAGTCCAATTTTGCTAGCATTGATGGCATAACTTTATAAATGATTAAGTTTTGTTGTCCTTATCTCGTCCCTTATATAACGCTGCATATGTTTGACGAACAATGTAATTCCGTATCTCTGGAAACACGGTTTTGTTATTTCCATTCCAAAATATGATACTCCGAATGATTACAAAGATTTGAAACTCATAATTAGAGATGACTAAAGTAGGAGAAATTATTACTTCTTTGCAGCGACTAGATAGACCCGTGTTTATTCGACTCATGAGAGGGGGGTTTGTGTTGCTTACTGGTTTCCCCGAGAGTCGATAAAACACGAGTCTGTGCAGTCGCTGCAAAATTCCCCTACTTTGCTCGTCACTACTCGTAAGTCTCTTAGCAGTGATGTCCAAAATTCTAAAAAAGGTCAAGATCAGCAAACGAGAGACTGCATGAGAAAAATGCTTTGCCTGGCTGTCTATCTGGATTCCGTAAAGAAATTCGTTGTGAGACTACCCTTGCTAACATCAGTGATGGCTTCCTAACAGATTGGGATAAGAGTTTGCTTACTATTCTTGTCTTGCTCGATTGCAGTAAAGCGTTTGATACCGTGGTTCCATATGCTTACTTTTATGTTAGTTTTGCTATCGGGGTTTGAGTATTAAAACAGTGATAATCCACACAAAAATTCAATAATTCCTAATTCTTCTAAGAGACATAATAACCACGGTCAATGTGTCGGCTACTCAGTACATGGGTAAGGAAGGAAAAGGATAACCGATTCTAATATGGGTAGGAGGAAAATGTGAAGACATGTGGGGAACTAGGAAGTCTATGGTTAAACTAAATTGGATTTCAGATAAACTTGTTAACGCTTTTTATTAAACATTTCGTTAGTTTTTACGTATTAATTTTAGAAAAGAGCAGTTTTCGAATTTTACAAAGTCGCTAGTAATACCGATTATTAAAAAACCGAAAAGCCCAAATATATTGGCTTCTGTTCAAATAATATCACGCGAATTACTATCGGAAAGATTCTGAAATTGTATTTAGCCAGAATGCTTTAAAATTTGATGTATCAATAAGAAGTCGCTAAACTTAAGAATTACAATGGGTGACCGGTTTACGAACACTCTGGACTGCAAACAAATCGAACAACGAAGAGAACGCATTAAGTGAAAGGTGTTTTTGTTGGGACAACAAATACATGATACAAATAAAGGATCAGTTAAATTAAAGATACTTTAGGAAAAGTGGGAGGATGTCAGCGGAAAGGTACTAAAATCGCACCCAAACCAGATTGAAGTTAATAAAATTGGAAATCTCTACAACAGTAATTCTATTTACCACATTAAAAACATTTTGCCGAAGAGAGAAATGCAGGTGATATTGGACCGGTTCCCTGATGCCGTACGTACAAAAAAAAACAAGAAATGTTCAATATGTAATTTCTTCCATTTCAACTTCTATGTGTTGTTCCAACAACTTCGTTAGAACTTTTCAAAAACACTTCATGACGCAATATGAAAAAAAAGAGAAATACAATTATCGCTACACCTGTAAATAGCAGCATTTCAAAGACCAGAAATTGGGTAGTTAAAAATTGTGGAAGAGCAAAGAAAATAATCTCCCCCGCAGGGAAAAATACAAAAAAATTACAAGTTCATTAAAATCTAAAATAATATCTACTGACAGCTGAAGTTATTAATTCAATAGTGATAATTTTTAAAAATCTAAAGTATGACGAAAATAAATAAAAAAATAATCATTTTGTTTTCTATAAAACTATATGTTCAAATTTATTCATAGCGGCTTAACAGTTTAATTTGCAATTTTAATTTAACTAATTGTAAATTAAAGCATACTTTTAGATGCTTAGATAATTTATTGTATTGATATTCCTTTTCAAATCGATGATCAGCTAGCGAACATAATCATGGAATAGATTATATTCGTTAACCGGTCATCCAATTTATAAGTTACACTTTCTTAATTTGTTGCATTGATTTTATTGCATCTTGCTACTAATTAAATGTTAATAAAAGGGACATCAATGTCGTATATTTCATAATAAGTGTCTGGTGTATTTGTACAATAACACAATTTGTAACTTGTAACTTTAAGTCCAAACTACTAATTGCACTAAAATGCTACATGCTGTGCATTGTACGTCAATTAACGAGCTTGATTAATGAGCATCAGGCACTTACAATTGCAGCGTGTATGGCAAGAGATTTTGAATGGAAGAAAAACTCCACTCGAGGTATTTTCAGGTAATTAGTGTCTGGTGTTATATTTAAAGTATGAAGTATGTAGCTCTCTTGAAAAGCGTAAGAGCCACGTAGTGCAGGATATATTAGCCTTATTTAGCATAGGAGATATAAAATGTGAGGCACCCTTTTAACCTACTCTCGTCGTGAACTTACGTAGAAAATGCGTCTGAAACGGCCGTTCAAAAATACATATGTAATTAGTTAGCACTCTAGTGGGCACGTGACATACAAATGTAATCCGCTAGCATTTCAAAAAGTATGCTACATAAGTACCTAATGCACGTCCTCTTCAGAATTTATTAGTTTCTTTTGGTGTCGACTCCGAAATAAGTTTAAATGGATATTATAAATTTAGAAGTTCCAGTTTTGGAAAGTTATGAGTGGTAGTGGAAGAAGCCAAGTTGTACGTTGGATCTGAATTTTACCAAAAATTTAGGAATATAATTCAAAGTTAATAGCAACAGCTTCATACTATGTATATTCATATAAAATATATACAGAGAGGTCTAAATTAAGCGTATATATTTATTTTTCAAGCCACGTCGTGGGTTAAGTTGGCAAAGCAGTAGCATTTTTTGCAGCGATTACCGTGGTAAAATCGGAGAAACAACTGAACGTCGCATTTTTGAGTTTGTAGACAAAATAATAATTTTTTAAATGGAATATCAAAAATAATGGTGTTGTAAGGACATAAACTAATGCGCAACTAATTAACTTAGGTTGGTATGAAACCAAATAACAATCATTTGTAAAGGACGCAAACATAAAAGACCAAACACCAAAATAGAAATGTATTTGTTTTAAAACGGCCAATTTTACTTTAGAAAACGTTCAAAACTCCCCTTTTTCCTCAATACATTTTTCAGTTCGTTTCAGGACATTTCGAACACTTTTCATTAGGACCTGCCATATATTTGATGTAGTTTTTCCCCAATTACTTTTAACGATTTTTAAGATAACCCTACAGGAAAAAATTAAATGGAGTCATATCAGATAATCTTGGAGGCCATAAAATCAGTCCATTGGCGTCAATCCATCTGTCGTTAGAGAAATTGTTCAGAAGACGACTAGTTTCTCGATAGTTACAAGTTAATGCTTACAAGATCTATTTCACATAAAAAATTGTCCAAAGTATCTCGCATAAAATCCATGTATCTTTCACGGGTGAGAGAACCTTAATAGATAAAAGATCCAATGGTTCTGGATGAAATGATGTCACTCAAAATTACAACGAATTTGAGGAGCTTTAGGGTGTGCTTGCAGAGGTTTATTTCTCGATCAGTGTAGATGATTTCGTCTTCCACAATTAAAAATGCAACCAACAAACAAAAATGCGATGTTCAATCGTTTCTTCGATTTCACGATTGTAATCGGCGGAAGAAATGCTACTGCTGTGTTAATTTAAGAAGTTACTAGTGGTAGGAATTTTATTTTGAACACTCTGTATATATTTTTAATGTGAAGCAGTTGCTATTAACTTTAAATCATATTCCTAAATTTTTGACAAAATTCAGATCCAACGCACAAGTTGCATTCTTAATTTAACTAATGGCTTAGTTTCAAAAATAAAGAAATTACCAATGGTGCGCACTTAATTTGGGTCACCCTAAATAATACCACAGTACCTATCTAAGTCTAGTTTTTAGTTATGAAAATAATCCTAATTCATTGAAAATAATACTAATATACGGAAGAACTAAATTATCAGTGTACAAGTAATAAATAATGTAACAACAAGGGAATAGGAGAAACTCTTGTCTGTGTATTGGGAATCTCATTAATAATCGTGTCGATGTGGGAAATAGTATATGTGATTGTCTTGAACATAAATTCTAAGATATCGTAAGATTGTTCGGATGCTAGGTTCACTAACGATACAATACTTGGCGCGAAATCTCTCAATCAACAGATCAGCATTACACAGCTTTAGCACAATTATCGTTAGCGATATTAAAATTCAGTTGATCTTCGTGGGCAGGAGGGAGCCTGTAGCTATGTCCAACGTAAATGATGGGTGTGCATTCAATTCGTCAACATTTAGATTAACTTCAGTGGCTGGGAATCGGCGAAATCAAATGGTTGCCAGGATGTGATGCTTCTTCGTTAACAATGAACTGAGGGTCGGATAATTTTCTTAATCCCGTAGAAAACATTATTCAATACCCACGTCTTACATTTCATTACCATGACCGATTGAAAAAATATACACCGTCAATGCTTTCACGTTGTATTCCTGGCAATGGGAGCGAGTTAGTTTCCCTCCAACGTTGACATATTTCTGCTCCCTCTGATCGGACCCTGAGAAGGTCTACCATAAGTCGTGATGGTCAATAAATTTTGATAAATCGTTCATAACGTGTCAAAAATAAATTAACATTCTATAAAACACGATTGGGCTGTATTGAATGGAGTAATTTAGATTCAGACGTGCACACATACACTTTTATGGTGACAATAAATAATAAATTTGAAGGTAATCCCTTGCACTGATAAAATATAAAGCGGTGCATGTAGTAATTTAAAATAATGACGCCGTTAATCTGCAAGTTTTTAATCAATGTTAAAATATCTTCTGCGAAGAAATCGCTTCACCACACACTACGCTTGAATAGCCAAAAGCATAAAATAAACTGATAAACATATATTGCCTATTAAACTTGCTTCAATTAACTACACCTTTCACAATAACATGTTATTAATCGCTACATCACTGTCTTCGCCAATTTCATACATTACTTGGTAGATGTATGTACGATGCACTTAGGATACCTTATCGAATATTCGAGCTATCGCAGCCATCGCCTTACGACCGTCCATGCTGTTTATTCCATTCGGTACTGGAAAATTATGTGCATATGTATGTGCGTGCGTATATAAAACCAGAGTCAATGAGCTATTTCTCTGTCACCTAAAATGGTAAAGAATTCTCTTCCAGTAGCCCTCGCTCAGCTTAAATCCATACCCGTGTTTTATATAGATGTATTTTTATTAAAGCTGGACGGCAATTGTCTCGACTGAAAAAAGGAAGATGTTTTAGCAAGCAGGGATTCCGATTGATGAATCATCGAAGAGATTCGCAGTCTGCACATGAAATGCTGGGCTAGACGATTTTGGTTAAATATAACAAAAGGCTTTGGGTATGCACAATATACACAGTTTTATTCTATTTAATGCATGTGTATTTTTTTGACATTGCTATAATCTATACATGGTATACATGGTATACATACATTAATTAGTAAAAAATTCAGTAATTTTCTTTTGAGCAGAACGGGTAAACAGTGTCTTCTTCATGATATACCTCAGATTTGTTCAGATCACTAATGTCGTAACGTGTAGATTTCTTTACAGGTTTATCCGAATCATCTTCGTTATCATCGTTTGTTGCTATTTCGAATTCTCTCGGGTCATATGTTACAGTCTTCAGAATGCTCTCCTCAAGTACAATGTTGCTATAAATATGGCAATGTTGTCCAAAAATTTTATATGATGGAAAGCGGCAATTCATCTTCTTGATCCTAATCTTCTGAAACTGCATAGAACCCAGATTTTGCGATTCGCTTACTTCATGAGGTCATACTTTTGCCAACTCAAAAATGCATTCTCGCCAGGTTGATTGTCTAATAACGGTGGAACTGTTGTATTCAATTGCATTTATAATTTTCACCAACACCCTTTTACGATAATATTATACTTTCTATTACTCCCTGGTCCATGGGCTGAAGTACCGACGTCGTGTTTGCAGAATAGTTGTCAATAATTAAAGCTATTTTTTATGGCGCATACTCACTTGATAATCTAATTTTAGTAACCAGTCTTTAAAAATCTCGCCATCTCTGCTTTTTCCTTAAAATGATAATCTACTTTCACGATTATATACCTTTTCCGACAACCAAAAGTTTCAATTCTTCGCTTCCTAACATGTTTGCTCCAGCCACTACCTGACGTAATTCTCTCTTTGCTTTATTTTCCTCGGAAACATTGGTTCTTTTTAAAAGCCAAGGTTCTATTGAGTACACATTTAAAAAACAGATCCTTTCATCTGCGTTAAAAATATACTCTTTTAAAATTCGTTTCAATGTTTTATATTTGTAAACACTGCAGCATTTTCATTAATATCCACGCTTTCACTACTGATAACTTTTTCATACACATACAATACTATGCGGCTTTTTAATTTAGCCAACCGTTGCTTGCTTGAAAGCTTCGATGTTCAAGGAATTCAGCGATCTTCAAAGCTTATCGTTCAATTAAAGGATCTAATACTCGAACGCTCTTTCTTGCGAACCATCTACATCCATTCTAACACCGCTTGATCAACGTCTTCGAAAACGTACATTTATTTTAATCCGTTTATTTAAACGCCGTGTATTATCATTTGCTTTTCAAATTGAATCGCGATTTTTAATTTTAGTCGATAAAATGCTTGGTGGGATACAGAATTTTTCCGCAACGTCTTAATGTTTATAATTAAACACTGTCGCTTTGATATTTTCGTAGTTGTTAAACAACCTATCACTCACCTTGAAGTGCAGTGTGCAACTAAGAACCAAATAAAACTGAGTCTAATTTCATTTTCTGGCGTAATAATTTCTAGATTTAGTAGGATATAGAAGACTTATTTCTACTTGAAGTTTGTTATTGGGAAGTAGTATAGCTTCAGATGCAAAGTTCATTAAATATGGAAATTTGCCATTTGGAAACAAATGGAAGATCATCTGGCGAAAGTACTTAATTTTCAGCAAACGCTGCGTTTTCTTCCCTGCATGCAGTCTCTTAATGTAACTTTGCGAAGTGCACAAATAAAGCTGCTTCGAACGTAAAGCACGTTCACTCCTATAAAAAGACCGATACCATCTATGTCATGATGTGCAAGATATCGAAGGAAACGATGAGATAGTAGGTACAAAGCAAGATCGAAATGGAAGTCACGAAAGGAATACTGGTGGTCTCTCACAGTGAGTAGCTCTTAATATAAATGAGAGAAATGAGCGGCAATTGCGGTTATAGAAGATGCGGTAAAATTATATTTCGCGAATCTTTCGTGGTGTTTGCGGTCAGGCATACTTGCGCCTTTATCTTCTTGTGGCGGATGCGGTCACCTTCAACTCATCAATTAAATGAAATTCGTCTAGAAGTTGGCGTTATATGCCGTTTGCAAAACTAATTCATAGTGAAACAGAGAAGAGAAAGGATAATAAACAGCAGCAATAAAAAATAGAATTCAAATTAAACATAACTTAAATATTACAACATTAAACATCAAAAACTTCGTTTGGAGTGTAATAATTGTTAGTTGGAGTAAAGCAGGAGTGAGCAAAAGGAACAGAATTTATATCGGTCATATAAGTAACCCTCTCACTTCTTGCTATCCCATACACAAACCGCAAACATGACTTCTGCACCCTTTCAACATGATTAGTATCAAATTTTGTTAAACAAGGGCTATAAATAGAGCGAAATATGATAAAATCAGAGAATCGCATAGAATAACTTCAGTTTATGTTTCCTTCTTAAATAAGTAGTTTTTGTTAATGGGCACTACAACATTAAATATCTTGTATTACGTGATTTTATTATTATCAGTTAACAGGCGCCTGCTATTACTTAGAATGAGTTACAATTGTCTAGAAAGAGAAACGCAAACAAATTATCTAAATTCTGATAATACGAGAGAATAAATTATTACACCCCGTACCACATAAGCTTAATTAATTAATTCGGGAGAGCTGTTTCGAGGATACATCGATCTTCATTTTCAATCGAAAGCCGAATGTACTATTCTGTTCAGTTGAAAATGAGGATCGATGTATCCTCAAAACAGATGTCCCGGATTAATCAATTAAACTTGTGTGATGCGGAGTGTGCCGATACTTTTGTGTGGCTTATAGAACATCCTGTACACTGCAGGTGTGAAAACAATTATCCAAAAATCTAAACATACTAAAATTTTAATAACTTATAGTTTAATCTAATAAAGGTATCATTTTCTTTTGTGAAAATCGGTGGAAATTGAGAGTATGTTATTAAGAGTTCAGAATTTGTTACAATTTCCTTAAACTAATTTTATTTATAGAAACATATTGCAAACACATCTTAGAAAAAATGTTGAATTTACAAGAGTTCAAATAGAAAGTGTGTGGCCACTGCTTCCAGATTTGAAAAGGTAAGCCAAAGTATATTATACATTTTTATTAGGTAACATTTTATTTACTATTAACAACTATAATGAATCGAGGTAATTGCCGACTTACTCGAAGAAAATCGTTTTTAGATTTGTTCAAGTTCAAGCAATTCAAGCAAACAACAGATGAAACTAGTTGTGTTCTGATGAAGAAATGTTTTCAGCACTAGAAAGGCACTTGATTGTGGATATTCTTAGTACAAGATTTTTCTTACAAACAAACTTAAACATAAATAAAGACAACAATGAATTCATTCATAAAAGTCCGTTATTAGAAAACTAATTCGTACATTTTATTATTTATGTAGGAGGAAAGGTAGACTTAGACTCGTCATCAGTAATAACACCATTCAATGATTAAGAATCGAATGCTGGAAATTTTAGTGGTAAAAATGAACATTTACGCCAGCAGCCACCTAATAATACATACTGCCTATCGATTTGGAATTGGTTTTTGAATTTATCTGTACTTTACGTGATTAAAAAAAAAATTGTTTGATTGTTGTAGCAAGTAGATAATGAGCTAGTACTTGGCGCAATAGGCAGTAAATATGTTAGGAGGATGAAAATCATTACGTTGTCGTGGGGACAAGGAATCAAGACCATGTCCAACATCTGCTTCAACCACTTCCCATATGCTACACAAGGACAAGTTTGTTAATAAAGTTAATAAAAATAATAATACTAGTCTGAAAAGGGTTGTGAGCACTTGACATACTAGTATCATTAATGATAAAGCCTGCAGAAACGAGTTGCGCTTCACGAAATTAGCAGAAACTAGACAGACTCGTGTTTATTCGTCTCATGAGATGAGATTCCTGTTGCCTGCTAGTTTCCCCGAGAGTTTCTGCAGGCTTATTAATGATTAATGATTTGACCTTGGAGACAGATTCTTAATTAGAAAACAACAAAGTTTTCGTTGTGATATTTATTGGCGAATAGCTAATACTATCTACATCTAGTCTTATGGCAGGAAACATTTAGCTCATACATTTAGGTACACTTCGATAATGAAATCAGCTGTATAGATAAATTATTATTTACTTATAAACTCACTCATTTCCTATGATTTTTTTTATGAAAATAAATCGAGGAACATACAACCTTCACAGTAAGACAGAATGTGATGCAATACTATAAAAGCTCTATTTTTTGAGGTAATGTTTTGCATCGTATGCGATTATAGTGAATGCGATTCTATTCCGGGTATTTTTCTTACTATTTCACATATTTTAAATGCAGGAAAGATATCAGCATAATACTCAATAACAAAATTCTTAGTTAGTTAATATTGATGAAAGACTTACGCAACTATTGTGAATTTTCACAATAAAGTGACTCCACAATTACGTGAATTTTCGACCCAAAATCATACCTGCAACGTTGTTGCAATTATATATCTTTACGGTTTTTTCTTTGTGCTTAAATTTTTAAAATTTCGTCTTCACTATGCGTCGTTATTGGAAAACCATGCTGTGTATTATTGAATATTAAGCAACTTATTTTTCTTAAAATACTAATCAATTACAGCCACCTCGAGAATTTTTCATAATACAAGTAGAATCGATGATGACCTATAGAGATTGCACATGCTTTGGTTTGGAACGGTCCAATCAATCTTTAGGAGTCCTTACCTCCTTCGGAAATTTTACAAACATTCGTTTACTAAATGTTAGAATGTGGCTTTCAAAAACAAGTGATATTGCTCTTAGTGACGCAGCGGAGAAACGATTAGTTGTAGTTCTTGTAGTGTGTTGATAGAAGCTGTGCGCAACATGTTAAGTGGGTGACTATTTTGCTTCTATGTTAATTTAACACGTCAAATCAAAAGGGAAACGGTTAAAACTTTAAATATATATATTTTCCTAGAAGTTTAACGCTTCCTTTTTACACGTAGTAGACAAAATTAGTACTTCATACATGCACTTTATATGAATAATTATATGCGCTACATATAGTTATTTTCTTTGAAGTTCCTCGGGCGGCTTAACTAATAGCATCAACGAATATCGGAACGAACTCATTCGCGCAGAAAAGGTTAGCGTAAAACGCGTTTAACACCAGCGTTTCCGTATTCTAATTAACGTGTAAATCATTACTCTTACTTTCATCGCACGTCTTTCTTCATCTAGACACTCATACGCTTCACTTTTATTTATTTCTCGAACGCAGGCACAAACCTTATACGAACACATAATTGCGAATTGATGTAGGTATCGCGCTGGTATGTTATTTGTGCATTATCTGAATGTGTTATGCATATGTTTGAAAACGTTCACATAGTTAAAACGCAATAAATCATACGTTCTGAATATTCTACAGTTAATCAGCAGTCTTGGATCGTAATTACGGTAATTTTGAATTTATTGTGCAAACAAAACGTTTATCACTCGATGCAGAGCGAGAGAAATACATACGTACGTCATCATGATATATGCATATGCATTCGCGTTGTTAACAGCCGCTTAAAGATAATCGAAAAATAAATAAAAAAGTGCCCGTTTGATTGAACTACCTTGAATGTCGTACTCTCGTACTCACGTAGTTATTTTTACTCTATTACAAGCGGAAAGCTTAGGTCCGGGGCAACTAGCAGGACAAAACAAAAAGGTTACATGCCAGGACTAGTGAATCTGCCCATTCAACAGGTGGTCAATAAATCTTCGCATTGGACACATTTTCCACGCCGAGCTCAATAGGTGCCGCATCGTGTTAAAATTTTTAAAGTAGATTATCGAAACTGAAAGTTCTGTATTTCTACAAAATGAATAATTGTGCAAATTGTACAAGATTTGATATCGATTTCTTTGTTATGAAAGGCTTTTTAATAAGAACTACCCGACTTAATAAAATACAGAGTTAATGACGTAATTTTAATGTTCTTACAGTAGTACGTAATATGACCTATTGCAATTAATTATGAAAAACAATATCAGTTAAATGTCCACCGCGACTTCTTTGGCAAAATGTATAACGTCTAAATAGATTTGTGGCGTAATTTCCCGAATTTTGCGTTGAATCTCGTTTTTTATGTCGTGAATGGTTCGTTTCACTTAACCCCGCAGAAGGTAATTGAGGGGCGCTAAACAGCACGATCTAAGAGGCCAATTGACATCACCATATCATGAAATAATTCTCCCTCTGAACTGTATTCGCGATAAATTCATAGTTTCGTGGGCGGTGTGATATGTCGCACCATCTTGTTCAAACCACAAATTGTTTACTTCCACGTCCATTAAAGTTGGCCATAGAAACCTGTTTAATATGGTACGGTAACGTTTGCAGTTGACCGTAACCGTTTGACCATCCTCATTTTCAAAAAAATTGGACCCGATAGTGTCCCCGACCCATAAAGCGTACTAAACACGCGTTGCGAGTGCAACGACTTTTCTAGACTGTTTCAGATTGTGACTGTCCCAAATGCGACAGTTTTGTTTGTTAACATGCCCATTTATTTAAATGAAAGTGGGCTTCATCGCTAAAAATGATTGTTGTTACAAAAATTATTATCAACCGTCAGGTTTTCGTGCACTCAATCCACAAACGTCCGGCGATGCTCGGTGCGATGGTCGGCTGGCTTTAATTCTTGTGTCAACTGAATCTTGTATGAATGGACCTACTTTTTTTTCAACGACCAATCAAAGAAAAACGTTTATTTAAAATTTTTGCTTTGCTTTATATGTGGATCTTTTGCTGCTAATTAAAGCGTTACGAAATGTGGAAGTACATGTCTATGTTTCCACTGCTAAGTCGCCGAAGTTACATATAAGTTATTTACTTTCGCTTTCATGATAGGAGAGCTAGTTACAAAAAAAGCAATACATCGTAATTCCTACACCACACACTACACTAAACGGCCATGATCAAACATTACGCGGTCGTTCGTTACCAACTCCATATTCAAATAGAGCCGTAAAATAGGTAATATTGTTACGTTTATAACAGATGCTTTCCATAAATTTACATGCTGCTTCGTTCATAACGAAAAGAAAGTAAAATATGTATGTTAACGTGCATTTTACGTTTAGTTCCATGTTTAAAAGACGATTTGTATACAAAAGGGAACAAAGGAATAGGAAAGAACAGAAAGGAGAAAACAAACGATGACCACGGCGACAAAAGAAAGAAACTAGCGAGCACAGCTTAGTAGTAAAGGTATATGTGTTGTTTGTATGTACGTATGAATGTATATGTATAATCGTTCGCACTCTGCGGGAGCACAGGTTTTTGTCGCCGTATATAGTTAGCCGATAGGAATTCGTGGCTATCGGTTACGTTAAATAGGTTGTAGTCTTTCGAAGACTGTAGAAGGTATATTGAAAATTCCTTGTTATGTTAGCAGGAAGTAAACGAATGATCTTGTGATTGAAAGTAAATGGGTTAACATCTGCTTTATTTGATGTATGTTAATAGGATAATATTGGAGAAAAATATATTTTAAATAGTAGCATCTGTTGCCTAATGACATTATTCAGATATTAAAACTGTAGCAATGTCGAATACAGATTAATTATGGAATAGGCGCTAAGCTATTAACCGTATAAGATATAATTTCTACACAGAGAATGTTATTAAATTAAACAATGTTTTGTTATGGATGTGCTTGTTGCTTTACAATAGTCAAACCAGTGTTATTATAATGCTTTCAAGTTTTGGTTACAAACCATATCACAGTTTTTTATAATATTTTTACAGGTAGACACTAGCAAGCTATTGCTTTGTTATGTGGATAAGTTGACTATTAAATGCGAAATAAAATCGTACAAATTAAATTTAGGATTCTTCATAAAATTGGGACGACGAAACGCTTAAAAGGCCAATTAAAAATTAGAGATTATCTTCCGTCCTAACAGATCTGACAAGTGAATGTGTTTCTTACCTTTAAAAACTATTTGTTGTATGTTACTTTGCAATATTTGCAGAGGTGGTACAATACCACGAAGGAATTGTGTATATACAGGTATCCCAACCTTCCGGAATTGTAGTAGTGCGCCTACAACATAAAGAGCAGGAAGCCAAAATTTTCTGATGATATAATAAACATCACGGAGTATCTTTCAAGAATATTTCCGTACATGTAGGCTGATCGATAAGGATCGAATCGGACACTTGGTTATTTTAAATGGAACGCCCTGTATATTATTAAATGTTTTCTTCTTAGAAATAAACCAATATAATACATATATATGTGCTTTTAACAGATTTCGATGTATTTAAAATGCAAATCCTCAATTGCGTAAATTTAGATGTATTTATTTCCTTCAAAAAGTCCGAAATGCAAATACATATTGGCGTAAATTTTTACAAGATGAAATTACGTACTTGTCTCTGTCTAGATGTTGCACTAGAACGTCTCCGGAATATACAGGGTGTTCAGTATGTGTAACGTTTAAAGTAAAGCAGATACTTATGGCAGTAAGCGCGAGTTTTGCATTTGGATATTTCATTCAAGTGGTTTCTGGGGCCAGTACTGTTCGGTAACCATGACAATAATAAACAAAAGAAACTAACATTGGCATCTTTAAACTATTGATTCTAAATTTTGAACCCAAGTAGCTACTTCAATTAAAGGCGAATCTTCAACTTAGGAATTTCGTCGAAACAGCTTTTGATGTTAATATAGTTTGGTTACCATGACAACAGTAAACACAACACACTGACGTTAACGATATTCGATTGTTCATTCAAAATCTCGAGCTTAAGTAAAGAAAAGTTAAATAATAGCTATAATTTATGTATTAGGAAAAAGTGAAGGAAATTGTGTATTTTAACTAGTGGGATATGCAAGTTGCATATCCTAATTGACGATGCTCACAACCGAAAACATTTCTGATGTTACTGGAAACATTGTTCCCACTTATGTAGAAATAAGAAAAGACAATTATAATACTAATAAATGAACAAAAGAAACAATATTTTAATAGGAGTTCATACAAGGTAAGAATAAGCATATTTGTCAACAACAATTTAAAATCAAAAGCCAAAATTAAAAAGAACAGTAATGTGACACTATGAACAAACTTAATAACCTTTATGTAATTTTTCCGACCCGATACATTTATGTAATCATTTGCGAATCATTTGTGAAAGCTGTTTTGCACTTTTCTTAAAACACTAGCTACTTAAGCTTAAAATTCTGAATCAGTAGTTAAAAACAGCAATGTCAGTATGTTTTGTTTATTGCGATCATGGTAACCAAATAATTTTAACACTAGAAACCATTGGTATGAGACTTCCAAATGCAAGGCTCGCGTTTGTTTTTCAGAGTTAGACATATTAATCATTATAGAAAAACATTAGAGATATAAACTTCCTATACGGCGGATCCAGAGAAAATATGCTATTTTGGAAAATGACATTTCTGGTGTTTGAATTTGACAAAGTTTAAAGTTTAAAACGTAAAAAAAAAAGAAAGGGACATATGAAATTTATACTTTGTTGGTTTATTTCTAGACGATGAAACCAAATACATAATAATATACAAGGTGTTTTATTTAAAATAATAAAGTAGTGTCTGTTTCGCTATTTATTTATCACCATAATGTACGGAAATAGTTTTCGAAGATACTCTATGATGTCTACTATGTCATCAGAAAACGTTCCTTCCTATTATTTACACAATACGCGCGATTTTACAATTTCTAGATTAGAACGTCCTGTATGTAGATACATTCCACTACTAACATGTAGGAAAATCATAAATATTATTCTATAATAATAAAAACGTTCTGCACTAGTATTCAGCGGCATGCTCAAATGGAATATCGTCTTACGTTCATTTAAATTGTCCCATTAATTTCGTGAAATGTAACGACATAATTCGTAACGCGACTGCGCTTAGAAATAATGTGAATTCGTGCGTATCCAGAAGATCAGTCGAGACGATACGATGCCGATATGAAATAAAACCACGGACTTAATTGATTTTCAGATAAACAAATATTCAGACACGCTCGAATTCTTCGCGAGAAAAGAACTCTTTTATTCTACAAATTTCTTTTTGGCGAAGGTACATTGTTCTATTTACGTTGAAAGTGTGTACGCTGCGCGATTTTGGAATTGCATCTTTCGAAACGAAAACCAGATTTTCGCGAATCAAATCAGTATCTGAAATTGTAGAGAGAGAATTTGAAAAAATAAATGTAGATATTGCGTCGTCAGTGTACATTATAAATTTATATATTCCAATATTATTATGTCAATTTGTATTGTAACGTTTTTGGTAAGCGTGCGACAAATTTCTCTCTTCTTCGATTATTCGATTTCCGAAAATGTTGCGCGGGAATAGAAATTCAAATTTTTATAAAAAGCGGAAAATTTTTTGTTCTTGCTTCAGTTTCGAGTTTACAAATTTTAAATGCAAATAAATTTTATGTAAAAGAGATAAGTCAATGTCCTTTCCTTCGGAACCAAAAGTAGTACAATAGGAAAATCGATGCAAAGCTCTGAAAAGTGATATAAGAATATTAGATTTATATACTGTTCCCTGTACACTGAGAAAAAAGATTTCAAGGAAGTAAAAGAAATAATATTTTTCAATACGAGCAAAGGAATATTCTTTTCTACCAAAGAATAATATTATTCCTTTAACTCAAAAAAGCATTAGACACTTAATATCAACAAAACTTGGTATTTGAAATAACAAAACTGATATGTTTAAACCAAGGAAATTGATAGCAATGGAATCATTAAAACAACAAAAAATTATATTAGAAAATAATTTTTTAAATGAAAAAAAAAAAACCTCACATTGTTACCAAAGAAATAGTCACAATAGTTTGATTGCGATAGCAACTACAACTTAGAACTGATTGCCTAAATACAAAACCAAAAAATTCTGCTACTCATGTTGTTGGTTGAATTCCTCACAGCAAAAGCAATGTGAAAAAGGAAACCGCTAACTAGCGGACATGTTTCTGCATACCCACGTCGCTGTTACCTCTCGGCTTATATCATTTTCCTTTAAGAATAATGAGCCAGGCATATGTCCTGGTGCCATCTAATGCTAAGAGATACAAGCGCTTGTCGTCCGAAGGAGATACACCTAGCTTGTCGTTCTTAAAGGAGAATGCAATCAAGAGACATATTTCCTTGACTTGAAGAAATAATTTTTTGCACCTGATAACAAACTTATCTATTCTTTGACACAAAAGAATATTAGAAAAAAAATACTATTTCATTTTGAAACGAATAACATCTTCATATTTCCTTATATCAAAAGAATATCGCTTTCAATTAATGAAATAACGCAAAGACAATATATTTCTTTCATTCAAACAATCCTTATAACTCTCTGAAATGATCTCAGGTATATTACTTTACTTGCAACATTTGCTGCATATTTTTCAGCAATTGTGCATTTACTTATTGAGATGCTAATGCAGCACATTTTAACAGTTCATCTAATAATTCCTTGGGTTAAGCCATAGCAACTGATACAGTAACATTTTAAGTTTATTATTTTCTCAAGTAAACCACAAGGTAACTGGAAAGAAAATTACACAATTATCTGAATAATTAAAACATTATATATTAACTACTTCATGTAGTGTTACCTCCTAATATGCAGTAATACAAATACAATGCAGTAGGTTAACTACTGGCGTGGTTCACACGTTGAGTTACCGTGCTAACTGTTGCGATCACTCTCCTGAAAAAGCCCCAATTGTGGGCGAAACGTCGAGTTTTATTTTAACCAACGACATGACAAGGTTCAAACCCGGAACACATTTAGTTTCAACCGACTCTGGCCGTGGAAGCCTACGCTTTTACATAAGTGTTTTAAAGCGGAGCTATCACCATCATCGCGAGCCGCGAGCCAGAGCCTTCACCGTCACAAGGGATGATGATACGTTGCCTCTTTCCCGCCAACGGACCCCACCTATCGAGCTAACGTGAAACTTAGCTTACTTTTTATTTATTCTTGTACTTATATTTATTTCAAACCTTCACACTGAGTCCTGTAAACTACATATTTTATGTTGTAAATTTTATGTTTGAATGAAAATAATACTAATTTTATTCTATTCTGGGGGACCCCATTTTCAGTAATAAATCTTATTTTTTGATATTCTATATTTGTTGCTATTCATTGTAATATCATTCATACTTTTTCGTTGTTTATAATAGAACCCATTGTTATTTTTGAAATCAATTCTTTCTGTCTTGGTGTATGGCTACTAATTACTCGAGTAACACACGATATCAGAAGCTGAGGAGCTAATTTGTTTGAGTTTCATTAAAATTTTAAAATAAGCATTTCAAAAGTGAGTAGTCATTCTTTCTCAGTTTTTAATTTTCAATCAGCCCCGTTGTAGTTTAGCAACTAATCTGCGGCCAGTACCGGCGCACAATATTATATATGCTACAGACTGACGCCATTCTATTCCCAAATTGTTTTATTTTACATGGATTATGTATTGTAGAAATAGAAATAATTTAGTTAACTAACCTAACAATTGTTTGAGTAAGGAATAGAGAAATTCTTAATATTTGTTAGATAGCTTTTATTTTTTTATTAAAAATCAAAACACGTAAAACATACACGTTTTATAGAATCCTATTACGCCTAACGGAGAGCTAAGCTGTGGATTTATACATGTTTATGGTTTAGTAATTAATTAAGAAGGTAAATTATAAGTAATTAGCGAATATTAAACGCTAACGTGCACAGTTGAGCACCTGTGAATATACTTAATAAAATCCTTAATGAGCGAGGCAAGCATTCCGCATAAAAGCGTCAAAAGCATAAAAATGTGAAATGAGATGATATAACGACTTCGGTTTTTCATTTAATAGGTATCACAGAAAAACTGACGGTGTCTAATTGAATTTCTTTAAATAGCCGACAAACCGCCCAGACAACAAATATAATGTATTAAAAGAATGTTTATAGAGAAAACCAGTAATCATTAACGTCGAACGATATATAAAATATGATATTTATTGACACTAAGTGAAGTAGAAATTTTAATTAAATCCGAAGGCACCAGGATTCTTTTTATTTCGTAATTTTACCTCTATTTGGAAAAAGAAACCTTAGAAAGACAAATGTGTTATTAATGCTGCTTGGCTATGAGAAAATATTTGGTGGAATTTCTTTGGAAATCTGGTTTGATGAAAATAATAATTATTAGAGGCTTTCAGATTTATTATAATTCGATTAATGTTCTTTTTATTCTTAAAACATGTTAGAACGGAAGAATCAAAGGTATATTTCAAAAGGTTCCCAGGTTATTGTGCTTTGTATTTAGAATTCATATGTAAACAGTATTAAAAAAAAACGTGCATTAATCTACCTTTCTCTAATATGCGCGAAAATGCAAGGTTCTTGCAAGGTTTTATTATACGTGGTACACAGTAACACAGTAACATATTCATTTTCTCCATCTGAAAATGAATTTTTCTAGACCGTTTTTTATAATAGGTAATAAAAGATCATAAGAAGCTACTGTGACGATTATCAAAACAAAATTAAAACTACAATAAACAAACTGATATTCCTCCACCTAAAAAAAAATCATTTTACTCCACGGATCATATTGGAGCAAGTGATCAGAAGTGCTTACAACGACATGTTGATCCGAGGTATTCTAGGATTACATAATCAATTGCCTGAAAGGTAGTAATTGTGTATTTGTAAATTTTATTTGTTGTCAATGATAGGTTAGCAAGAAACTTTACGTTTTTCAAATGCCATTTAAACGTGTTTATAATTTTTTTTTACTACTTCTTTCTTCTCCTTAGCGATATTAACACACATAAAACAAACTATACCCAATAATATAAGCGATATTAAAAGTCGTAAGGAAACTCGGATAACAAGCGATGGTAGACGACAACTATTCAAGTGCTTTACGGAAAAGTTATTGACGTTTGACGTAATAGCTGTTTACGAAAATTAGATCGTAACTTATCTGCGGCTTACTACAGCTTACTATCGGTAAACAGTAGTAAACAGCTCTTACATACAATATGGAATAGGTAGTAGTTATCTATGTCAAAAGGCAATTTTGCGGTCGAAGATGTTCTCTTCGAAACCGCAAAAGTGCTTACGTCCCGAATGGTACACAATATATATTCTATTGCCGGCCCAAAATTTCGAAAAAACTATTATTTTACGCAAATACTTGAGACATTTGTATACACTTCCATAATTGTCATATCTGCCTATAATATATAACACGATGTCCTTTAAGAAAGATAAAATTTCATTACATTCCGTTGTCGAGGGGAACCAGTACCCCTTATTTATACTTCCAATACTAGGCGTTTACTCAGGAAAATATTATTGTCACTGGTGCGGGCACGATGGTCAACCTGTTACAAACATCTACTGTTCTTCTGACGTTACTGCCCATAAAATAGCGCCCACCAACGATCTCACTACAGCTTTCTGAGCTAAGAACACTTTAGCAGCTGCAGCCGATGAATCCCACAAAAATCCATACCGTAATCTGAAATAGATTTCCGCATAATACAGCGACAGAAGGCTCCATCGTTGCTTGTGATCTTAAGCAACCAAACACAACAGCTAGCTAATACGCGATAATGTTCATTCCAGACCAATTATCCTCAAGAATAACACCCAGAAATCTTGTGGAATTGGATTGCTCTAATTGTACTGTGGTCTATGGATAGATCCCCAATTCTTGAGCGCCTAAGCCTTGTGTGAAAGTCTAAGTATTTAGTTTTTTTCTATACTTAGCGAAAGTTTGTTGTGAGCAAACCAATCAGACAGTCCGTAACAAACCATTAGAAATGCATTCTGTGTCTTCATTCGTTGTTGAAAGTGAAATATCATCTGCGTATATAGTTAAATAGATATCAGAAAGAAATACCACTGTCGTTGATACATAAGCTAAACAGCACTGGTCCTAAAACGAATCCCTGCGGCACGCCCATTTTGACAGGTAGGGCATGAGATATAAAGTCTTGAATTTGTCCTTCTGCCGGCATGTGTTTAATCTTAATAAACTGGATTCTATGTTATAGATATGAAGCAATTTAAGTTGCAGCTGTGACTCTAATGCCATACAATTGCAGTTTTTTTTAAAAGCTTATCATGTTGAACGCAATCAAAATAAAAATGGAGGAAATTAAATATTGTAAACAACATCTTGAAGAATAATCGAGAATATAAGTGTTTATGGAGCATAAGAAGGAATATTTACAGAAGACTTGATCTGAAGCAAAAGTGCCCCGGGGGTAGAATAACGTAACAACGTAGCGATAGCTTAACTTATTTTCCAGTTAACGCCGTTATAAAAATCTTTAGGTGGACAGTTGCAGTAAACACAATGAAAACATATTATCAGGGACATGGTTGTTATTATCATGCCTCTGCCATGCAGTAATTAGCACATAGTAAGCCCTATGTGTTGTTACGAGGAAAATTCAATAAATACCTGGCCCTGGCAAAAAAAAAAAAAATGTTTGTGTAAAATTCATTCTATTTTTTTGACATAGTCTACTTTGTTCTCGATACACTTAGTCCAACGTTTTTCTATATTTTGTATCTTATCTAAGAAAGACGATTTTTCCAACCCTGCAAAATAGGCGTTTGTTTCTGCAATCACTTCACCGTTTGTGCCAAATCTCTTTTTGGACGACACATTTAAATTCAGCTACCCAATATTTTATGGTCACTAACGAAGTTACAGTCCCCATAAACTTCAGTGAGTTTCACTTTTACCTCAGCATTCGTTTGCTTTTTCAGAAATAAATATTCATATTCTGTATCAATATTCTGCTTTATATTCGATTTTTTCCACTGCTGTAGTTGTTCACTTTAAATTTCACTTTCAAACAAATTGTAAGACATTCTATTTTGTAGGTTAAAATTCGACAGGAATTCAAATATTACTTCAATTTCTTTGTTTCGAGCGATGTTATACGTTGTAGGCTATGAAAAATTCACCTCCGAGAAAGAGACCAGCAAGACACGTCGCAGTGGAAGAAAAAGGAGTGGTCGTAAATATATTTAAAGCCTATTGGAAGCAATCGGGTACTTCAAATGTTGACAGTGTTGAAACGACTGCAAAGGCATCAAGTATTATTTTTGATATAATAAATGATCTTATTTTGATATAATTTACAGGAATTAATAAGAGTAGTGTTAATAATATTTTGAAAGAATGTAACACCGAACACGAATTTAATCCAAAAAAGCATCAGAGAAAAAGGGATGTTTCGGACATTGTTAATGAAGAAATTAAAAACAGAATTTGAAGAATTGTTCATTCATTCTATTTTTGAAAAATCCTCGCTATCTAAATTCCTTAACTTGCATTCGGTACAATAGTATTACATGTTTCATAGTACCATATCTATTATTAACTTTTTTTTAAGATTTTATATTTATGGTTAGAAAAAGAGAAACCGCAATAGTATCTTAAATGAAAAAAATTGAAATTATTGCGTGGAAGGCAGATACCTACGTCAAATTATACAATTTCATCTGGAAGGAAGGATTATATGTTATTTGGATGAAGCGTTGATGAATACTGGGCACACAGTAAACAAAGTACAGTCTCCTGACTACAAGACAGGCCTTCGTAGAAGATTGGTCTACGGGCCTCAGAAACTCCTCCGCAGAAGCAAAACGACTTATAATCGTCTAACGAAGGATTTGTAAATAACTGCTCTTTGAATCCAAAAGGACTGGCGATTATGAATGCGGAAAAATTTGAAGAATGGTTTCCACAATTTAAAAGAAAATTTAGTAATCATTTAGAAAGAAGAGTGACTGAATGAAAACAACAAGGAATTTTTAACTCTCGTTAAAGAAAATTCTTCTGGAGCTGAAATATTTGATGTTGTTGAGTAAATAAAAAGTAGCAACAAAAAGGTTCTCAGACTTGCACCATTATCACTGTGAAATGAATCCCATTGTATTCATATGGGCACAAATAAAAGGATAAGTTGTTAGAAACAATGCGACGTTTGTTTTCTTCTCATTATTATGAAAACATTTAGAAATTGTTTCCTTTTATTCTAATAAAGTAAAATTAAACTAATATTTTAGCATTTGCTTTTCTCCCTGTGATTGCAAGATTCAATGCGTAGGAAAAGTGATGTAGCAAGCGTTTTTGTGTTTCATTAAGAATTATCCTGCCAAATTTGAAATAAAAATTACTCCCTTTCAAAGCGAATTTCCGACGATTCTCTCTTGCATACTGAACATACTCTATATCCCCACCGAGTTTCATCCGATTCTGAATTTGGTAACTGAAGAGCTTCCCTTGCAAGTTTAACTTTGTTAGAACATAAAATAATTTTGATGAGTTTGTTATCTTTAAACGAAAAAATAACGCATTTTCTTAATATTTGTCGCCTTTTCCTTTTACAAAAATTTCGTTTACGATAACTTTTTCCCCAAAAGCTTTGAAGTTATTTTTAGAAACAAACATGTAAGATGTTTCTACATTGTAATAAAATCCATTGCTTAAATTGTTTTAAGGAATCTTTAAATCGATGCAAGCGTAGACAAAATCTTATCATAATGTATGTAGACGTATTTCCGAACACTAATTTCAATTGTGTTCGTTTATAACAAAAAATAGATAATATTGCGATAAAAAATACTTTGACTCGGTGATAATCACGTGGTTGTAATTTATTACTCCTACATTCTAATTCTAACATTAAAACTGCGTCAAAAAATTAAAACATTAACGTCAAATGCAATGGCAACGTCAAGAACAAATTTTAACTGCATGTGGAAGAAGTGGTTTACATAACAACTAATAAAAAATTTGAAATAAACCTTTATTTGTATGAGCTTTAAGAGATTTCTTAAACAAAAAGTATGAAACTTTGTTATTTCCTCAGAATGACGGCATTTTAAATGTCTTTGGTAACGCTTCATAGTTGAAATTCAGCATGTTTCAATAGCCTCTGCGGATCAATATATAAATTTATACAACCTTTGTTAAAATACCACAAAGCTCTAATGGGATGATTTTGATTCTTTCTTATTGGATCTAGTGTTATAAAGTGATAAAAAAATAACTTGTAAAAAAAATTGTAGATTTTAACAACTTTCAAATCAGAATCACCCATTATTTGCAAATAAAGTATTTGTGCTGGGGTTATTAGGCTTTATTAAAGTCGGTGTATGCAAAACAAAAAAAAAACGTTGTGTTTGGCGGAATACCTCTGTCTGTCTGGTGAAACAATTATACTTGCGTATGTACATTCAAATGGAAATTATAGGATTACAAATCGTCATTTTAGTTTTAATTAGAAGCGTTGTATTCTAATATTATACAAGCGCCGTTAGTGAAGTCAAACCTAAGTAAAACATTCAGATAGTATGAACTAACTACACCTCACGCTCTCTAACTTCTACGCACAGGTGCACGTCTACCTATGATTTATGTTATTTCTTTACCATATACGACGGTTATAAATAAGCATCCGTAGGAAACGCGACATTGAAATAAATATAAATCAATTATATAAACAGCTTTTACTTACATCCATGTTCCGTTGGGTGGTTTTCGTGTGCCAGCGTACGTTTCTTGCAGAAAATGCGCCACCAAAAAACAAAGAAGCACTCGTAGCATGTCAATGGTGCTTCGAAAGAACTTCATGTTGCTGAAACAATAAAGAGCGCTCTTTAATACTAATATGCGAACGCAATCTTCTTTATTAGATGTGAACATAAAATTAAGTGAAGCAATAAAATACGTCGTAACAACGAATAAAAAAGAAAGCGTACTGATCGAATAGATTTCTATTTTTATTGTTCTCATATAGTGGCAGTGTGCGAAAATGGAAATGGAAAATTTAGGAATTGTTGATTTTCCAAATTAATTAAATAAATTTAGGGTTTGTGCGAATGGGAAGTGTTTCAAGAACTCTGTAAATTCAAATGGACAACGAAGTATGGAATTTTAAACGAGTATTGGAAATTTAAAATGAAACTAACTTGGGACAGCAATATTCGAAATAAATATGGCGATATACAGCTTGACAATGGAAGTACAACCAAACACGAGTTACTTCGATGACAATTTAACTCAAAGTCAGAAATTAAATTTATTGCTACCTCACTCACTGCGATTGTTTAGGATCATAACAAATTTTGATAATCTTTTCCAGAAATACATTGATGACGAGAGACAAACGGAAACTTCTATTTTAGAGGTAGCATAATGCAATACGATGCTGGGACGCAACTGACGTGCAGACTCTATGCTATTTTCACCACAAACAACTACAAATTTAAATTTTAATGACAAACAATACGACTATCTTACGAAAAATAATTAATTTAGGAAATTGCACTGAGATATGCTTAAAATTATATTGAAGATTGTTGTGGGGTAATTTTACATTTAATTTGATGTTTTAGGAGGTGAGGAAAAAGCAGTTATTTGACCGTTCCACCACTACCGTCGTTAACAGGACCTATAGTCTACATCCTTACTCCCACACTCTAAAGGTAATAGGATAGAAAAAGAATATCGGCTTCTAAAAGCATACATATTGGAACCACTACGCGTGATCAGCGTGATGTATGCGTGGCGCCAGTTACAGCTAACCTGGATGCAGGGAATGATAACATTATAGTGGATGTACATACTCTCGTAATGAATTGTGTTTATTTGCTTTAAGAGCAACTGCAATTTTCCCGCGAAACGGTGGAAATTGCTTTAAATCAATTGCGATGTAAAAAGAAAGGTTATTCCAGTGAGCTTCGACTTAAGTCAGATAATATGAATAATTGAAACGATTCAAATTACAGAGAAAAGGGGAAATAGCGGTAATGAAAGCGAGTATCCGGACAATTTCACCTTTCATTGTACTACTAGCAATCATGTTAATCTCCCCGTGTACTTCTAGAATCTAGAAGATTATCTACAATCTACACCACCTGTTCATTTCGCACTAAGTACGTAATTATTAGATTATTATATTGCATGCAGCTTCAAAATGTACTCAGTTTACATTGCTGTAATGTACCTCACCTTTAATCACTATCAATGTTCAAATATTATTGATTAATTTCTAAGCAATAAGCAATTTTCCTTATTGTTAGTCAAATAGGATAATATGTTTCAATTGTATGCCATTGTAGTTATTTATTAGCGATATTCTCGTATACCATCTTGCTTCCCAATTCGTAATATCTTAGTTAAACTTCCTCTTCCGGATTCTTGTAAACAATATCGAATCTTGAATTTTTGTAAATTAATATATAGGGTATCATGTCATTTTGAAAGGCAGAAGAGCTTAAGTAGGAACCAGAAACGATACAGTGAATTTGCATCAATAGTTACAATAAAGCAACTACAGAGTAAGTTGTGTGTGTTTCTTTTGGGGTAGCCGTTACAAATTCGTGTCGGAAGTGGGATCCGAAAAGATTCCGAATCATTAGGACAAGAGTGACCAGGAGGACAAAAAAAACATTTATCAAGTCATCCAACCATACCATGCGATTCATCGTAGTCTCAGTAGTTCATACGTAGGTCAACGTATCTAAGTTTATCTTCTCTACTCGCTGAAGCCGATACTACTAGCTTTAACGAAAACTCACAAAACGGAAGCAACATGTCCATCTCAATCGACCTCGCTGCAAAAATGCCCATAAAATTCGACGGAACCGAATCAAAACTATACGAGTTCACCGACTATTGCTCAAATCTCATAGTCTCGTCAAAACAGAACATAAACCCATACTATTTGCTATAAACGAAACAAAACTAACAGATAATGCACGACTAATCGTTCGTAATCGTTCATTTAATGATTGGGCAGCTCTAAAAAATCATTTATTAGATATGTACAGTGAAAAACGCACGATTGGTCAGTGGCAATTGGAACTAAATTCTTGCTAATAGTTAGCTAAAAGTTGAGAATTGTTATATAAAACTTGTAAACTCAGTAGATTCTAATCTTTCTGAAGAAGCACGTGCTGCTTGCATTCAATTACTTAAGAATGCAGCCTTAAGTGTATTCTTAACGGGGTTAAATAAAGATTTATCGTTAATAGTAAAAGCGCAGAAATAACAACAAAATTCAAAAATAGTGATTAACAAGTACCGAAATGTAAACAATTCATTTACCAAGTTGTGTAATTTCTGTAAAAAACCTGGACATACGACATTTAACTCCAGGTTTAGACAAAACTAAAAAGGGACAACAAATAAGAGACATTCAAAACAGTAATATTCAAATCGTCAAATTAACTCAAGCTCCTTATAAATTACTAGGTCGAGTTGCTTTAGACGACATACATTGAACTAAAGCAAAAAATGCGGTTCCAGCACGATGGTACTCCAGTGCATTTTCCGATCGCTGAGAGTATTTATACGGAAACATTGAACAAAGCTGGATAAGGGACGGACCTGTATCATGGCCTCTAAGATGACCTGATTTAATCCTTCTTGATATCGTTCTTTGGAGAATTTGGAGCAATTTTGGACCTCAAGGATCTGCAACAACTCAAGGATTCTCGAAATAGTTAAAATGCAAGGTTTTAAATGATACTTCACAGTATATTCAAATGCATGGATTAATAACTGTGGATGCAGTTTGAATGTACGATTACACTCCTGAAGCTAAGGCACAGTCGAAACAATGGACTGCGAAGGGTGAATTGGTTCCAAAAATAGTGAACATTGTTTCATCGATGGGGAAAGTGATGGCGACTGCTTTTTGGAGTCAGTTAGTCAAGGAGGCATCTTACGCATTATCAATTGACAAGGTGAAGGCAGATATTGCAGAAAAACGGGCACATCTGAAGAAAAAGAAAGGTCCATGCGGTGGAATCGTGGCTGCTGTAAAATGAACGCTTCATTTGAGTTTTTGCGCTTGTTTGTTTATTCATAAATTACATTGTTTGTAATCTGCGAAACCATTCATCTAAGAATCACAATCTGCCTTCAGTTCTATTGGTAAAGTGCATAAATATCAAGCATTGAAATACTTCCTAAGTGTGTAGTAATTTTATTTACTTCTTTTGCGGTAGTTCATTTAAACTATCGCAGTAAAAGAGATTCACACATCAATCACACGGTGAATATCATTGTATATCAAGAAGGAGGTGATAACTTGCTCTTATAGTGAATGAAGAGAATTTGCCGACAACATTGGAAAACAAAAAAGAAGTTGGCGAACGTGCCGAAACATAATAATAGTAACTAGTGTGCCAGCGGCTTTTAAAAGCTGGGTCATAATTTATTTCAAATCACTCTGTTATTCATATTGTTAGTTTTCCATAGCAATACAACATTGTATGGTATGTATTTACATCGATGTATATTTCGTTGGGAACTACATATATGTGTGACTGCTTTCTATCAGCAAGACTCTAGTGGCAAGATAAATTGAACTCGCTTTTCGAGAAGAATCGTGATTAGAATCTAGGTAGGTAATCGTCGTTTCATGCATAATTGCGTCGATGAAATGTGATGAATTTAGAAAGATAATATCATAACAGAACATTGGCTTACTTTTTTATATCCGTAATGTTTAGAAGCTGATTAGGTATGTTGTAGCTCATTTGTATAATTTATGAAGCTACGTGTTATGCGATTTTCAAGTTAGTAAACTAATTACGCGAAATTAATCATCGTCATTAATCAGTAAACTAGTAGATAAAATATACAGGCTGACACATTTTCGGTCATCACCGTGGAGATTTCGCTTATTATTAGAGATAGAGGATAGGTTTAAATTTGGCAGAGATGTTAAATTACATTTGATGTTTATTGGCGTATCTTATAAACTTTAAAGCATCTTTTACAGGTCACCAAACATTTAACGTTGAAGGCTTAGAGAATGGCCTTACTCTGAAAGCTGAAAATGAAATTCATTTATACAGTTACATAGTATGAATGAATTTCATTTTCAACTTCCACATTTTGCAGTAACGTATCTTGAATATCGACAAATTGTTCGCTGCGTTGCTAAATTTCATGAAACTAGTGTAGTAGTGGTGGGCTCAAGAAAAGAACTGCTGAAATCATAGACGCATAGATCATTCACCGCAAAAAGTCAATTAGAATGCTTTCACAGGAGACTTATTTGTCAGCATATTCTTAGAAAAGATTTCGAAAGATATCCATATAAAGTTCGTATTGTACAAGAACCCAAACCCATTGATCACGTAGTGGGAGTGCAATTGCTTTGGAAACTACATCAATAATGGTAATATCCTTGACAAATCCTTCTCCTCAGACGAAGCGTGGTCCCACTTTAATGGTTTTATTAACAAACAAATCCTGTGTATATTGGTCTTTGAACATTTACTGAAATTCTTTTAGAAAATCTGGGTTTACTGGCTGAATCCGCGATATAATTATCTGAGTCTGTTGACGTTTTGCTCTCAGTTGCATGAAGCTCCTTGTGGCCTGCTTCATGTTGTACCGCTGCTGTGAGAAGCTCAGGGTCGGGTTTTTATAAGTATGGATCGGCGTGGATGGGCGGGAAGTACGAGAGTGCGGACGTTGAGACGGATTACACAGGTAACTACCGGTTGTAATTGGAGGATTCGAATAGGAAAGAATTCCACTGAAGATGTAACATATAACCATCGTCTCATGTGATGTGATGTTTATGGATTCCGGTAGATTGTCGGATTTTTCTAGAATAATAGTTGGGCCCACGGAACAGAAGTTTGGTATCGCTAATTAACATCTGGCCAGCTGGTATTCGGCCAACGCAGAGCACGCAGCTATTTAGTGCAATGCTCCGTTTTGTTTCCCCGACGTATACACTACCACAAGAACTAGGGATCCGATAAACGTCCTGGATGTGTAAGAAGAGTTTTGTCTTTGACTAACGGTAATAAATTGGAGATCAGGGGTTTAAAAATTGTTTTGATATTACATCTCTGTTTACATCTCTATTTTGTCGATAACACATTGAATGTTGTGCAAAAAAACGATACTGACCGCAGGATCTTTACTGGAAGAGGTAAGTTGTTTGGGTGTACGATGACGATACATCGTTTTTGCCTGTCGCAATTCTTGTGCGAGAACGTTGGGCTGGTAAATGGAAAAAAAAAGTAATGTGTTCGTTACAGCTTGTTCCTGTGACGGATGATGGCGAGAAAAGGTGCTCAGATAGACCGGCTCCCAATATACTGTATGTCCTAGTTTGTCGTTGGGATGGCGAAATACGAGGACATCCAGAAATGGGAGTCGTCCATCTAAGTCAACCTCCATGGTCAAACGCATATCCAAATGTTGGGTGTTTAGGAAGGTTAGAAATTCGGGTAGGGATTCCCGTCCATGTGGCCAAATATTAACAAAAGTTCCCATTCCAGACACCGTCCAAATTATCACCGACATTTTATTAGCCCACGACAGGCACACCAACATAGTCGAGCTGGTAAACGCATGCCTAACCTCCACCTATTTACAATTCCGTGGTAATTGTTATAAGTTTCTGGAGCTGTCATGAGTTCTTCTTTGCCTCCAATCGTCGCTAACATTTTCATATCATCTTACCCTTTAAAACCGAAATGTTGGCTCAGATATGTGGACGACATCTTCATCATCTGGTCGAGACCGAGATGTGATATCAAAACAATTTTCAACACTTATCAATATTCTCAAATTTATTGCCGTCAAAGACAAAACTTCTTTTACACGCCCAGTCCACAAGTCCGGGACACGAGACGGTTGATCAGCACACATGTGGCAGAACGCACAAGTTCTCGAAAAGTCTAAGAGGCTATTGAAATCAACAAACATCCCATAAATCTCAAAAGGAGACGATGGTTACAGGTTATATCTTCAGTGGAAATCTCTCCTACCCAAATCCTCCAATCACAACTCGTCTCAGCACCCGCGGTCTCGTGTGCTCCGCGCTCCCATCAAACCTTATAAAAACCCAACCCTGAGGGACGATGATCATTCTCTTCACAGCAGCGGCTCAGAGGAAGCTCTATAAAACTCATTGCTAAACGTCGGCAGCCTAATGCAATTACGACGCAGTGTCAACTAGGATATCTAGATTCTTTAAAAGAAAGCAACGACTGCGGCAGTCTACAACAACATCCACTTATTACAATTGTTTGCAAAATTCTTTTACTTTTAGTAGGAAATAGTTTTTTATTCCACTAATTTTATTTTATTATAACTTAAATTAGCACATTAGTGCTTTAAATAGAAGCTCTACTGTCAGATATGTCAACTTAATTTGAGGTTTCAATTTTGGTATGCCTTGAGCAAGATTTAACTGTTAGTTGTAGTTGTAACCAGCATAAACAATAATAAAAAAAAGGCCCCCTCGATTACGTTTCCTTTTGCATATATATCATATTGCATTACAACCACTGACGTGACTATCATAATCTGTTTTAAACGAAAGCTGTATAATAATATCGGTCGATTTTACATAATGGTTTGACTACATCAGTTAATTGAGTATTAAAAGAAAATCATTTTTGGAACCTTAAAAGAATCACAAGAAATACCATACATCAAAGGTCGAAGATATTTGTTAATAAATGTAAGCATTTCAAGAAAGATCCTAGTGGTCTGATAATTTAAACTTTTAAAAAACCATCGTTCGTTGCGATAGTTGTTACAATTAAATGCAATTATATTTTTTAAAACTATGTTCGTCACTTTAAATTAGGCGCCAAAATCACTTAGGGCGGCACTAAAGGAATTATGTGATAGTAGAAGATAGTAGAAATAATCTTTTAACACTGACGTAAAACTGTAACGTATAATAGCCAAAACCTTTGAAGATAATGAAAACCCTCGATTTTCAATTTCGCCGATCTGACTTCTAATAGACGTTAAAAGTTTTCCGCTCTGTACACTTTCCATTCTGGTCTACTAATCGCTAACGACATGATGCCAATATCAATAAATAATAATAATAACATATTCGTTAATCGAACGGAAATGATATATAATGGTTGAATAACGGTGAGAAGACCGACAGGCTCACTTTAAAATTTCAAATCACTCGAATCATTACGTATATACGTATATGTGAATTTCAAATCGTAGAAAATGGGGATTGCCATTTATATTCATCTCAGATTTTTTCGTTTTTTATTTCTTATACAAGATTATCAGATGTGCATATTCTACTCACGTTTGAAGTTTCGCAATTTATAGGATATTTCGAATTTTCGCGACTAGATAATATCGAATGTAAACGGCAATTAACTTTATCTTTTGTTCTTGTATTTGTTCCAATAGCAGTAAATCAGGCTTTGGGCAACGATTGGTATGATATCATACCTTGTTCTGTATTACATTTTTTTTACATTACAAATCCGAATTATGGATTCGGAAGGTTTTAAAGCATGATGCTATTCTTTTAAACATTCGGGAACAACCAGTGAAATATCCGACAAATTTTTAGTTAACATGTGACGTTGTCCTTCACTTAGCAGCAAGTGTCTATTTTACTTTATTATTAATTGTAAAAGTATTATTTTCCACCGGTTCTTTCAATCCGCCGTTCTTCCAATGATGCGTTGTCCAGGTATCGACATTAATTAAGTGCATGGACATCTTTAACTTTTCTGGATGTGACTTGGAATACAAAAAAAACAGCTATAACGCATTCTAGATAACTTGAAACGCACACAGAATGAAAATCATGTTAAACATATCAGCATATTTACAGCTAGGGCGATGTAGTATTTTTGTTAGTTAAGCATCCAGACACATGTCCGTTTTTGGCGTTCACACATCAGAGGCAATCAATTCAATTCATAAGCAAAATTATTCAAAATTATTAAAATTATCCATTTATTGCGAAAATATAGTTTAAATATCTCGGGGCTTCGTCCTTATTCCGCAGTTAATATTATGAAATGAATTCATACAATAAGCTGGAATGAAACGTTTTGACCGACATCAAATCGGTAGTTGTTGATGTGGCAATGATAATTCGCCTGACCAAAGAACCAATCACGGTCTTTTGGAGATACGATTTTCCCGCGTCTTTATATAACAGATTTTAATTTTTTTAATTTCGTCTCTTACTCCACTCCATAGTCACTTCTGTAAAAATTAAATTTGCTTTTTCTGTGGAGAGTGCAATGATGATATCAAAAGAAGAACATCCTTTAATAAACTTAATGTCTCGACACAAAGAAAACTAATACGAGGCAAAGCAATTAGAAAAATAATTGACGGAATCCCAGTCAGCGATCCTCGTACTGTAGCTAATAGTTTTAATGCATTTTTTCTATATATTCCCGAAAAAATTACCTCAACAATCATTCATTTTTCTAGCTGTACATTAACGTTATCAGCCGATATAACAATAAATTTTTAACCGGACCCGATGATATTGTGCCAGCTTACAATTACAAAATTTAAAGTATTTTTGGTAGATGTTTTAGTGTACTTGATTAATTTATCTTTTACTTCTGAAATTTTTCCGGATATCCCGAAGCAGATCGCGATCCATCGCGACAAGTAGCTGTAACTTCATTGTTTTTTAAGATATTGCATAGGTTAAACTTTGATCTGGATAAATTCAAGATTATTACCGATAGTCATCACGGATTTTGACAACCTCTATAGCGCTAATCGAATGCTACTGCCATATTCTTGAAATTGAAAATAGAAGAGGAATCTATGTGTATTTTGTGATTTGCAAAACGCTTTCGACTGTGTGCAACGACATACATTGATTCAACAATTAAATCTATATGGTGTGTGAGGAAAAACGGCTGAGTGTCTACATAAATGATACAGTTCTCCTTTTACCAAATGTAGATTTGACGATATGTACCTGGTGATCTGGCAGTGTTAATTACTTATCCGAAAATAACTAAATTCAAAACGCAAGATAAGGCAAATACTATTGTGGCAATTCTGTGTGACTGGTTTGCATTTATAAAATTTTCGTCAAGCCTGAAAAAAAACGATGCTTCGTAGAGAAAATCTACATGATGCATTTATATGTAAATTACTTGGGAACTGTAGTACAACCAAAATTTTAGGAACTCACATCGATTATACCCTACAATGGAAGGAAGACGGCAATCACTTGGTAAAAGAAATCCATTCAAAAGTCTTTGCTTTGAGATGTCTAAAATCGTGCCATGTCGGATTTCGCTTCATTACGCGGAAGCGCATTCTAGATTGTAATACGGTGTCCTTCAATGGGGAACGTCTACAAGTTTTTCTAGCACAGAAAGCGATAGTATGATGTATTAGCGGAATTCATATCGCAGCTTTATGTAAACCATATTACAAAGAGTATCGCATTCTGTCACTACCTTATATATACATACTGCATGGAAGCTTGCTGCTATGTTTTCAGAATCACAGATAACATTTCAGCAAATACTGCCTTCCATAACTATAACACCCGAGAAACGGGTAAGTTACGCACGCCGCAATCATAGTGGATTGGAGTGACATTAACATTTTCTAAGGTTCACGACTTGGGAACTAAGTTGTCCCTGATAGGACTGTATGTATGACTGTATGTATGTATGTATGTATGTGTAAAACGACCCCCTGTAAAAGGAATTATTATATATACAAAATTCAGACAACAATTAATGTTTTTTTCAATTATAATTTCTCTATATTTATTTATAGTTGATTCCTTTAATTTATGTTTATTTTTCGGATTTACTTATCTACTTCTGTGAGCATTATGTAGTTATTTATACATATATATTATATTACATACACATATATTTGTTTTATTGTGACGTTTGACGAATTATAAGTACATTTGTATCAAATAATAATAAATAAAAAATAAAAACTTTCCTAAATTAAAAAAAAATGCTGCGTGTGGCAGCCTGGCAGTGTAGGATCCAACCTAATACACTTTACACACACCAACAACTTTCCGGTTGTTTCCCATCGGCTGGTATATTAAAACGTCTGATATGTTATCTTAAATATTGTTATGCTTTTAAACTAGCACTTAGAAATGGCAGCTAAAAATCCTAAATTTAAAGAATTAATCGATTTTTTTAAATTTTTTAATTTTTAATTATAGGACCTGACGCTTCGAGAACATTTAAATAATAAAGGAACTCCAAAATAGAGTTTTAAATTCGACACACGCTGCTTGTAGAATAGAAATTTCAAGTCAAATTAAAAATTCCGACTATTCTTTGACGAAACTAGGAATGTAACAAACTGGTGTCAAGGAGTAACTATATTTGGATATATATCTTTGATGGCAGAATTTATGAGCGCTTTTGGGGATTTAAACGAATTAAAGATGGGCGGCGTTTACGCAAATATTAAAAATCTTTGTGTACATTATACTCACTACTATACCCACCAGTGCAGTGTGCGTAGTTTAATAACACTGGGCAACAGCCAAAATGTATCTACAACAAAAATCGGCTAAGTCTTAGTATTTTTGGTGTGCTGATACCGAAAATAAACTTCTCTTATAATTAATATTAGTTCAAGTTTTAAAGATACGTGATGTAATGTGTCCCTATGTATTAACACTGTAATCGCATGTCTACCTTGTACTGAACAGCCCCTGTATACAAACAAAAGACAAACGCCACTATTGGAATTGAATAGAAAACTCTCGAATCTTCTCGAATATTCTCTAAAAATCTAGAAGTCGTATTTGGGTACATAAGCAGCGACAAAGCGGAGAGGTCAGAAATTCCCAAGGATAAGTGCAGCAAAAATTAAAGAAGGTATTTTTGTTGGTCTACAAATTCGAAGTATTCCGAAAGCCGAACACTTTGACAGCGCTCTAACAGATATTGAAAAAAATGCTTGGAATGACTTTCGCCTCGTGGTCACTAATTTCTTGGGAAATAAAAAAGCTGAGAATTATGTTGCTCTTATTGAAAATATACTGTCATCGTATGGGTTGCAACATGCCTCTAAAGATCCATTTCCTACACACCTAGATGTTTTTCCTGGAAACTGCGCAGCTGTAGGTGATGAGCACAACGAACGCTTTCATCAGGATATATCAACAATGGCGGGAAACTGGAATACTTTCATGCTTGCCGACTACTGTTGGACTCTTGTAAGAGATGCTCCAGAAACAATTCACAAAGGAATAACAAAAAGACGGCACATTTAGTGACTCTAAAAATGCAAAAGTATCTATTTTTTATTATTTTGCTAAACGTAACATAAAAAAACTGGAAGTAAGTTTTTAATTTCATTGTCATTTTTGTATTCAGCGCCCTAAAATTAACAAAAAAATGCACTTTTCAAACAAGATACAACAAATTCTGTCGGCAATACCTGCTTTATTTCAAAGGCTACTGTAAGCTTTTTTTTAAATCGCGCCCCGTCGCCAAAATGTCATGAACCACCACTATCATACGCTGAAAAAAATCAGAGAGGCATAAAGACGCTTTCATAATTTTTTTGTTAAAAAAATTAATTTAATATATTTTAACACTGCAGGTACGGGAACGAGAGTAAAACCGATTCCATAAATCAGTGTTAATTCTCTAATTTTAGACATCTGCAATTTAATTGGCTGCTTTGAAAATAAAAAAAAGACTACTTTTTAACGGTTTCTGAAGTTCGAGATGTTAATCATTCAGTGTGAAAAGGATTGACAGAGTGTAAATTGCATCTGGCTATCTTAAGTAACGCCTCAATTTTGTAACTAGCTTTGCGTGTTACTGCTTATTCATAGGCGTCGTTTAGTTTACGCCGCAGTTGCAATAGTCACATTGTTGTCAGTTTTAACAGCAGGTTGTTAAGACGTTGATTTAAGGTTAGGTGTAAAGAATGTCGATTGTAAAATGAAAACATTAAGCGGAAGTGAATTTTTTTAAGTAAAAGATGGGACGACTATATAAACAATATATTGAAGCAGATAGATTCCTTTCGAGTAGCTTATTTGGGCGATATATTTACTTAATATTGTACCATATGTGTAAAATAAAATACATAATCAAGAGCTAAATTTATTTCTATTTCTCTACCGTAAAACGCCCCTAAATGTTTACAATAGTAGAGGAATATAATATTATGATCACTGTAAAGTGTACAATTTATAAACGATTAACACTGAAACTGCATATACTTGCAGTTCTGAATGTTAACATTTAGGTTAACTTTTTGAGAACATTTAGCATCCATGAGAGGTACTTTTTACCATTCTTCGTGCGTGAAAATGTTTAGTGAAACTTACCAATGGTATATATACCATTTTGGAGTATTAATATTGACATTTGATTTTGTACGGTGCAACAATTACAGCCCTGTGAAATCTGTAGAACGTTAGATTATTACCCGAGGTGGTTCTTCAGATCTATTGTAGTTCCTCTCGCATTGGATCAATTACATTAGCTTTGCTTTCTTCGCTAGATTTTGCAGTGTTGTGAGTGATCTTTTTACATGGGTTTCGCCTTTTGGATATTCCGAGCTCATTTCTGAGAGGCGTAGTCCTGCGAGTGCTATACAGTCCCACGGCAATCTCTTCTTCCGCCTGGTAGAATCTACATGCTGTTTCCTCTGTCAGGTCCAGATTGTTCATGTACTTCTTGAGCATACAGTGTCCTGTTAGCCGACCCACTATTGTTCTAACAGACTGTCTCTGCTTAGTAGGTCCGCTGTAAATGTAGACCTGTGTCCAATCAGAAATTGTTTGGTCTTTCTCTGACCTGGAATAATTCCACCAGTCTTGAGATTTCTTATCTTTCCATTGTTTAGTGGTTGTCTTTACTACTTCCCACAGAATGCATTGGGCGAGTTGACGAGCCTACCGGAGCTAATTCGTCTGCCTTTACAATCCCTCCATGGCCTTCGTGTCCTGGTATCCAGGCTAGAGTCATCTTAATTCGGCTTCCCAGCGTACTGAGCGCATTCGTGCAGTCCTACACCGGTTTCAAATTCACCAGTGTGGAGTCTAGCGCTCTTATTACTGCTTGACTGTCTGATCAGATAGCAATAGATCGATAGATCTTTTTGTCGGTCTAATTCTTCAATACATCCCAGCACTGCTATTATTTCGCCTTGAAGTGCTATGGCGCTTTGAATTAGGCATTTCTACAACGTTAGTATACTTCCAAAAGTTGTTATTGAAAAAAAATAAGGGCGATAGACGCATTTCACTAAAAATTAAAAGAAACTGTAAACTGAGGCAATGGTATGAGTGATGCGTACCTCACAGAACTTAGGCCACTATAGATCCATCATACATACTCTCTATATTGAAAATTTGCCCTAGCAGCTACTAGATGAAGCCGTTCCTCACCTAGCAAACTTACAACGATGCGAAAGTCCTTCTGGACAGTTTCACGTATGTGAATGCTGCCTGTGAGTGAACGATATAATCAGGTTATCCTAGAAATACAAGTTGAAGGCCCAAAATCCTTATCATCTAAAGATTATAGAAAATCAAAAGGATTCGACATCATTACTATTGGAGGAGACAAACTCTTAAAACGTTTGCTTTAATGAACCAAAAGCTTCCTCCTACTGAGATTGGCCAAACGTTATGGCTAAAAATTTCAAAAGTGCAGAGAGGAAGATTTGTTTCCTTAAATTTTCTGGCTGCTATACTAAACGTTAATGAAGTTGGCATTGATCATTCATGATGAAATAATGCAACAAGTTTACACCGGAAATGTAATTACATTCGCAGATTCGAATTTTGTCAACCCACCAAGAGTTCCAACACTTCATTAATTTTTTTTTACTTTTACTTTACTATATCTCCAACAAGTGAAATAATTAAAATTACAAACTGATTATAACCCATTGACGAGTAAATAATAAATTCCTGGTCTTACCTTCCCTTTTCTTATTTTGCTTATCTATTTAATCAGTCGTTTCATTGATTGGCGATTTTCAACAAGATTTTCGCTTTGTGAGAGTCTCAAGTTATCTAGACCGCGTTGTGGACAGTTCATGAATGTGACATCGCATTTGGTAGGAAGGATTCAGACACTGTCACTGTCCGGTGTACGAAGGAGTTAATAACTGAGAACTTATATGGCGCGTAATGATGGAAGGTGGTATCAAGATTATATGGGCTTTCGATAAACGAAGTGACCTAAGCTGCCATCGGAGTTATGTGCGACTAGTATGTCAAGGAACACCGTCATGTTCTACCTCCATAGTGAAATTTATGTCCGGGTCTTGATTGAAATGGGCGGCGAATGCCTCTGAACCTAACAATCTTCAGCTCATTTTCATAATAAGGATACTAGCAGCAGCATCAACAAATACCTTCATCCAATCAATAAATTAGTGAACACTGATACTAATTTAGCTATCGCTTATTTTTCCTATATCCACAAGGTAATGAATAGAATCGGTAAAATTTTGAAAAAACAAAACATCAAAACGATCTCCAGACCCCTCTCAACGGTTTCAGAAATTCTTCCGTCTCCAAAAGACAAATTTCCTCCCTTAGCAAGTACAGATGTTTATAGGATCCCTTGCTCGTGTGGTATAGTGTATATCGGCTCTATCAAAACCTTTCTAACAGAACACGAACGTTGTGCTAGAACACACGGATATATAGAAGCCCGTCATCTGTAACGGCCGATCTTCGACTGAAACTGATCGCGATACCCATGTAATGACCAACAGGCTCCCCCGATATAAAAGCGTGCTGCTCCCCTTGTATACATCGTAGCTGATTTTTGCCTCTCGCGTCGTTCACATGCTGAAATACCGTGATCAATTGCTTCCCGCTCAGTTAGTTTCGCCTCTGACGTGGTTCATACGTTGAGTTAGCGTGCTAACTATGGCTTACCACCTTTTCTTCTCCCGAAGAAGACCTATATTATTGTGGACGAAACATGAAGTTTTTGGTTACCTACCATGACACGTTCCAAACCCAGAACACGTTTAGTTTTAAGTTTGAAATGAGTTTAAGTTATTTGTTATAATAATTTTTTGTTATTATTCAACATTTTATGAAACTTCAGTATGAAGAGCGTTGTAATTCCGCAATTTTAGTGGCTTTCTTTGAAATTGCCGTTACTGTACCTTTCCACGAAATATAAACTTTTAAATTCATTTGGTGTCCGGTTTCGCAAGAACCTCTTTAGACGTTTTTAATGCGTGTAATTGAAAACAATAATAATTGCCGTACCGGAACCGAGGCTGGCAATTATGAGATCGCAACTCTTTGATAATTACGCTTACACAGAATCATTCGTAATAATCAGTGTCACCTGACGACCAACGTCGACTATCTTTCCGACACCTTACTGTCTCATGAGTTACGGTCCTTAAGTGGTGCGGTTGTCGTTCACTGCACACCTGGAGAATCGCGTGGGACCATTAGCGAGATAATTGCGAGGCAAAAATACTCGAACGACAATAATGCCACCGACATATGAGCCTAATTAGCCGATATGTGCGTGTGTTAATTAACAGATAAAAAAAATGTACGCGGAGATAAGTTAAAAATACTAAAGTAGGTTAGCGAGTACTTTATGTTGGAGAATGCGTGGAATTGGAATTTTATGCGAAAACCAAAAATACGCATGTCTGATTTATTAGCCAGTTAATTTATAGAACTAATACCAAATAATTTTTACATTTGTTTCTTGGTCTTATTAAAGTAGTTCTGTTTTGTATATAGCAACAAACGCAGAAAAGTTTATTTAGGCGATTAAAGTTAAAGGATCGAGGTTCACTCTTTGTGAGATCATTTTAGACAAAATGTGTTCTTTATTAGAAGTATATGAATGCGATCGGTTTCGTGAAAAACCTGGCTTTTTCACGAAATTGGTCGCATTTATTAGAAACGTATAAATCAAGGAATTATGTGAAAGGGGACCCGCTATTAATATTAAAGAACACAGATAATTTGCTTATTGCCAGCGATCTGCTTGCCGATTTCATAAAAGTATTAATTACATAACAAACATAATCACAAGTGAAATTCTCATGGTAGGAGCTGAAAATGAATTACCAAGTACGCACTATTTTTTTTAATAATGACTAAAAAAGCGCTGCCTTAATAGCGATTATATGCAACTAATTAGCATGTTGAAATATATTCAATTAGTCTACGTCATAAACTATTAAAGTTTAAAGATTACTTTTGAATACATTACTTACTAGGATCGTTTAAAATAGCACTAAGGTAAATACAGGAAGTGCGAAACATTTTCATATGTGAAAAACTAAACTGCTATATAATTAAGTAATAAATATACAACCGCTGTACAAATTTATGAGAAGACATTGCCTGCTCTCTTGTACTTCTTATTTACTAGCTATGATTATAAATATGAGAGTAGGTTGTTTGCTGTTTATTCAGCTCTTAAATAATAACTGTTAAGGTTTGCCAAAGAGATTGACTTGGATTTATGGCGTAACTGCTAAAAATTTGCATGTTTTATAGCAAAGTGCGTATATTACATTACAACGTCATTATAGTACATACGAACCGATGTATAAATGTTGAATACACCTACTTTCAAGAAATACTACGTATTTTTATTAAATTAATTATATTACATTACATATTATTTTATTACGCACATTGAGAGTAATGGAGTAATACAGCTCACATTTAGAATTCATATTTTATTTATTGTAATTTATTCACGATACCTTGTATCAATTTTAAATGAATTAGTTAGCTCGTAACCAGAATTACTTGCTTTAATCTTGCTTGAGCTAGTAAAATGATGTAAATGCAAACTAACTTAAGGTAAAATAAAAGTGTACATTAAGGAAAAGGGTTTATTGATTCAAAGATTTTTCAATACGAGCAAAGAAATATTGCTTTCTACCAAAGAAATTTCTTTTTTGATAGTCTTTTTTTAACTCAAAAAGCACTAGACATTATATCAACAAAACTTGATGCTTGAAATATCAACATTTATATATTTGAATCAAAGAAATTGATAGCAATGAAGTCATGAAAACAACAAATCTAATTCTTTTAAAGAATTTAGGTTTCCGGGTTGAAACCACGTCGTAGCCGAATGAGAATGTCAATGTTTCGCTCTCATTTGCATGGAGATTCTTCTGGGCTGCTACATATTGTCTCGCTGCTGTCAAAAAAGTTACCGTGGTTACTCGGGGTTCGGTCTTTATAAAGTTGGGTAGGTGGGTGGAGCGTGCAAGATGGGTTGTGATAGGCGGATTCCGATAAGAGGGATTTCCACTATAAGAAGAATCTTTTTACAACATCGAGACAACGTGGAGCAGCCCAGAAGAAGCTCTATGCAACTGACAGTGAAACGTCGGCATTCTTATGCAATTACGACGGGGTTTCATCCCGGAAACCTAAATTATCTAAAAGAAAATATCGACCGTGGAAGTCTACAACAACATAAACAGACCCAATTGTTTCACTTTAAGAAATTGAGTTTCAAAATGAAAAAAAAGAACTCACATCTTTAACCAAAGAAGTAGTTAGAATGGCTTGATTGTGATAGCAATTACAACTTAGAACTAAACAGTAAATTTTGTATAAGAGATATTTAAGAATACATAAGCAAAAAAATGTTGCTAATATGATTGCTCATGGTATTGATGCAATCCCCCATAGTAGGAGCAATGTGAAAGAGAACTCTAACTAGCCTACCCAGCGTCATCAGTGTAGTTGGGACCTTATCTCTACATACATCGCTGTTTGCCACTCGGCTTATATTACCCTCCTTCAAGAACGACGAGCCAGACGTATCTCCTGGTGCCATCGAGTGCTAAGAAGTACAAGCGCCTGCCGCCCAGAGAACATGTCGTTCTTGAAGGAAGGTGCAATCAAGAAACACATTTCCTTGACTTCAAGAAGTCATTTCTTCATTCAACCAATCCTTTTCTTCTGTATAGGCGCTTATACGCAGACTTGCCTTGTACTTGGCATGTAGAATAAATATTATCTGTCGAAATATTATGATATATTTACAAATAAACAATTAGGTATTAAAACATGAACACTAATGGCACAAGGTCCTCGTAGAAAATTACGAATTTTCCTATATAACGCTAGTTTATTTCTAAATGGGAAAGTTGAAAATGTAATAAAATACAGTGTGTTCTATGTAAAACAACAGATAGGTCACTAATTCATTACTTACTAATCACCACGTTTATCCAGACATATTTTTGAAGGACAAATGATATCTGTTACATTATCTAAAAATTTTGATTTAGCATTTACGCAGCAGTAACTATACAATTCCAGATGATTGGGGTACCTCCATCTTATTAAGATAAGTATTCCGCGTTTTCTTCATCATTTTATTAGCACATTATGTACTGAATATAACTCGTTCAGGGTGAGTGAGAGCTCTGCAGTAACCTCAACATCTGACTAAGATATATAAACACATGCAATCTTAATTTAAAACTTGTAACAGGACCCTTCTTTAACCCAAGACAAAAATCTTTTAAAAACGTTGGGGACAAGACATGCTACTAGGTAACAGCTGTTTACACGTCGTCGACCTAGCACAATGTAAACTTCGAAAGTTGTAACTGCCGTGTTTACGTTAAAATGTCTTCTGAACCACCCAATTTATGTGATATTCCTGAAAAAACGCTGCGTTTTAAAAATGACAATTGACTGTAATTCATTCATTGAATCACAACCGCCTGGAACTATTTATGGAAAGTATTCTCATTACCACCGTGTTAAATAGTCGCATGCCATCTGGATAAACAAATACATATTTCCGAAAAGGTACTAAGTTTTATTCCTTTAAGGACTATGTTTTCATGATTATACGACTCGAAAGAGTGATAGGTTTATGAACGTAAGTAATTAATTTTTTTAGTTAGATAACATTAAACTTTATGGTAAATTTTTTGTATGTTACATCCAGTATATTATCATCATTTCCGGATACATTAAGAATTCTGTTTGACTTACCTATGCGTGTTTTCAACGAAGAATCCATGCGGTAAATACGCACCTTATGGAAAGCAGTATGCAGCCATGCAAAATATACGTATGTAGTTCTATTAACACGTCTATTTGTCTGCTCTAACAAACTAAGAGGAAACTACGAAGATAAACTAACGTCACCGACTTTTATAGGACAATACATCTTCTCTATAATTACTTTCAGGCATGTAGTGAAGATTGAGCAATGGTATTTTAGAGAGACAAACATTTTGATCTTTTATGTAGGTAAGCATAAAACGACCAGTGACTTTAAATCAAATCTTACACGCACACGGTTCTTGTAAAGCTTAATTTATTTGAAAACATTCGTCTACCACGTATACTTACGTGCATGCATAAACTACGTCGGAGTAAATTTTAAATCTATGTGTATATGCTTTCTGATGAAGCATAAAATCTAAGGGATTACGACTTTACAGCATTTGATGAAATTACTATTCGGAAATGAAAATGAAAGCAAAGTAAAAAGCGTAAAATACAGTTCCTAATTCCATCCAATTTTATGTGAAAGTTTTTATTTTGTAGAAGACTAGCAAAATGTTAATGTTTTCAGCAAGAACGAAAACAAAGTACTCCGTTTAATTCAAACTTTATTAATGAAAGTAGTCTCAATTTTAGGGAAAATAATGTATATTTACTTTTTTTCTACAGAATTATATGCTTTGATAATTTAATATAGAAGAGGCAGTACAAACATATTTTATGTAGTGTAATTACGAAATTCATTATTTTAAATTAATTACTTATGTGGACCAGAGAAGCTCTAGCAAAGACTCAAAAAGATGAATGTAGGCAGTTTTTGGAAAATTCTTAAATATTAACGGAACACAATTTGTCAGGAAATGTTAGGTCTACATTCCCTTGCTGGCATTCTCTTTAGTGAAGCAATGATCTTTTTTTATTTTTGCTTAATAATAATAATAATAATTTATTTTCGGACTTTTACAAATATTAAGATATCAGTGAATGTAAGGTAGAGTTTTACAAAGACGAAGATCACAAGACAATTCAGTTACAACTAGTACAGTTATAATTGTTCTTCCATTGAACCTAGTATAATGACAATGTAAGGAAAACAAATAATCAAACTACCAACTTTTCACTACAAAAACACTAGGTTTATGTCCTTCTTCGAACACCACTTCTTCACTATTATACTATTGAACACGTTTGCGAATTTTTTAAATTGAAATCTTTAATCAACACGTTTAAACTTGGAGGAAATGCTAGGAGGAAGTACAATGTGCCTGGACAACAGCTTGACATAAAGTCACAAATAACATTGGCGTTGTTTTTCACCATTTTTAGTGTTTGTGTTTCTGTCAAAATTGAAGGTTTTAAGTAGTCTAATATACAGGGTAAGCCGTTTACGTGGCCTTGGGAGATTGTACCTTTATGAATGCAGATTTTTTCTAAACCATTTTCTTTTTGCTAGGAATCTGCTGGAGTCTGTTTGTGGGCATCGCTAAAGATATGTTGTGAAAGGTGTCTAGCCACTGAAAGTTCTATCTTCTTTTTAAATAGAATATATTTTTGTTTATTAAATTCCAAGGCAAGATGTAATAAGGTATTACTTTCCTAAAACTGATTGTTTCGGGGTTACTGTAGTTTTCTTTTCTTTAAAGTCAATATTTACAAAAATTGTTATTTATTCGAAAGTGGGCATTAGACAGATGCTATTTTTGGTACGCAGATTAAAGGACTTAATACACAGGCGTTTATGTAGCCCTGAATTGCAAAAGTAACACGCGTAGGCTTTACTTTTAAGGCAATAGTTCCTTATTACTAAGCCTGCAGAAACGAGTACGCTTTTCATGTTCGTTTTCGTTTGAGGAAACCAGTAGGCAACACGAACCCATTCTGAGGAGACGAATAAACACCGGTCTGTCTAGTTTCTGCTAATTTCGTGAAGCGCAATTAATTTCTGCGGGCTTACTCGTTGCATTTTGTCTCAAAATTTAGCGAAGGTTCCAAAAATAGAATAACCTATACCATATTCTATTCAAAGATATAATTTTGGGTAGTTACGTACTTATGAGACAACCTGTAGGTTTCAACATAATTTTGAACGCTGTCCACAATCGTTGATCGCGGAGATGACAAAACTGGACAAAACTTGGAATTGAACAAAACTGTTTTTGTTAATTAATAGGTTCAGTCTCGAAATGCGAGCAAGTAAAAAAAAATCGAAAACATTCGTGTCATAAGATATCGGACCTTCTTGTAGTGAGATTTATAACTTTTAGAAGCACTCTCCGTTTTCATTTTTATTATTTGCTATTAGCAGATACCTCATAAAACGTCATTCATTGCATGTTAAAAACTATCGCAGTCTCTGCCTTCCGTCACATCAATCGTAATAAGTATAATCATGCATCGCAAACCCAGAAACATGTTTGCTGGAGTGTCACTAGCCGATCCTTCCAATGCACCTAATTGGGCGTGATAACCGGATATTAAACCGATAACTCCTAAGATAAGCCTGAATTCAATTTACATAGAGATATCGGTGGCCTATCTGTAGGCAAACCATCGACAAATCGTGAACATCGTGCAACGCTTACTATACGTATTTGCGATTCGGCGGCTTACGTACTTTCTTCTCCGTTAATAAGAAACAGGCGGCCGGCATCGTTTTATTAGTTGGAATGCGTACGGTCATATCCAGGAGTTATGAATATTCAACGACGTTGCGTGCTTCGTAAGTGCAGCAAAGAAATTTAAACTCGTTTGCTTATATATACATATATATATATGTATATGTGTATACATACATAGAGTTATTTATATGTACACAGATACACATAATTAGTTTATGCAAAAAATACGAACTCATTAAAGATTGAGTGTACAAGATCATAAATCTGTAATGAATTGCAGATGCTTAATGTAATAATTAGTTGATCAAACTTTAAGCATTATGTTCTTTCTTTTGTTGAATGTGGATGTTTATTCTTCCGTTTAACGACTGTGCCTCTCGGAATTAGTTGATATTCATATCAACAACGTAGTAACAACAGGAACGTAGTAACAATTAAACGCATATAAACGCGTATTATATTAGGAATATCTTTAGCATATCATTGGGATTACCATCAGAAGCTTTGGTTAAACAGAAGCTTTCCATCCAACTTCTGTCCCAGCTTTACAGAAACAAATAATTTGAATAAGTTAGATTGAGAATTGGTAATTGACTACTTTTTAAAACTAGTTTCTGTAGATCATTTCACTTTCAGTAAATGGTATTGTTCAAATGGACTATAGCTATCATAAAGAAGGATTGTGGGATACATATTTATATATTGCCAACCCTTTCTGTCCGGGGATTGGTGCTAGATGGTGTGATGTTTAGTTTACTGCTCCTTCTATTTGTAAGGAAAAAGGAAACCATCCGCTCGTAACGGTTGCAAGAAAGCGAAAGGTAATCGTATGAATTTCCGTTTAAAAATACAGTGCCCGACACTTGATTACTCTCACATAGTGACTGATGTATTTTGGTTCAAAGATCGCTGGTTACGTTCGTAAAACCTAGCATATATTTAGATTACACATTTTTGTCAACGTTTCCGCTCAACTTTGCCTCAAGATTTCGAATCGCTAATATTTTTGCAATTTTTAAAAGTTTCATTGTCATTTCTATTGCGCTAATTGATTACTCTCACTATATTTTTTAATTATAGTTAGCTGGGGGCCGTAAAATAAATGAAAACTACGCTGGTTAGCAAGAAGTCAAGAATTGTTCCACAATAGTTGTCAAGTTGTGACAATACTTGGTTTCCAGTATGGGTCATGGAAGAACTTTACATTTAAGAGAAAGAGGAAAAATGCAAACTCTTCGACAAGAAAGCTACTCGAATCGAGAAATCGCGAGAAAAATTGAACGAAGCACGTGGGTAGTTAACGCTTACCTGAAAAACATCGAAGACTATGGCAGTAATCGGAGAGGTCGCATTGCAATGGCAGCAACGGCAAGGGAGCGTCGTGCGATTTTGTGGATGGCGTCCAATTCCTGTGCTACAGCTAAGCAAATTAGGGATAGAGTCGGAAGTCATGCTTTCGTACGAACCATCCAAAGGGTGATAAAGAAATATGCACACAAAAACTGCGCAAGAAACCCCTCCTTCTGAAGCATCATAAGCAAGCCCGATTAGAATTTGTTCGCATCGTAAGTGGGGAGACGAGTGGAAAACAGTTGTTTTCAGTGATGCAAAATGTTTAATTTGGATTAACCTGATGGCTTCCAATATTATTTTCACGATTTGATGTTGGCCGAACAAACTTTTATCACGTCGTGATAGCCGAGCTGGATCAGTAATGGTTTGGGGTGCGATTTCAAGTCGAGGAACAGTGGGACTAGAAATTCTAGAAGAAAGACAGACTGCTCAAAAGTACCTGGAGTTGCTCCAGAGACAAATCGCTAATATTGACTTCATGTTTACCGATGAAGAATGGGCAGTTCAACATGATAATGAGCTAATTCACACAGCAAGAATAATCAATACATGGATGAACGACAACAATCTCTATGACAAGTTTACAGCGAAGGAGAACAGTTTAACACTAGAAAAGAATTGATGTTAGCCATGAGAACCACTTGGGAAGCAATTCCAATGAATTTGTTAAATAATTTATTTACTTCGTTGCCTCGTCGCATGTTAGCAGTTACTGAGAAACGAGGAGGTCTTACTCATTATAATAAATAGAAGGCAGTTGCTTTATTTCTATTTCTTGTTTTTGTTTTTTTTTTGGTGAGAGTAATCAATTGTCGCCTTGAAAATTACCATCAGAATAAAAAAAATTCCTCAAAAATTGGTTTTTGAAATTGTTAAGGCAAACTGGCGTCTAGGTTTGTAAAAGGGACTTAATTTAACTATTTTTATAGTCATTCTAACTCAAACGTTAGTGTTTCAACAAAATGGCGTCAATTGTGGGATGAGACTAATTAAATGTCGGGCACTGTATGTTCAAACATTTGCCAAATATATAGTTCATAGATTTTTTTAGAAATATTTCACCTATAATGATCTTAACTTCTGTAAGTGTTGAAAAATAGTTATTTTTTGTACAAGGGTAAGTCCACAAGTCGATAATACATTTTTATCGCCGTGTGTAAGATTCTATTTTTTTTATACTAGAGTTCATAGAAAAAGTAAGAAACATTAGAGACAAGAGAGAGAGATGATGAAGTAATCTCAGGCTCATGTCAGTTAAATAATATTAAGCTCACTTCCAAATCGTAGTAGTACGTATGGATTGCTATGTAAAGAAAACTCCACAAGTACATAAACTTGGAAACATTTAACAGCTTTCAAAACAACACTACTCCATGAATCTTACCTAAATTTTGACAGACGTCGACTAAAGTGTTCACAGTCGATAGTGCAGATTTTCAAACAAAGCGCTATCTCTTTCCAAACCCGGTATTTCTCATACCATCCTCGTATGTGTCAATAAAATGTCGATGTTTCTCCAATTCCAATATTTTAAAGGAGTTGCCTGCTGGAATATCGAGTATCAAAATCATCGAAATTTGATTGACTCTCAAGTAAGTGTTTGTTCCTTTAAAACTTACTCATGTTAACTATTTTCTTTGGAACTCGTCACATATTTTGTTGGTAGATTTTATGCTTAGTCCCGTAATTTCGCTGTTTTCCATCATCGATTAATATGTACATTAATAAATATTGTATTAACGAGAATCTCAAGACCTAGTAACCACATTTTTGTATTTACAGTTACTAAAATAGCGGAACTCGCATCCGTTCGCACATATATTTTCCCAAACAAAGAAAGAAGATAGGGAGGACCGAAACGCAATTGTAAATTTAATTTAACAATACGGAAGCATGAATGGACCAATATATTATTCAAATGAGTTCGCAAAAACTCACGATATACTACAGAGAGACTTCAACAGTTGTTCTAATTAAATATTTACATGCAGAATGAGGCAAGCCGTTCTCTTTGTGCCCGCTTTCGTTTTTTTATATACTTGGAATGCTTGGTGAACATTAAGCGGGATCACTTTGTAAAATGGCCGAGCAATTTGCCCAAAATAATCTCGGCGTACTTTGGTTTCGAACTGAAATTTAATTAATCTTCAGTTTTATTAGCGTGCTTTGAGATTAAGTAAATAAAAGATATTGCGCTTATGATAAATATAAATGAAATCTGAGCATAGCAAAGCGAAGTGAATACGTTTTATACGGTAGAATGCTTAATTACAAAACATTTATACAGGAAGAAAAATCGGGCAATAAAAGTCTTAATAAAGAATGCTGTATTTACACAGATACATCCATATGTAAAGACGTAATACAAGAACCCCAAGATACTTTTCTCGTTAAAGTGAACGCGGTTTATGATCTTGGTGAAACGGGTGAATATCTCGTCTTCTCTTCGTTTTGTACACATTGAAAATCTTCAATTATAATGTGGAAACTTTCCTACAAAAATGTACAAAAACAAATGTATCATTTCACAAATTAAATATTACTCGTCATCAAGTTCAATAATAAGAATCAACATTCAATAGTTTTTGCTAATACCAAAGGTTTGCTCCAACACTTTCGGAAAACCGTAAACTTAGCATCCAATACATGCGCAATACAAGAAGAAAGCCTCAATTAGCACAGTTGCGCAGGTCAGATTGTTCACTGTGAATAGGTTATTTTTTAGCATAGGAAACTTTAATTGAAATATTGTAATTTGAAAAGTATATCCCAATTGGCCGTGATCAAACAATTTGAGGTTACCTTCTTTTTTTCAGTTTAATATTCGTAAAATTTAATGGTTTGGTATTTATTTTTAATTTAAATTGTCAAAAGAGTATCTAGGATACACTCCCGGACGTAAAATTTAATCAATTAATTTAGAAAAATATCAATTTTTCTCGTTTTAATAAGCAATAAATACAGCTTTTGTAGAATTTTTATAGCTGAATTAAAATTTTAGACGGTTTACTATACCAAAAAAAAAAAAAGATAGAAACAAAAGCAAATAAAAGAAACGGTTATTTCTTGAAAATTCAAAATTGAAATTTTAGATCGTTTACGTAATAGAAAACCAGTGAAAAAATGGTAACGTTTATTCCATGAAGGAGACCACAGTAAGGGCAACAAGAAAAAAATTAAGACTGCGTTAAAGAAAATGTAGTAGCTGGATCTTCTATGAGTATGAGCACGTCTTCATACGGAAGAGATGTCGCAATGGAATATATTGAGAAAGTATTAATGATAGGGCTAGAAGGCCAAAAGCAAATTCCAATTGATACCAATGCAATAACAACTACGGTTTTGAAGATTTATGAAAAAATTAGAACTCAGTTATTATCTACTTCTTTCAGCAGAAAAGAATCTGTCTTCTTCCGCAAGCCCTGGATAGTTCAAAAGATAGACTGGAACTAGAAAGTGCTGATTTAAGTGCAGCGCAGTAATATCCAGATTTGCTGAAATTGTTGCCACTACTTCCTATACTTCCTCACCAGGTCTTGAATACTGACGAGCCTGGGTTATTTTAGAAAAGAAATACCAGAAGAGCTAATGGTCATAAACCAGCGAAAAGTAATATAACAATTCTTTTCTGTAGCAACGCTTTACCATAGGTAACCATCATCATCATCATATAATGAAACCATCGGCTATTAATAAATCAAAAACTACTTTTATTTTTTTTATTTTACGTTGAAGTACGATAGTGAATTTTCTTTTTTTTGCGTTTGTTTCCGATTTACGCGATTTTATATATAACATTTCCTAATTTTAATTTACACGGTTTTCTGAGAAACGTATCTTTCGTATAAATCGGGTAGATGTAGCACTTCTTAACAGACTCCTTTATATTGATATAAACACTCTTATATATACATATAATCGTTTGTGACCTCTTTAATAACAGAAATATTGTTTATTAGTTCGAAGTATGTTTCTGGAAAAGCAATATTCTACGATGTATATATCTAAGATAATATAAACATGAGAATACATACCTGCACATAAATAACTTTTTCGCGGTATTTTCTTATATAGATATACAGATATCAAAAATGCAGCATTATGACATTAAACAATGTTAAAATTCCTTTTAAATACGGGAAAGTTCGCAGATTATGCTTTTGGTAAAGGAAATGCATCAAATTGTTTGACGATTAAGCGACTGATCGCACAAGACCGTCTACTGAAAATACTGCCGCAGTGTTGCTAAGAATCCAGCGATCTGGACTCGTCACCGCTTACAGAAGTTGGTAATTTCAAAAACCACCCTCCAGCGGATATTAAAAAAACATGTTGATCCTTCCAGGGATCAGTTAAAATAAGGAAATTAAGTCCTGGAAAATCAGCAAGTGAAATTTCGAAAAAAATTCTGTTTAGGGACAAAGCCCATTTGTTCTGCTGAGAATCCTAGACGAGTTTGTGCGAGAAAAATGTACCTACAAAAAGTGACTCTTTGGTGTGAGTTTGGGAATGTCCAGACTTCTTCGAGGACGAAGGCAGCACTGAGCACACCTACCACACATCACAGGAAACAATGCAGTTGTTGCAAGAGTGATTTTCATAACGTATTATCTCACGAAATGGCAACTAAAAGTGGATGTGATTCACCCTATGCAACTTTTGACTATGCTCCACGCATATTCCAACCATCCAACAATTAATGAACTTGAGGATACAAATTGAACGGTAAATGTGCGCAAATATTGTCTACTAAAAGTGCGTGCCAACGAAGTCGCAACGGTCATTTGTTGGATGTTCTGCTTCAGAATATGGTAAAAGCTCTCTTCAATTTTGTGCCTCAATAACCCCAAGATTGCTTCTTCTACAATCACCACAGTAATATTCGAAAACATTACTACATTATAATGTTCTTGTAGGTAGAGTAGACCATTCGTGTACAACACCAGGACTATACAGTATTTATTGTCTCTAACTTATTAAATAACATTGTTTTTCAACATCTTCGCTTTTATCAAAACCACGTCATAACATCGTCGTCACTGTTAAATTTGGTTCCTCGAATGGTTTCTTTTAGTTTTAAGAGTAAAGAAAAAATACTAGAAGGCTAGGTCGGGTAGGTATGGTGCTGAAAACTTTTATTTTAAATTGCGTTTAAGGAAACGAGGATTTTAAACATTGGAGCATTGGCCTGTTGAACGAGAATACCACGCGACAACCTTCCTCTTTTTTTCTCTTTAATACAATTACAAAGTTGATTTGTTACTGCAGCGTAATATTGACTCGTCATTGTCTGGTCACGTTCCAGATAATGAATGAATAAAGTTACCCCAGCATTCTAGGAAATTATAGCCAGAATCTTACCCGCCAGTGTGGTGGAGATCCTTTATGTTCCTGTAAATTCCTTGCTCTGTTGTTTAGACTCACGATCGAAGTTGTCAACCCACGTCTCGTCAACTGTAACATTGTTAAACAAAGCCACATTCATTTCTGGAGTGGCAACTCTTGATCGTTTTTGCTCGGGGCTCAACGTTTGGGGTACCCATCTCGCAGACCCTTGCAAAAAATCTACTAGGAAAAAATAGTATATCCTGATGTGAAAGCTAATAGCATTGTAAATTGATCACCTAATTCCATTTTCCTAATTGTAAGTATACCCAGTAGAGTTCGATAGTCTACAATAGCCAATGCCTTTGAGATACTTAAAAGTAAAACGGCTAATCTGTTCACCATAAGCGCGTTCGCATCTAATTACAATGTTAGAGCCTCAATTAATGAATATCCATGGAACGATCAAGAAATTATAATTCCGAACTGTTCTGGGGAATCGGGTTTGCACAAACTTATAAAGAAGTTAAATACAGTATTTAGCCGCGCTGGAGCCATTACCTGAATTACAAGGCCAGAATGAATACGTCCTGATTACAGTATTTAGACAGAGTCCATGAGTAACAATGGTAACAGAAACGTATACGAGGTGCAGCACAAAACAATTAGACTGGTTTTATTTTATTTTTATAAATCGATGTTCCCCTTCAAACTAGCTCTTTTCGCCAGCTATATTCATTCTTCATAACAGTACTAGACGACTTCATCTGAAATCGTCAAGAGCTCCTTGGTTACGTCCCTTTAGATATTATCGATAGTGTGAAGATGACGTTCTTTCAAGTGGTTTTTGACCTTGGGAAATAGACAAAGTCGCATGGATCGAGACCAGGCTCATAAAGAAAGTGGGAAACGACAGGAATCCCTCTTTTGGTCAAAAACTGGGTAATGGAGACGGGCGGTATCGTCATGATGGAGTACCCAAGTGTAGGCAATACTCGGTTTGGCGCGAAACACCCCTTTCCTTCTTCTTTATAAAACACTTGATTGAGAGTTTGTCCTTGACGCATAAATTCTGTCGATTCCTCGATAGTAAAAAGAAAAACCGAATGGACTTGATTTTGAATTTGCTCATTTGAGTTTTCTTCGGTCGAGCAGATTTGTCAGTATGCCACTCGGCATTTTGACGTTTCATTTTGGAATCGTACTCAAATCGTACAAAAATCGATGATTCATCACCACCACTACACGAAGAAATCTGGATCATTTCGATTCTGTCGAGAAAGTCAAAGCACGCATCCCTCTGATAATCATTCTGTTCAGTCGTGACGTTTTTTGCATCATTTTAGCGCCCAAAATTTCGAGTCATGATAAATGGTAAAATAATTCAAATAGAATTCACCACTCATTATGTTGATGATGTTAATTAATGGTCTGACCTCACAAAAGCCCTTACTTGTTGAAGGCCTATCCGGCGAGTTTCGTTTTTCACTTGTTCATAGCTTTCCAAAAATGCTATATGCTACAGAAAATCTTGAGCTCTTGATAAGAAATGCTCCCCATAGGTTCGTTGTAACTTTTCATAGGTCAAACTCGCGATTTCACCAAACTTAACACGTTCTGTAGGGTCGCGTAGTTACTGGCTGAGGTTGTAACTTGTACTGCATGTCTAAGAGGAACTGTCAGAACACTCATAGTGATGCCAGTCGTTTTAGCGATAATGCAGACAAAGAAGGAGACCTATCTTTATACTATTTACGGAGTAAACAAAAGAGTTTAAATACTAATGGAAGTTATAACTTAAAAACAACGGCTTCTTCTTAATAAAATCTTTCTCTTGAAAAATAGTTTTTTTGTTTTCAAATACATATTCTTTTCAATGAAATGATGTCGAGTTTGAGCTTGTTGCATTAGTGAGGAATCTGGATATCTCTGAAGCAAAACAATATCAAATTTATGATATCTGCGAAACAATAACAACATCAAACAAATCTAAGCCGACAAAGCGCTTCTTCATTATACATAAAAACAGTAGCCATCTAACACCTGTTTCTCCGGAACTTTAATTTTTCAGGATAATGCTTTGATATCGAAGAAGAACTTGTTCAAAGCCGTCTATAAGGCAGTTAGCGTCGTGATTAAAAAGTAAATTAGTGGCGTTTCCAAAAATTAACACTGCCATAAAAATATGGTTTATGAGAATTGTGTTCGGACGTCTTAATTAAAGATTTATATAGGTTTTGTTATTATATTCGTCATAAAATGGAAACGAGTTCGAGGGAAATGCACGAGGAGAAAATATATACGCTCTCAAGAGAAAATATACGCTTACAATTTTATCCATAAAAATTTTAGTGCAAACAACATCTAAATTATACGTTTACCGTCATAAAAGAGCACTCTGTCTTAAAATACACCATCTGTAATAACTCTCTGTTAATTAACAAAATACACGTTCTTTATTGGTCAGTCGCACATAATGGCGGCGGTGTAATAAAGGATGGTGAAAAAGCGATACAGTTTACTGCTTCTCTTTTTCGAAGTGATAAAACTGGTGGATGCTCTTTCTCTCAGCAACACTAAAATTTTGCCATAACCAGAACAGCGATCACTGTTTAAGGCCTCTAAAATGCAAACATTAATGTCGATGAAAGTATCGCTGATGGAGGAACAGTGTGAAAATGGTAATGGATGTTACAGTTGCCGCTGGCGAAATGTAATATTTGACGCGTTTTTTCGGAAACCATTATAAAAATTCGGTTAATAGAGTCGACATTGTATAAGAACCATATGGAATTAGTATGTTCAAAGGTAATAAAGTTTGTAAACTACAATTTTTTTGCGAATACACACATTAAAAATTATTAATATAACTTATGAGAAATAATAAAGTATGTTTAAAAAGGTTTTTTTGCGAGAATAGCTAATGATTGTAGTAATTGTATGTTCCAGAGTTAATACAATATCGCATTTACTTCTGTATTCCCATAGCGTGATGAATGTAGTCCATCTACGATGGGAAAACAACGTTAATTAGAATTAGAAAGCATGGAAAGCATTACGATCGATTTAGGAACGTTGACTAAAAAAATATTAATGATTTCTTCGTAATACTGAAATTCAAATCAGTAAATGCGCATGCATCCTGACATATGAATGCGCAAGTGGCGATGGATGATGCTATTTCTATTTTTCATAATAACGCTCAAGTCTCTCTACACTACGCTATTAATCTAATTTTAAAAATACTCTGGAATCATGCAGGTACCAGATGTGGAATTGTAGACTTGTGTCTATTATGCAAATGGTAGAACGTCCACATTTTCAGATAATGTAATAGAACTATCTTCCAAAATGTTTTCAAACATACAGTATCCGGCATTTGGATATTTGCATTAAAGTGATTTTGGTGTATTATTTGGTTACCATGACAACAATAAGCAAAACATACTGACATTGCTATTCTTAACTTTTGATTCAAAACTTTAAGCCTACTTGTGCTACTTACGAAATGAAGTAGATAAAATAGAGTTAACTTCATATATGCTAACTCTATTTTATCTACTTCTAGGATAACGCAAGCATTCGAGAGGGGTAACAAGTAAAGTGCGGAATAGCTCTTGCAAATGTTTATGCAAATATGTCGACATGGAGAAATCTATCTCGAGCATTTATTGCAGATAAATAAATAGGTAAATGGCTATTGATCATTGCAATAAAAACTACAATAAGGATTATTAAGTTTGTTCAGAGTGAGAGATCTTTTGTTTCGGTTTTAAATCTATGACATATTTACGTTTACCATTTACTATTACCCCGTAAGAACTTCTCCCAAGTCCTTTTTCGCCAAAAGATGCATTAACATTACAATTCTTTTTTTATTTTTACATCAGTAGAATTAATGTTTCCAGTAGCGTCAAATCTTAGTTTTCATTTGGAGAAAAGTTTTGGGTAGCTTATAGATCATGCTGGCTAAGAAACATGTCTTTCACTTTTTTCCTGATACATAAATGATATCTGTTTTCTACCCCTTATTTGCTTAGACTCAAACCAAGTCATTGTCCCAAGTTTGTGCCAAGTTATTGACATAGTAACCAAATTATACTAACGCTAGAAACCATTTTCATATAATCTTCAAATGCAAGATTCGTCTTTTAGTGCAAGCAGCTACCCGTGTTCAAAACGTTAAATCAATAATCTAAAAATGTTAGTATTTTTACAATGGTAGCCAAATAATACTGACACCAGAAATCAGTTAGATGCAATACTTAATGCTGAACTCGCGCTTAGCTATTCTCTACTACTCTTTTACTTTCAATCTCAAGACAAATGCATTATTAGGAATATAAATTTCCTATATGGTGGACACAAAAAAAAATATGATAATTTTTACCGTTTAATTTTGGCAAAGCTTGGTGTTCAATCCCGAACAGCCTGTATATTTCGAAGACGTCTTGATAAGATGTCTAGGTAACCATGTAGCCCAGAATGTGGGAAATAGATATCTAAATCTACGTTATTTAAAACGGCATTAGATGAAGAAACCAGAAGCGTAATAATATAAAGGCGTATTATTTAAAATAACCGCTGCTTATCGATCGCTCTGTACATATGAAAATACTTTTAGAACTTACTCTGTGTTGTTTATGTATAAAAAAAATTAGTTTCTTACCGTTTTCACAATAACCACAATTTTTATAATTCCAGAAATTTGGAATATGCGTATGCAACGTATCAGATCTTAACATCACCAACCTTACATGGTTTCATGACTAGCTCATCTACAGTCTCTAATTTTACCTGCTTTACACAGTATGATTGTTAGAGTTTGGAGTACTAGGGACAAATTGATGCTATATATGTTAGCTTAACCAACGTAGACGACTTTATCGAGTATGTAAACAATGGGATTCCCCAAACGTACCTTTTTTAGGTCCTAGTTGTTTGAAACAAGCAATTTGGAGAAGATATACAGGTATGATCTAAAGGATTTTATCCTTCTTCCAGGTTCCCGCAAGGCTCAAATTTTGATCCAGTTATATTCCTACGTTCTGTACCAAGAGATGACTGTTTTAGATTGCAAAGCGACATAATAGCAATTAATGATTGGTGCAAGAGGGTGTAAGGCAGTTTCATAACCTCCAAGAAACTATTATGTACAGAGTGAATTGGCGGCGTCTCTTTTGTTATCAAACTGTTAAAGATTTAAATGTTCTAGTTGTTAACAGATTTATTTTCACGGATCACATAAGTTCAACCGTAGCAAGTGGTTACAGAATGTATGGATTCTTACACAGGATTTGTGATATTCAGAAGATGAAATCCTTTTTGTATTTTACATTTGGGAGGTCTAAAGAAGACTACGTAGCATTGGTCTGACATCCCTTTTATCAGATACACATCAATGGCATCCACAATATTTAAAAGTATTTTTTAAAGTTTATAATACTTAGAACCGATGGTACTTATTTATCCAAATAGAGGATCTGATTACAATTGGATACCATCACGATTCAGCGTTGTATCATTTATAATTATCATATAATCTATAAAGATTCCTATTTTGTATGAATTCGGTTGTTATCTACCCGTTTTATTCCTAAAATATTGTTTTCTATATGACAGAACTAACTAAATAGTCAAGCAGCAGAATATAGTGCCCATTAATGTAAAATATTGGGTAATATTTTTTTCTCATAAACTAGGCACCTACCAAGCAACCAGACGAACTTAATTCACCTTAATGATATTAAAATTACTCTACTGCCTTCATCCTTTATGGAAAGAGCATTTAATTATTACAAAAAAAAAGCTTCAGGGGACTCTATAATGAAAATTAAGGAAATGGCACCCATTAAAATTTTAATAAAAATCACGGTAAGAAATTTGAAATTAATTACCTGGAGAACACTGTGCTTTCAGTGTCCATATCGCATTTTATGAGTAAATAGTTTTTTTATCTCATCCATTATTGTAGTATAATGTAATAAAAGAAAGGAGAGAAAATCTTTTACTGCAATAATTTTGAGTATGTATGATTCATATAAGGAAATGTAAATACGTTTTGACGTTGAAATATAAGGTGTATGTAATGTGCAGGATATTTAAACATAAATTCAAATTGGTAATAAAACGCAATTTCCCGTTTATTTTGATTATCTCAATGAAATATCCTTTCTAGATACTTCTTGCTGATTATGCCAGTGCGATGCTGCTAAGTATGCTTTTTGAACCTCTTTGTTACTTGTTGTTTTCACAGTTAATGTAAGAAATACAGAGAGCAAAGTATCAAATTTTGCTTCCTTCAGCTCAAGAAGGCTGTTTGCAATCTGACGCCCTTCTATGTAAATATGAAGACAACAATCTGCTTTTATGTTGCTCTTTATGTTCTACGCATGTTTGTAATAACGAAAAATGCATTGTTAACGACAAATGGGGTAATCCCAATAAATCGAATGTGTAGGGGTAGCAATACAATGTATGAAATGTCACCTTTGCACCGGAGAAAATATTCAAAGTTGACAATAGTTATTTAAAACATAATAAAATAATAGTTTTTTTTTGTGATATGAGTAGGACAACTTCTAAACACTCTGTTTTGGCGTAAGTAGCTGAACATTTTACGATAATAATTTGTTATTCTCGTTAGCCTAGACAAAACAGAGCCTACCTTATTAATCAATAATTTATTGGAACATTTTATGCGATCTTAAAACGTTTGTTAAGCTGACTTAGCTACTTTAGCCACCTTGCTTTACCAACCTAGCCAGTTGCTAATTTGTTACCCAAGAATTGATTTTGTTACTCCAGTTGCTTCTGAAAAAACGGTGGCTAGGCTAGCATATTAACTAATTGTAAGCGAAGCCACTCGCTCTAACTTTTGAGTGGCGGTAGATATCGACACAAAGGCATATTTTGTTGCTAATTTGTTACCCAAGAATTGATTTTGTTACTCCAGCCGTTTCTGAAAAAACGGTGGCTAGGCTAGCATATGAACTAATTGTAAGCGAAGCCACTCGCTGTAACTTTTGAGTCGCGGTAGATATTAACACAAAGGTATATTTTGTCCCTAATTTGTTACCCGAAAATTGATTTTGTTACTCCAGCCGTTTCTGAAAAAACGGTGGCTAGACTAGCATATTAACTAATTGTAAGCGAAGCCACTTGCTGTAACTTTTGAGTCGCGGTAGATATCAACACAAAGGTATATTTTGTTGCTAATTTGTTACCCAAGAATTAATTTTGTTGCTGTAACCGTTTTCGAGAAACGATGGTATTCACTCGCTGTAATTTTTGACTATATTTGATAATTAACTAAATCATACCGTGAGTTAAAGGGTCATATGAAAATTCGTGTTAGATAGGATATTAGCTTTCGAACCGAAGGGCAGAATTCAACATCTTTTCAGCATCTTTTCAGCATTTCCTTTGACTTGAAATGGGTACGTCCAAATAGTAACCGCAATTTGCATTCGCAAATTGCTTAACAAAATGATTATAATTATTATTAAAGTGCAAAAGCGAAACGCAGTTACAACAAATGGATAAACTATTTAGATAATTTCTTGCTATATAAATTTGTACACGTTTACTACAAAATACTTTGAAAACTATTGGAAAAAATGTTCATTCAATATTATATTTTGGACAATGTATGCTTAAAGGAAAGCAGCTTCTATAAAATAAAAAATATTACAAATATAAATTACGGAAAAAAAGTATAAGTGTGTAACAGTATTAGGCCGCATTCTTTCTATGTAATAATCAATCAATTAAGGTATCTAGTTAGTAATTTTTTCGCGGAATTAATAAAAACAATAAAATTACTAAAAACGTAGGCTTCCACACGGCCAGAGTCAGTTGAAACTAAACGTGTTCCGGGTTTGAACCGTGTCATGTCGTTGGTTAAAATAAAACTCGATGTTTCGCCCACAATCGTATGGGGCTTCTTCAGGAGAGTGATGGCAACAGTTAGCACAGTAACTCAACGTGTGAACCACGCCAGTAGTTAACCTACTGTATTGTATTTGTATTACTGCATATTAGGAGGTGACACTACATGAAGTAGTTAATATATAATGTTTTAATTATTCAAATAATTGTGCAATTTTCTTTCCAGTTACCTTGTGGTTTACTTGAACAAATAATAAACTTAAAATATTACTATATCAGTTGCTATGGCTTAACCAAAGGAATTATTAGACAAACTGTTAAAATGTGTTGCATTAGCATCTCAATAAGTAAAGTACATACGCGTGGACAATTGCTGAAAAATATGCAGCAAATGTTGCAAGTAAAGTAATGTACCTGAGATCATTTCCCAGTTTTATAAGGATTGTTTGAATGAAAGAAATATATTGTTTTTGCGTTATTTCATTAAGTAAAAGGAAAAATATAAGGAAATATGAAGATGTTATTCATTTGAAAATAAAATAGTATTTTTTTTTATATTTTTTTGTGTCAAAGAATAGATAAGTTTGAAATATGTCTCTGGATTGCATTCTCCTTTAAGAACGACAATTTTCTTTCCAGTTACCTTGTGGTTTACTTGAACAAATAATAAACTTAAAATATTACTATATCAGTTGCTATGGCTTAACCAAAGGAATTATTAGACGAACTGCTAAAATGTGCTGCACTAGCATCTCAATAAGTTTTTTTTTAACCAACGACATGACGCGGTTCACACCCGGAACACCTTTAGTTTCAACAACATTACTTGTTGTAAAACAAATTAGCAATATATCAGCAAGATAATATTTACTAGTTACTTTAACTTTTGATCGTTTATTAAAGATCCTAAAATATTTGCAGGGGCAAAGATGGCGATTCTTGTGTAACAGTTAATATCCGGATATCCAAATTAAATATTCTGCCAAGAGCAAACCAGCAAAGGAATACGCCATTAAATTTGTTTCGAAATCCGTAATCAATCAAACATTAATGTCAACTGTTACATTGAGAGGAAACAATCCTCTAGTATTGTGCAAATAGGTGACAACGGACAGAATAGGGCATGGTAGGTATTTTTTCAGTTTTAAAACGTATTTTAAATTGTGTTTAGGTTGCAAATAAGTCGCCATCGCGCGGTTCTGCAAAAAAAAATACTCTATGTGCTCCCGTCGACGTACCTGAGAAAAGTACTCAGTGCGTCTTGCATTGCTAGACGTTTGACTCTTCCAGTAGCGCGCAGTGCAGTCGAAAGCTTATTAACCAGTATATTCAAGTGTTCATGCCATTTGATACCGGCATCAATGTTGACGCCTAGAAATTTAACTTCTGCAGGCGTGCCAGTTGGTATAGTTATAAATGATAAAGTTTGCGTTTTATCAATGTTAATTTTTAATTTATTTGCTGCGTACCAATTACTGGCATCCTTAATGGTTATTTCGGAATTTTCACGGAGGAATTTGGGGTCGCTCGTTTGTATAAAATGAGATGTCCGTATATAAACAGATATCAACCTTTTTATCTCAGGTGGAAGGTCATTTATATAAATTACAAATATAATGGGACGAAAATCGTGTTGTACTTTTGAGGACTCAACTCTCAACTCCTCGTTCATAACTGTTCGAATATCTTTGACTACACTAGCAGAACGCTTATTGGATATAAATCCTTAAATAAATTGGTTTGTCTTGTTCTAACGGAGTTTCCAAGAAGATGGAGAGGTATTTATAGTAATACAGGTGTTAATAATATGAGCTAAGTAAGCAGGAAATCGTATGCACAAATCAATTTTATAGACTAATTTAATGAATATCGTTAAAAAAGCTTATATTTCATCACAGCGCTATGTTTTTAAATGAAGAACTTATCTGTAAGACTTCATATTTAATTTACCTAAGAACGATGCATACTAGGTATAGGGAAATATTCAAAGAATTCCACAATATCTCTATTAAATTCTTGACAAATGTACCAGAGGTTTCACTAAAAAAATTAAAATAGCATGAATCAAACGTGGCAACAATTTCAATTGCTATTTTATAGACGCTAGTTATCGATATATTGCCGAAATCTGCAAGAAATACCTAATCGCTCTAGCGTGTGGTGTTTAAAATATCGGCCGTTAAAAAATCAAACTTGCATCGTGCGTTGCGGAAACTTTCTGCGTGGACATGCTGTATAGGCCGTTTGGATGCACATTTTAAAGATATGTCGAAATACCGAGGATGTTTAAAAAACAGTACATCAAAGTTGTGTTTTTTTTTAATTGAACACTATCTACTACTATATCTTTCAGAATTATGTCCATCTCGTATCTGGAACGGATTAATTTAAATCAGTCAGTTTTATTTATAAGTTGCCAGTTGGCTAGAACGGAGTATTTTACTGGATATTAATACATTATTGCCAAAATAATGTATGATCCATAAGCCGCGTCGTGTAACGTGGTGTATATGTTTTGTTGTTAATTTTTGTAAGTATATGTAACTCGTAACAAGGTGAGCCAAATTTGATACTTTTAATAGGGAACTTGTATTTCTAAAGGAATTAGACAAAAATTAATGTAAGCTTCTGGAGCTCGATTTTAAGGAAAACTCGATTGGTACAATCCCTATTTTTATATCTTCCTTCATATAAGAGATACAGAGCGTTTTCTTAAAATGTCCAATTTTTAAAAACCTTTGTAACTTTTTTATTTGTGAAAATGCTTGATTTATATAAAAATATATTTCGGCGCTTTTTGACGCAGAATCCTATGCTCTAATTTTTTATTTTTTTATCCTATTATTTTTTGCGATATTATCAAGACTTGTGTTTTTTTATATGGAACACCCCATATATTTTTACACTATTGAAAAGCATATAAAATTACCTTTAGAATGATATAACATACTTGATATTTTATTTAAACAATTTTTAAATTATTTGTTTTTCTTCATTTCACATTATTTTAAGATGGCTATGGATGGTGCTAAATAAGCAAATAAAAGATTTCAACAAGGCAGAAAAAAAATTGTTTTAATATTAAATGTTACAAATAACAATTCAAATAAACTAAACTAAGGAAACCATTAATAGCATTACTGATATAGCTGTAAGGAATTAAGATGGGTTATTCGGTAAAAATTCATAATGTATTAAAAATTTGAAATTAATCATGACTAGAACTAAAATAAGTTGGTTTCTAAAATTCTTACCGACATATTTAAACGAAATATTTACAGAATATACCTTTCTTACTAAATAATGCGTAAACATGATAAATTATAGCAAGTGTTCGAATTGTCCGCTGTTGTGTTGTAAACATAATCGACACCGTTTTCTTACACTCTGAGCTGAGTTAACCAATTCGAGCGGAGATAGAGAGTCGAACGCTTGCAAAACTGTAGCTTCTAATTCCTGTCTTGAATTGGAAGAATGTTTCCCAAAAGCCATTGACAATATACCATACGACGCTCCGAATCCGCGGCAAAAAGGTAGTGCACTTTCCTTGTCCGATAGGGTTTCATTTTATGCGTTTTTAAAATGCGCCTTGCCGATGTTCTTGCTAAACCTGTTGTTTGTGCCATCTGGTGAGTGGAATGTGTCGGGTTATTTACAGTTTCCCTTAAAACAGCAATTCCTCTAATTCTTTGTCTCTATTTTGAGCCATATAATTTTTAGGTCTCGGCTTTTGAAAGGATTCAAAATTTTTCTTTAACCTTCAGAAAATGTCTCTGAACGGTTGTTGTTTTTCAGGATATCGCTCATAGTAAATGTTACATGCAGCTTCCCCATTTTCACCTGCTTCTATAAACCACTTTAACATGTCGTATTTTTCAGAGTTCTCATACATTTTTGAATTCTTAGATAATGAAAACACCAGTAATATTAATGAAAACTCAAATTTCAGAACACTTAGACAATATAAAATAAATACGTGTATTGCTTAGTTACCATCCATAGCCATCTTAAAATAATGTGAAATGAAGAAAAACAAATAATTTAAAAATTTTTTGAATAAAATATAAAGCGTGTTATGGTATATCATTCTAAAGGTAACTTGATTTTCAATAGTGTAAAAATATATGGGGTGTTCTATATAAAAAAAACACAAGTCCTGATAATATCTCAAAAAATAGGAGTTTAAAAAAAGAAAAGATTAGAGCATAGGATTCTGCGTCAAAAAGCGCCCTAATATAGTTTTTATATAAACCAAGCATTTTCACAAATAAAAAAGTTACAAGGGTTTTTGAAAATTGCACATTTTAAGAAAACGCTCTGTATCTCTTATATTAAGGAAGATATAAAAATAGGGATTTCACCAATCGAATTCTCTTTAAAATCGAGCTCCAGAAGCTCAGCTTAGTTTTTGTCTAATTCCTTTAGAAATATAAGTTCCCCATTAAAAGTATCGAATTTGACCCACCTTGTACATAAATCTTACTGATCAATGTCCAAGCTCGTGATTCTTGCGTTGAAATCCGTAGAATCTTTACTTCAACACTATTTTACGAACGAAATGGAAACTAAATAATAAAATCCATAATTTAATGTATATATATACCTCTTTCATCAATTATCGCTTAATAATATAGAATGTCGAAATGATTTGCTGCAACCAACACCTGTTATCAAATTCAGATGCCTACTCATTCAAATAAAATATTTGTATGTGTGTAGCGAACTAACCCAAATACGCAAATTGTATAGAGGTATTGTAAATCGAAGGCTAGGTTTTATGCTCCAATTAAATTATATATCCGATTGATTAAATCATTTACTTAGTTTCTAGAAGTCATGCAGACCGTAATGAATGGGTACAAACAGCAACGTGGTTCACAAGGAAATGTATAATTAGAAGGTAAAGCACCGAGCTAATAAGGTAGTAAGCAATAACAATATTTAAATCTCTGAATTAGAGATGGGAAAAGAGATTATATTATAATCACACTGTGATTAACCTATATAACATTAAAAGTTTGTCTTAATTTGTTTTGTATACTTATTTTCAATTTAATTATAATGGTGTTTTATTAACCACACCTCCAAGAAAATACTTGTACATATATTTTTGGAACACAAACGATAATGCTTTAACATAAGAATAGTTGTTTGCAGTTTGCAACTAGGTATATATAAATCGTGTAAAAATTGCTCTACAAGATAAATATCCAGGTGAATGTATATCAAGTAAATATCATCAGAGTAGGTGTTAACGACTTCACAAGATGTTTTTCAATATAACATTCTTTGCCTTGCGTTCTTGCCTTTAATATATTCAATTAAAATACCAGAAAATTAATCGTATTTTGTATTAACTGTAGAAGTTTTAACTATATGAGTAAAAGATGAACGCAATTTCATTTTATTTTTACTCTTCGTTGCATTAATTTCCGTAGGTTAGCTAAGTTCCTCAGTTTCCTTCCCATAATGTTCCACATGTGTGAGGTTAGGACCATGCTAATATATTGGCGAACCGGTTTAAAAATGTTCTCACTACGTGGGGATGGGCATTAAATAGCTAGAAACGCCACCACTGGAAACTACCTCATCGGCGTAACGCTGGGCGTCCATGATAGCTCTAAAGAACCAACATGTTTTGTAAGACGCCTTTAGGCACCCGCACACGAAATAATTGATTGGTTGAACCGTTGGGATCTTCAACAAGGATAAATATGTTGCCATCCGATTCACGCGAAGAAAAGCTTCTCCTGTCGATAACATTTATGTAAACAAGACCAGATTCAACTGGATACCTCCGATGATGAAATACTTGGAATTGGTCCTTGATTAAAGGCGTACGTGAAAAAACATGTTGCAAACTGCCAACAGAGGTGACAACACTGTCGTTGAAGAGGTTTAAATAGAAACTGAAAAAGCTATTGTTACCACAATTTTATGCTCTGCAAAAATACTTTAATTGCCAACTTAATTATTATAAAGCATGAAGCACATAGAATTGCAATTATGATGTTAACGTGTAACAAGTGTTATTAATAAACTGTTAGGAATTCACTTGCACGGAAGAAGTCCTCTTGCACTTCGCTCTAAACTTTTGGTCTATATTGTCTCTATTTGCGTCCAGTTATAACATATGGAGCGCTAGTCTAGAAATATCGCAAAATAAGATGTTGAAACTTATCGCAAACTTACATTGGTACATAAGAAATCATCAAATACCAACAAATCTCTTGTCGATTATCTACCAAGTATTGTGGAGAGAATCTGGTAGACGGCGTGTCCAGTAATTCACTCCTGCCGCGCGTCGTTCACAGATCGTCGACCCTCAAGATCAATACTACTAGCATCCACAATTTTAAATCCACTTGAGTAAGAAAGTGATCTCTTGTAATTATTGTAAGCCCAATCGAACCCGAGGTTTATAATTGCTCTAGGTCTGCAAAGGCACATTTTAACGAGGTTTTAATATTTTTCCCCCAAACCATTTATTAATCCCCTAAATTCATTCAAACTGTATCGATTGTACTAATGTTATTTATCAATACTGTCATATCTGGTTACATGTATTGTTTAAAGAAAATACATGTTACATTGTATCTTATGGTTGTTAGGTTCTTCTGGTTTGCGGCTAGTCGTCTACTTGGGTGTATGTTCCTTGGTAAAAGGGAGGACCAATTAGATTGCTTCGTGTAGATATAAATGCGGCTAAAATAGACACAGTATGTGTGTATAAGAAGTAAATTTACTGAACAGTTTCTCTTGTAACATAAAAAAAACATATGCTGGTTCCCTTATATAAAATAATGCTAATACATAAAGTTAGAAACAAAGTTTATAGACATTATGTAAAATATAAATGAGGGTTATTAATACTTGTTATGTAAATAGTCCATTTATAGATATTTCTGGGTATTTATTGCTTTATGAAGGGTAACTGAGATTTTCCCAGATCAAAATAGGAATTTTAAATGCGACGCAAATTTAGACCCTGTGCATTTGTGCATTACATTAATATAAGCAAAAATGGTTTAATTTGATACTTCTCTTTATATGCAGTGGTTGTGCTGGTAAAGTGTACACATTTCACCACGAGAAATTAGATTTTATAAAATGTTTGCAATATGGGTAGAAAAAAGCAATTATCCTATAGAAAGGGGTAAAGTTTAGCCTGGCACCAGGATGGTGTTAGTGAGAAGGAAATTGCTCGTCGGTTACGAAGAAGCGATCATTGCGTTAGAAATTTCTTAAAAGATCCGGAAAATTACGGAAAACCAAAAGGCCAGGGGCGACCGAAAGCTGTAAGTGAGCGGGATAAACGCATGATATTGCGGTGTGCATCCAATTCTTCTGCGTCGGCGAGAGTTATTGCAGAACAGGCGAGGGTACAAACGCACGTGCGTAATGTTCAAAGGATTTTAAAGGCGTCACCGGTAATATCACGCAAGAAAATGTTAGGAAAACCGCCACTTTCGGCGAAACACAAAGAAGCGAAGTTGAGACTTGCTGAAGAACACATATCCCGGAAGAAACAATGGGAAAAAGTTATATTTTCCGATGAGAAACGTTTTAATTTGGACGGACCGGATGGGTACTCGCATTATTATCATGATCTGAGAAAGGAACCAAAAGTGAAAATGACCAGACAATTAGGGGGTGGATCTGTGATGATATGGGCAGCGATTGGATTCCGCGATAAAAGTGGGATAGTGTTTTGCACAAACAAAATGACATATGTGACGTATAAAGACTTTGCGTGACAATCTTCTACGTTTTGGAAACCAATGGGCCGGGCGCAATTTTGTTTTTCAGCAAGACAGCGCGCCAATTCATAAAGCAAAAACCATTACTGAATGGTTTGAATGGGGGGAAAGAGAAAAAGATTAAAACTTTACAGTGGCCGGCACGGTCACCAGACTTAAACATTATTGAAAACATATGGGGTGAATTGGCACGTCGCGTTTATGGCGGAGGCTGTCAATATTTCACGGTACAGGAACTGAAAACTTCAATAGTGACTGAATGGCAGAATATCCCTCAAAATTATGTGTTAAATTTATATAAATCTATTAATAACAGACTATTGAAGGTGATTAAGAAAAAATGGAGGATCTACGCATTACTGATCACTCATTTGTTGATTTTTATTTCACATTTGCAACAGAGTGTTGTCTAAATTTTTGTCGCAGAAATTGTTTAAACATTGGAGTAATAATTTATTATTTAGTTCATATATTACTGAAGGAGATATTTTTAAGTTTATTTTACTTTTATGAATAAAAACTTAATTAGATATCTTGCTAGTTTCGCAAAGAAATGTTGTAAAACCCTTAAAACATCTTACCGCGTCTAAGTTTTTGTCGGGGAGTGTACATAATTTGGTATCTCATATTCTGTATACGTATTTAATTAAATGTATCCCAACATTTGTATGTGTGTAATGACAGGGTCACTACCAAACTTACCGGAGCCTGAGCGTATTGCTACTCAGCGATCACTAACGTACTGGCTCACTGCTATATCAGACGATCGCTTTATTTCGTGTATTTATTTAATACACCACCTCTAGTATCTATTGCTTCATTCCTTGCAGAAGGAAACCAAATATTGTGCGATGGCTAAACGTTGTGCGAAGAGAATCGCTGTATTCATGGCGTTCATTCTTCGAAGTTTCGTGCATTCCTATAATTAAAGACGTGCATATTCGTAATATGCCTTTCTCTGCGGTGATTCTGCTTTTTGGACTTTCAATACATGGACTAGCGGTAGTTCCGTCGTACGGATATTTAAATGGCTATTAAAGCAGTTTCTTAATTTGTGCGCTGCGAATTTTGCAATATTTACGTATACAATAAGAAATTAAATCCATGTTGACATGAACTTTTAAAAAATAAGACAAGTAAAATTATTAAATTCACAAAATAAAACAAATAAAATCATGAATTTATAAAATAAGGCACAAGCAAAACATTGAATTTACAAAGAAGACGCTCATTTAAATTTTTATTATGTCATCCAAATACAAAATGATGTTGCCACACAGCGTTCCTAGGTAACTCGGGATATCGTTGGTAAAAATTAATAAAAGCATGTGTGTTTAAATAAGAATATCGTATTCTTGGTTAAGCCTCCAAAAGGGATTGGATTGAAAAATTAGTTATCTGCTAAGAAAATATTTTCTTAACTAAATGCCGAGTTGTTTGACAGAAATACGTTTCCCTCCGTACAAACGAAGTATACTGTGTTACTTTGCTTGTACGTAAGAGCCTCGAGTAGAGGCGTTGTACGTATGGTATTTGAAAATACTGTCTATTGCGCCGCCTAATATAAGCGTTATTTCAAAATAAACATAGGTATACATAGTTGAAGTGTCAAAGTTTACATCTAGTACGCGCGCTCTAAAAGTGTACACACTTCTCTGTGTTCGTTGTTGAATATCTAAATTCGTTCTGTCGAACTGGAACCGAGAAAGGTTTAAATCTCGTGGATGACTTATTAGCGCTTTCAGCAAGATTTATCTATGACAGCGTGTAATTCTAAAGGTCTGCGCGCTGCACCGCCCCATCATCACTGTTACGATTTTTCTCGATTTCAAATTAATATTCTATTGTATGTATTTCCATCTGTTTTTGTATTCGTTTCATCATGTTGGTTTATGTTTCGCCATAAATCATATCTGCCATCTAGCTTATTGAATCCGTATGCATTGTGATGCCCCATTTTACATTAGTTCCTCTATAACCACCGCAACCTATCAATCAACTTTTAAGCCCCGTTAGATCCATAGAAATGTTATGTTGCATTATTTTGTAATTGAAACCTGCTTTGTAAAGGAGAGAATTATAAAGAACACGGGAATTTAGTGTAATATTTATAGTAGCCTTAAAAGATTTAGAATCGGAAGCTTTATTGACGGCTCCGCAAGTTTCTGGGGCAAATTATCACTTTTATACACAACATGTTCACCTAATGGGTGGGTGGAAGATAATTCTTTTCCGGAATAATCTAGAGAAAAGTTTTGAAATAAAAAAATTTTCCGAGACGAGTGCCGCACAACACAAAATTGCACTCAACTTCACAGCGTGTTCAGTTTCCGTTGTGCACGATAAGATAATTAAATGGAGCATTCTGCATATTACACGGAGAACAATTTTAGGACAGCAAACCTTTGTAGTTTTAAAATAAGAACAATTTATAATTTTTTATTTAATGCAATCAAATACGCAGTTGACTCGGTAAAAATTATAGTTAGATTTAACTATATATTGATATGAAACTCTAGTTTTTAATAAAATTAATGTCTCAAAGTTTCTTCTTTTACTAAGTGAAATGTGATTCAAACGTCGGATCTACTTAATTTCGAAAATCAAATTAAACACGTTTTAGAGCATGCCAACTAAATTTATTTTAATGACATTTAAAATTATATTTCTTCCTTACAAAATTTGGAATACTTTTTTTTTAGAAATATGAATTTTTAAACTGAAATGTATTAATGAATTTTTAAAATTGAATTTATGTTTATTTCGGCCAAAATATTTGAATGTTTGGTAATGTACATTGCTGCTTTTTCTAAAATTGTTCTATTAGAATTTCAATTGATAACCAAGTCCTTCCCACATTAGAAATCCCTGTTCCGTAGTCAACAATTTTGATATTATGAGGTCCAGATACTATTGGTCCCACTTTTCTTAACATAATTGAAGAATGAGCCCCACAAAAATATTAAAATATTTATGTTAATCGAGAAATTTAGAAAATTGCTTATTCTTCTCGATTATTTATTTAAAATTTCAATCCATAGTTTGCTATTTCAAATTCAAACAAACATCCTTGACTGCCTAGAGACCATTAAAAAAAAAACGAGATTTTTCAAAATGCAGCTGTTTCTTAGCCTGACTGATACCTTAAAAGCCTTACACGCTATGGAGATGATTCAAATTTTATTCGATTGTGCTTTTCCTGGAGTTTTCGTCAATATAACGAAAATGTTTTTATATCAATTAGCACCTACAAAATGGTTATCGACATCGTTGCCTTGTTTGATTCATACTACTTGCCATGCTTTAAATAAATCTCTTCGTTATTCTATCTATTATGTACGTTAAAGTGTACTGTGTATCTTCGTTATTCCTTATTTATACATGCTTCTTAAATTGCTAGACAATGTATGTAAGAAAATGATGGTTATAGTAGATGCTGGAATTGCACCAAAAAAGATAACGTTCGCGCATTGGTTTTAATTAACAAAAGACTCCAGTATTTCATTGCAGCACTCTTGATTTTAAAGGGAAAACTAGCATAAGATATACGAAAGTGTTTTGTTTTAGTCGTACTAATACTAGCATAATTTGTTCAAAATAACCCACTAGTTTAGGTGATTTAGCAGAGTTAGTGTTAGTTTTGACATTATTTTCCGATCATACACGAATACTGTAGTATCGTTTGCACCTGTTTCTTGGGCCCGAGGGCACGTTTTATTTCTCCTCTTGGGTAACCGTTCTTCTCAAAGACATTTTGAAGAATGATCAAGCTCTTTATCGAGGTATTGTAGCTGGTCGTTTTGCCTGTTCAACTATGGTCTTAATGATGCCTCGTTTTTGTTGGGAATGATGATTGGACTCTTTGTGTAGATAGCGGTCAGTGTGCGCGGATTTTCTATATACCGCATGACTAAATTTGCGATCGTTCCGCTTCGTTACTAGAACTAGAAAAAAAAACTGATTGCTGTTCCCTTTTCCATGGTAAACCGTATCTTTGGGTTAATGCTGTACAAACGGTGCAAGAAGTGTTGCCAAATCACAAAAATATCACCCATGTACCGGAACTAATAGGATGGCTGTTTAGTCCACCTAATCGTGTTTCCACTGAAAGTAGGTGGTCGCAAGACAATGTCTGAAGAAAGCTGTTATATCTTCTGGAGAAAACATCTCTGTGTGGGCTAACATTTCCTTTATTACTGTGCCACCTCTAGCGGAAACGGGAACGACCATAATTTAAACCATATAACGGGTGGGGTATTTTCCTTTATTTGTTGTTTGTAATTAGCTTACCACAGTAATGGATTGGACTCACTTTCTTTCGCCCCATATAACAGTGCTGGTCTAATAATCGTTCTGTATATTGATATCTTTATTTTTTGCATTATTCCTTTCTTCGTGATAAAGGACGTCTTTAAACTGCAATATGATCTGGTTGCATTACTTATCCCCTCATTTATGTCGTCTTCCATTTCCCACCCCTATAGATACTCCTAAGTATTGCTTGTCCCATTTTTTCTTGCTTTGTCTATAATTCTTGCATTGATTTCCTTCCCCGCTACGCTTTCTTTGTTAGTTTTTCCAGAGTTGCTCTTCTCTATTGTCAAATCATCCACAAAGACGCATTCTGAGCGTTCTACAGTTCTTAATTTGTAAAAGCCCACGTGCGCTTTATTGCTTTTACAGTATTATGAGCGTTATAGATAGTGTTGGACGCCGCCTTACTTCAATCCGTTATTTATTTTGAAGATCTTTGATTGCATACTATATTTCCCTGCGTCGCATTTGTTGTTTGCATAAAACTCCGTGCACCTCTCATCAGCTTCGGGTTGGTATGTCTTAAAGTTTTTCAAATTTCCTTTTATGAGCGTCAATCAACAAGAGGATTAGTATTAGAATTATTTGAGGCGAAACCAAATACAGGCCTTCGAATTGTAGCGTCTCAAACACATATGCGAAAAGATACAATTCACAGATATTGAGGAAAAATGGGCTTTATCCATATAACCCAAAAATATAAAATTTTACGTGAAGATGATTAGTTAATGATGAGTTAATTGTTGTAAATGATTGTTGTATAACGTAAACAATGATCCACATTTTATTGAAAAGACTATGAGGAATGCTGAATCCACATTTACTGAGACATGTATCATAAATACTTATAACCCCCATGAATAGAGCGACGAAAACCCTCACATACCACGTCCAAAATCTTATCAAGGCAATGGTCAATAAACATTTGGGTTGGGTTATTGTATAACAATAATAATTGTTCAACAAATTCTACCTAGCTCACTAACATATGCACATTTTCAATTTTTCAATGGAAATTTTCCATAGCCATGAACTCGATGAAGTTTCATTAGCCATTAGATAAAAATATTGGTTTTAACATGATGGTGCACCGGCACATTTCAGGGTCTCCTAGATCACCTGATCTGAATCCCACGTATTACTTGCCTGGGTTATTTAAAAGAAAGGGTTTACCGCGAACCTGCTGCGAACCCCGAAGATGTCGTAGCCCGTATTCACGCTGCTGCCAATGCTTCAATGATAAATTATGGAAATGTTTACCTTAAAATAGGAGGTATTCTATTTGAAAACATTTTATGAAAACAGATGCGGATAATAACTTTTTTCAAATATCATTTTTTCATCATCGTTTTGAAATACCATTCGTTGTTAATAAAGTTTAAACTGTATATGTAAAATTGTTGCTTTTTATTGATGACACGATAATAAATGACAAGCAGGAAATTTTCCACTCTTCAATTTTGATTTCTTTTAGGCCCCTGAATCAAATCCCAGAAGCACGGGCATCAGTTTTACCACACCCTGTATTATACGTATACTTTATATTATTATAGAAACCGTTATGTATTAAATTAACAAGTGTTAGTATTAGTTCTCATGGAATAAACTTAAGCGATCGATTACTTGATTAAAACCTTAACCTCCTCCAAAGTTATAAAATTTAAAAGGACATATAAAAAAAACTGTTACTTTGAATCAGGCGGCGTTCATTGGTAGTAACAACCACGAAACCGTTGCGGATAATTTTAAGACAGCCTCGACGTCCGTGAATAAATCACTTTAGTACATCGGAAAAGAAGAAACGGCTATCGTTACAGGGTTTCATTCGTAATTTAATTTTTATGGAGCGTCTTTACTACGAATTCGAATTTTATTGGCGTTTTTATTACGCCGATGTAAAGTGTACGTCGCCTATATATGTAAACCGATAAAAAAGGACTGGTTAACAAAGGTTTTATTGGTTGTTTAATCTCGTGACGCGGTAACGTTCAGAGATCTCATAGGAATGAAATTTTTATGGCGGGAAGGAAATTGAGTTGAGCTACATTTTATATGAATGTACCGCGTCGGTCAACACGCACTGTCATTTGAGCACATGATGTGCATGACAGTTTGTCGGCATCGACGAGACTATTTCAAGAAAAAAAAAATGTCCTAGCTAATATTATAGTAGAATCAAAAATCACAGTGTTGCAACTACTTTTATTTACTTTCACATAGATCAAACAGGAAGATGTTTGCATTCATTTCTTCGCGCTCAAACTTCCAAATTCAAACAAAAGAAACAATTATAGACGCTTGCACTCTAGAAAAATGGGCGAATTTTACGCCACTATACTCTATTTTTTTAATTCCGAGGAGTAAAATGAAAAGACGCTTTACACAATGGAATTTTTCAAAGCTACTTTTTGGCGGCAGTTTTAAAACTAGCTAGAATTTTATATAAGTTGTAGTTACGTAATTAGATACATATTCATTACAAAAATAAATAATTAATTAATTAAATATAGAAAACATCGCAGAATAATATTTTTTGATCAAATACACATCATACTAGATTTCAACTTTATATATGGTACCCTTTTTAATGTAAATTTCTGAATGTTGCTCTATTCTACTATAATTCGTATTTTTATATGATTTTTTACAAGCGAACAACAATTTAGACCAATATTAAATATACCGTATATATATGTTAAATAATAACTTAGCTTTAAATACCTGTTAATACGTTACATTACCTTCTAAAATAATTATTCACCATCACTCTCCATTTCACTTGAACTACTGTATTTGCCAATTGATATAATAAATGGCTCGATATCATCGATTAATACATCTAACTAGCACATTTTTCTTTCTTCTTTAATCACATGTTCTACACATTTTTTTCAATTGTCCGTAGTAACATTCTGGATTGCTTGCAGTAAAAGTACCCCTACATCTGCTAATTTGAATAAGGTATTCTTAGTTGCCATTTCATTTTTTATTTGAGCCCACACTAACTCAATTGGGTTGAGTTCGTAGTGATAAGGTGGTAACCTCAACACAGTTTTGTTGCAACTTCTGGCCATCTCATCTGTCACATGTGTATTATATAAAGTATGTAAAATATAAATTTGAGTACCTATACTCAAAATTTGTTGCATACTAATTACAGCATAGGCACTAACCCATAAATTTGTACAATGTTGAATGGCTCATCTGTGGCAAATCATCACGCTGTTTTACTTCATTCGGCACTTTATCAAGTGTAGCAAAGTAATTTTTATAAAAAAAAACCTATGAATTAATTGCCTTATAGAATTCTTGACAGTTTCATCGCAATCAGCAATTAAAGAATGTCTTCCAGAAGTTTGCTTAGGCGGGATAACCTTTCTCCTTGTACTGCTTTATGGTACGATAGATAGTAGACTGTACCACTCCTAAAAATAAGATAACATTATAGCATGTCTGGTAATGTATATAACATCAACCTATCAACCTATCATGCTTGATATTCTCATTTTGGGGTTATCAGTTCGAAGTTTTTCAAATATATTCAATATGTTCTGCTTCGCTATCAAAGATAGATGTCCTAAGCTCAGAAATTTTCGCATTCTCGGCGGGGATATTTAAGTTCCAGAAGTAATTGCTACTTCCTCCATATCTACGAAAAACCCTGTGAAAATGTTTTACACGAAGAATATGTCAGCCGATTAGTTCTTAGAAGAACTTTTAAACTTAAGAAGAAAAATTGAATACAAACGCACTTAGAAAAATACACGATCTGAACGTCAATCTGCTGTTGTAACAATATGGCGGCCTGCAATATATCAAATTTCGCTAGTGTGATTTTCGCCGAAATCTGACCAATAGAAAGCCTACTTTTTAGTGCTTCAATTTAAAAACACTCCTCGGAAATAAAAAATAGAACTTAGTAGGGCAAAATTCAACAAAATTAGACTTGTTATGGGAGAGATCAGAAAGTGGGGTAATTTTACCTAACTTTGAGCAACTTGTAGAATACACAGAACACTCGGAACATGTGCATTGTGTGGTGGTACCGTGCATTGTAACCGCGAATGTTACATCTAGTATTGTTAGTGGTGATAGCCGAATTGTGAATAAAGTGAATAAAACTTAATTCAAAAGGTAATTAAAGAAGCTGAGATAATAACCAACGGCAATACCAACTAGCAACAGAGTAATCAGTAGACATTAGTAATAAGTAGAAACAAAAGTCTAGGATTAAGGTATGACTTAGCGCAATACGTCAAGAGGAGGTACTTTTTGACACACGTTGTATACTGTAATGACTCTTTTTTAAAATAAACATTCAGGGTTTCTTTTCGACCCTTTTTGGGATCTACTTTCTTTTTTCTTTTGTAAACTGAAAAATAATTAAGACATAAATTAAACAAATTTTGTGTGCGCGAGTTACTATTTTTTATCTTGGAAGAGGTTTTAAATTATATTCCCCTTACAAATTTACAAATTCCTTCCTTCCAGATCTTGAAATCCTTGTGATCCCAAATCTGTAGGTGGTAAAATTTTGTTTGTATTACCAAGTGTTAACTTGAACTGTTTAGGAAGAAGATCCCGTTAAAATGTTTTATTTTAAACTTTTTCTGGAGAAATTTGGGAGTTGTTATTGTCGAAAAAGGTTTTATTTATTTCCTCGATTGTTTGATTTTAGTGCATTTTAGTGCATTGGCTTCGTCCTGCCGACTTTGATAGGAGAATTTATTGTTTCAATGCATATTTTAATAAATAGCGCAAAAATGGCGTTGTTAATCAGCGCAGCTTTCATTACTAGTCGCTTGAAAATTCACCTAAATGAATTAGGGAAACAAATTTTCAAAAATCATGGAGTACAAATGTTTGATATGGACTGTTCGATGGCCGTATATTTTTACAGTACTACTCTTATAGCTGATAATTTCTGATAGCGGTGAATTTTTTAATTGAAGACTTGTCAACATTTTAAAGGAAATTTCACTTGAAGAAAGACGAACAATGTGATGGCAGTGTGACGGTGCCACATAACTACATAACAATGCAGTAATTACAACTTTTTTAAATTGCACCGTTCAAGACTCTTGGATTGGCAATAGTGCTCTTAAGATGGCCAGCTCGATCTTCGGACCTGGCACCTCGCGATTCTTTCTGTTGGAGTTATGCGAAAGATGTTTATGTTTTTCCGTCAAGGGATCTTGTTTAAATCATAAAATCATCCAGGGTTGCCGAAGTATAACTTCTGAAATGGTGCGAGACTATTGTACGAAAAGAATTAATCAGGAGGTATGAGGTCTATGTTAGGGCAAGAGGAGGATAATTTGAACATTTAAAATTCATTACCTATTATTAGTTTTATCATATGAGATATTCTAAGTATAACAATGTCTACTTTACCTTCGAACAGTGTTTATAATGTTGGCCTTTTTTATTTATATTTCGCTATGTTAGTAAGCTTATATTTTAAAAGTGTTTTTTTTTTTGGTTTTTTGGTTTGGTTTATTAAAACTATATTGCTATTTATGTTTAAAGGTCTTGTATTTGTAGCTAAAAACAAAGAGTTAGGCTATCTGATAAAAAATATGACCTACCATTTCAAATTTTCATTTCTTCTTCTTCACAAGGGCATTTTGGTACCGACAATTATAATTCCCGCATTATTTCATTGTTAAATGCCAACCTTGTTACTGCGCTGGCTATTTTAGAAATCATACGCAAATAGTCAAATAGAGAGGATGCATCGACCTGGTGATACGCGGCGTTTTTCAGATGTCCGATCTCGTCGTTGACGAACTTTGTCTACTTAATTGTGAATGCGTGTAACTATTTAAATGTGTTGTGACATGCAAGAGGGTTTGTAGGTATTTCTAGCGTATAGTCATGCAACATTCATTTTCAAGTATTTAACACGAACATCCCGTGTAATGTCAAGCATTTTTAACATTTAGTCTAGTCATCGTGTGTGGATCTTGCGGGTTTTGTTAATTTTGTTCGCTTCAAGTCGAATATACGAGACAAAATTGATAACATTAAAATAAATAATAACAGTCTATGTGTTTTATACTAGGCGTTCCAAAGTTTCCATTAAGGCGTGCTCTCCTGTTCTGTAGAAAAGCGGAGTTACATTTAACACTCTTGAATAGTTTCAATTGTTTACGACCATTTATTTTTGGAATGAATTTGTGGAAGAGCGAACTTGCCTTCCATACCAACGGTATAGAAAAGTATTTGGTTTCGAAAATTTCGAATGGGTTTTAGAAAATTGTCTGTAATTGACCTCCCGAGGCAAGGAAGACCAAGGATTAGTGAGTAGTTCAGTATTGCTGCTGAAGATGATAGCTTAGCTATCGAAACGTATGTTCAGTGTCAGTGAAATGTTTGTGGTACAGGCTAATAGTGAAACGTTTCAGTGATTTGCAAGTTACACAAGTTCTTCAGCGGAATTAAAACATAGCCAATATTAATTCGTTAGAAGTCAGTAGCGTTAATGCAATATTAAAACGACAAAAAAAAAAAAAACGCAAAAAACGCAAAATATGTAGCCCTGTAAAATCCAATGACCGTTTAATTTGAAGGAGGCAGATTTTAGCAATCACAATTTTTCATTGCGAATAATGGTTGAGTTTGAAATTGAACCCGAATGCCTATCCTGTATTTTATGGAGAAATGAGGCTCATTTTTTATTTAATGGCGTTAATAGTCAAAGCTGCTAACAGAAAGTCCACCCGCAATCAATCAGGAAGCTCCTTATGAAAAAAAGTTGCTGGTTGGTACGGTTTCACAGCTAATTTCATTATTGAATCGTATTTTTCCATTCCATCTAAGAATGAGGTTTGAACTGAGAATTGTAACTATTACTGGTGAACGATACTTGCAAATGTTAAGGGATTATGGAATTCCGTACTTGCATAACCAGAGTGCAACTGAAAAGGTAGTTTTTATGCAGGAAACTGACTAGTCAAAGACTTGCTAACTGCTGTTTTTCAAGATCGTATTATAAAGCACTTTGAAAATTCCTTGAATACGATTAAAAAAAAACTGCAATTCAACCAGAATTGTTGTGTAAGCTTGTATAGGCGGTGCAAAAGACGTTCAGTTTAATTTGAGAATTTGATAATTAAAACGAATTTCGAAGCATTTTTTATATGTTTTGTATACACGCTGATTCATTTTCGAGCCGCACCATGGGGATCTCGCATAATTGAAATTATTTGACAGTCTGAATTTCATGGCTACTTTCTACATCTTTAAATTAATTTTTCATCAATTAAAGCATAATATCAAAAGCTTTTGCTATACCTGGCTAAAATCAGAAAAAAAGGACTTCTTTTGGCGGCGTCAAGGTCCAATAAGGCATCAATAGGAAATAAGAAAGTTGAGAATATGTGTTTTGCTGTCCTTTGCGAGGCCAAGTAAATGTGCTAGATGCAACGGATGGAAATGCACATTTTTCGTTTTATTATTTTTTTTAAGTTTGAATACGATTTGTCGCAAGTCAATTTTCACTTCGGATTCATAGCAAACACTAAATTGAGCAACTTTGCCAAATTTAAACCTCTATCTCTAATAATAAGAGAGACCTCCATAATCAGGATCAAAGATAAGTCAGCCTGTATATCGTTTGTTACACTATTTTTGTTTGGTTTTATTTAACTGCCGAAAGAGTGTCATGTTGGAGTTCTCGAATTAACGACAAAAATATACATTATCACCACAAAAATTCCAATTATAATATATACACGAACGCATGCAGAACGACACAAATAATGTCAGTACCAATTTATGCGGTAATATCGTTATCTTAGACGAGATTCCGCAAGAAAAGGAAATATTTTCAATTACACTCAAAAGCTACTACAACTTCCCAGTACCTTTATTAAATTTATGACGATTGTCGATAGCTAGTTATTTTCGTTTAATTTTAAAATAAATAGATATTCTTTTAATTGCATACATGAAATAATTGTCATAGATAATGCAGCCCGCGTAGATTAATTCACCGTATTGCTTGTTAATGGAAATCGAAATTCATTGCAAAACAACGTCGTCCTTGGATTAACACAAAATTGCTTATACTTCACCGATGTGTGATAGAAGAGGATGCACTAAGTTGCCTTGTTCATGAAATTACTCGAATATTTACAACCATAAGGCGCATTAAATTTATTCGATAAGAATCAGATAGTTGTCAGAAATAACTTTAAGAGGTAGCTGATCACTCTTGCTACCTGGATAAGGTCGTTTATCGTGCAGTGCTCGCGATTTCTTAATAATTAGCAACTTTGTACCAGCATCTCTGTTTTTCCTTTTAATTTTTGTGACGACTGTTTAAAATCGATCTTGAAACGTTATATTAAAATTAAAATGATGTAATAACAAAAGAATGAAAGTTTAACTTTCAAAAATAAATCGAATCCTAGGTTTCTTTAAATTATTGGACTACAGAAACGATAAAAAAATTTAGCGACTATATTTGATTCCTTTCAAAAACGTAGACTTACGTTAATGGATACTCAACCACCTAAGATGTGCGTATTAATTAAATTACATAAAAATAATATGATAATAGCATTTTTGTAAATAGCTAATAAAAATAAAAATTTAAGCCTGTTTTCCGTGAAAAACTTGCCAGACACTATAAATAAAATTTCACATGTTACTAGAGCTGGCATTACTCTTACTCAAGGCAGCGTCGCCGAGCATAAATTAAATGGGGTTTGTCGGTTATGTCCACGACCTTACTGCTATTGTAATTGCTAACAGTAATATAGGTATGTTTACATACAAATAACGCGCGATGTACAAAAAATAAATTTAATGTATCGTTATTACTCTAGCATGTTTCCGACATAAATACACACAAAATGTAATTATTTCAATGCTCGTTTGTCATTCGCTTAAACAAAAACCTAACTTGTCATTTCTAATGGTTTAAAAGATTAATATCTTAAAGATGGTACAGGGCTCTTTAAATGATCCATAATATACAGGGTATACCATGTGAAGTAAAACAGTCGATATCCGTTTCCAGTTTAATCAAGAGTATCATAAAGATGATATTATTTTTAGGAAATTCATAATTATTCATAATATTGTCTACCAAGATTTCAAAAAGGTATTTTAATTATTTATCATATATTATGTATTGTGAATTTATATTAAATACAAACAAATATTTTCTTAACATTCATTTCTGAGAAGTAAGTAATTTAGGGCAATTAACCCTAGTAATCCTCTGACACGGGGTTAGTCCTCAAATTATGTGCCACCTTTTTCTGTCACAGTCCTCAAATTACATATGAAAAGCGCCTACAGTTCTCAATTTACATATACCGGCTTCTTAAAATGAATTTTTCTAAAGAGGAATTGGTAGATATGATATTTATTGTTGGGGAAATTCATCGGAATCGTTTATTGATAAGTCGTACAAAGGAAAATATCCTAATCGTAGATGTTCTTAAATATCGGTATTTAAGCGACACAAGGCAAAGTTCATTGTTGATGGAAATGTAAAATATTAAATGTGTTAAAAAATACAAGGTGTTCCGCTTAGATTAAATTTATCTTTTTGATTATTCTGTAAAAAGTTTTTATAGAGCATTCAGTAACCGTGGCAAGCATGATATATTTTCAGCTCGAGAATATATTGAAGAAAAATTTAATGCTTGCGGATAGACTGTTTCGTTCCACTCTGTTACGGTGTCATATTTTACTATTACCGGCATACATGAATTTAAAAAATTTCAACATACCGAATTATTTCTACCAGAGATATTTCTTGACGTTAATCTTAATATGTACGTAATTTAAATGTCACCATAGCGTGCAAACACATTACGGGGTCACGGACATAACCGACAAACATATTCGATTCTCTATGCCCGGCGACGCTGGTATAAGTAGAGTAATACCAGCTCTGCATAGTACAATTCCTTGGAAGAGTAAACTGATATCCTTTGATTTTCCAAACCTCGTCACGTAAACAAGTTCTAGATTTAATTGCTAATCCTCTAATTAAAAGATATATTTTAAATTCAACTTTCGTATGGAGCAAAATTATTTTCACTTTAATTAGGGATTTTATAAACAAAGCACCGATCTAGAAATGGGTAATCCCTTAACTGAGCTCTTAGCAGAAATAATTGTGAATCATTTAGAACATTTTATTAGCGCAAACCCATTATTCGGTAAATAATAAAAATTCGTTCACGTACGTAGATAACATTTTGGCTTGTTTAATGGCTTCGATAAGCCATTAAAGAGGTTTTATGACTACATCAATCTGATCTATTTTTCATAAAATTCGCACATACAGATATAATTACCATACCGCGGATCGGAGACCACCTCTCATTCATTTAGCACAGACGCTCGTATAGAGTCGTGCCAATTGACATACGTCCCTCAGTTAAGTCACATCCTCTCCAGCTTCACGTTAATTTCACTTTCTCTATACTTCTGATTCGTTTTCTAAGGCTAGGATTTCTTTTAGTACCTGATGAAGCCACAGTGTGGCGAAACAATAATGCAGTGGTAGAATAAAATATCTTTGAAACTTAAAGCTGCATTGTTTTGTTATTTCATTATGATGAAGTTTCAGCAAGCGCCTACCGATTCTATTAATTATTTAATTGATGTTGTAGACCAGAAGTACCAACCTTGGATTTAATTTATTGTAACATTCAATGGGTTACAGGAAAATCACAATTATTATTCGATAAGCAAGTCTACCTATATAATTCTTTATTGTCATTTAATATTGTAATTTCAATGTCTGTTCTTAAATGAAGAACTTTACGCCTTATATACATCTTATATTGGGTTTCACAAATATGAAAACCTCCAGGGAGACATTATTGTATATCTTATTAAAATCATCTAATGTTATGGGAATGGATAATGTTAGTGTAAACTTCTTAGAGATCTCCTGACCTGATTCTTCAACCTCGTACGTACGAGTTTATTTATTAGACGGAATTTTTCCACTGTTTTAAAGAGAGCTAGAGTTTTTCCCGTATTTATGATTTCGATAGTATCGGCAATATATAAAGTGTTGAAAAAGATCATCTGCAGTAAAATCATTCAGTTTCTGGTAAAATATGAGATACTAAATACAGCTCCATATGGATTCGTCTAAAATAGATCTACTAGAACAGCTGCTTCACACCTTATTAACGAGCTATAGGCAACTATAAATAGAAGCAATAAATATATCCCTATTTTTATGGATCTCAGTAAGGTGTCTGATATGCATACGGTGTCCGAGGATGTGCTTTCGAATGGATCGAATCTTACATTTTGTAAGAGACAACAGGTTGTAGAGTATCAAGGTGTTGTGGTTCCCGTCTTTAAGAAATGAGAATCTCCGGACTGTCCAATATAAATATTATGCGCTGTAAAGTAAAATGTACTGCATTTTGTACAAGTGCAAATCAACACAAACTACTATATTTTCTTTCTTACCAAAAATTTATAACAATGGAAGGTGAGAGAGATATGAGCTTATTTATAGACTTATCCGAGGCCTTCATACTGATTAGTCGCGATTTATGTAAATTGTATTCATATGGTTTAAGGGGTGCCACAGGGATCGATTCTGGGGCCGCTACTCTCTGTGTTTACTTTACTACATACTTTAAATAAATTTATTGAATGATTTGCTGCGACGTGAAAATAAATATAATATATAATAATATTGATAAAACGATAGTCATCACACCAATTAGAAGAGTGACTAGTTATTACAAATTTGTTACCGATCGATCCAACAAGTTATGTCTACGAAGTTTTTTGACTTATTCATTGATAACGATCGGGGTTGGTTGACGCACATTAATGTTTTAGCAAATAAATTGTCACAAACATGCATCGATTAAAAGTTCAAATGTTGTTAGGAGCTACTACTGCACTTGCCTTTGGTCGTGCATTCAATATACTTATCTTTTGGGGAGTCAGTTTCCAAAGCATTTTGCTTACAAAAGAGAGTTATTCGTGCATCAAATGCGCCAAATCTTACATAAAACAAAATTATATAAATAACATCAACGATATAAGATTATCCTTTTGAATGGAACGCTCTATATGATTCCATTTTTATTAATATATTTAATTCAATTAATTATATTATTTAAAACATCTGAGAAAATAATTTTCTCGTCTACATTTTTGGTGATATTCAGTAAATTACACATAAACCGAATAGCTAAAAATAAGATTCGTTGTATGATGGGTATCTTACAAATTCTTCATTTTCTACGCTAAGCATCGAAACCGTTATATCCAAATTGGATATGAAAGAAATCTTCCTTTTTCGGGCAGATTCGTTCAGGAAGTGCCGGCATAGCTAAGCAAGAGATCTTTAGCGCAATTTGTACTTTTCGAAATCAGATATTTACATAACCGGTCGTATTATATCTAGTACGCGGGAACCATAGGAGATCAATGAAGGCGATATTTTATCAGTGAAACTTAGTTGGAAGTGATAATTGATATCAACCTTACATTTTATCGTTACATACTTCATAAATCTTTCGATACTGCTTTTTATGGCCAGTATCATTTAACATTTTGTTAGGATCCTTTGTGTTATGCAAGTTATTAAAATAGATTATTCAAATAACTAGAAGTATGTTGATTGCTTATTAATTTATGGGATTTGCCATTGCGTATAATTGTGGGGATTCATATACGGTATTTACAAAATAAAAATATATATCACGTTGAACATTTACCTCTAGCTAGTTGGAAAGTTATTTCAACTGATCCTCAAATTCAAACATTCAAACAATATTATTACATTTAGCACAACTATCATGTAGTTCTATATATAAGGAATATATAAATAAAGCTTAAAATTTTATGTAATAACAAACTGACTAGCCCCCCTGAAATTTTTTACATAATCAATTCTATAATTATCAAGTTCCAATTGAGATCATATTTAAGAATAATTCATTGTGTAAGACTTGTAATTCTTTTGAAAGAACGTGGCAAAGTAGGATAGAAGTAAATTTAAATTTGTCACCTTTAATCATCATCATCTAATACTTTATCGATAGAGAGCACGAGAATGGTGCAAGTACCATCGATTTCTTTTTTTTATGGGAAAACATGTGCGGAAATGAAAAAGAAGTTGGATGCAGTTCACAAGGGCTGTACACCTTCGAGGACTACCATCAAATATTGGTTTAATGAGTTTAACCGAGGCCGAACATCCGTCTTTGACGAGGAATGGCCAGGTCGTCTCAGGGAAAAAACTACGAATGATATGATCAATAAAATTCATGATATCGTGCTAGCAGACCGCTGGGTGAAGATCAGAGAGTTTCTCTATTCAACGTGCAAAACATTCTTCACGAAAACTTGAGTATGAGATAGCTATCGCCGAGATGGATATTGCATCTGTAGACAATTGATTAAAAACGGAAAAGCGATAACTTCGAAGCAATGTTTGGATATGTTTAGGCGCAATATGAGTCAGCTTCTTCAGCGTTATGCGACTACAGATAAGACAGTGATACATCACTACATCTCAGAAATCAAAGGCCAGTCGGCAAAATAGGTTTCTCCACATGCACCGGAGAAGGCAAAAACGACTTTCTGGGATTCGCAAGACACAACCTTTACTGATTATTTGGAGAACGAAAGCCCCGCCTAGCGGAGAAAGACATTCTCTACCATCATGATAACACGCTGGCTCACTTATCGGACTTCTGCTATTTTTGTCTATTCCAAATTTGTTTCGGAAATTTAAATAGCCTCCATAGTATTTTCAATCAGTTGGCACAGCTATTAATAATACGGACCTTCTACGTTAACTTAACAAAACAACTTTTCAATAGCCAACATAGTTTATATCAAACAAGTACTTAAAGTTAATAGTACAATTATAACTTTTTTTTTGAGAAAACCAATTTTCTTGCAAGTTTATTTGGTGTTAAATGTCTGTAAACTTTTTCTGATATTGTTATTTACGATTTTCGATGAGACAGCCTGTACACTATCTATTGGTTTATATCTTAATTATGAGAACTGGCGCATCCTGTCCGAGAAAATTGTATACTTAAAGGTGCGGTTAATTATAGATCGGCAAAATAAAATTATAGTCTATTTTGCTATATTTAGCTGTATATATGAAAATACTTTCAAGGTTAAATGTTGAAATAACAAATGTATCAAATATGCTTGCTTCAAATATCTTTCTAAATTTAATGAATTATCTGAAGGAATAATGATATATTTACAAATGTTTAATTCGTAATTTGTGGCTTACAAAAATAAACACAACAATCGTTTTCAATTCAAAAGAAATCAACTGAGATGGCGAATTTTTGTTATCCTTCTCAAATTCACACGGCAGCTAATAAAGCTACCGTAAAAAAGACAAGGTTGTAGCCTGTTACAATACTTTACTGGAATATTGTCGGCTTCTCCGTTCTAGTTACTGAACAATTTAATCAAGCCAGTAGAAAAGACATTCGTCAAGGTACATTGATTCAAATTATTCCTCAGTTCATTTGAGATGATATTGAATGGATCGCTTTTTGTCGAAAATAATAGACAGTAATTCCCAGACTTTGGCTTTATTGGCCGTCCTTTTACGATAATGATTCCAATTTATACTATATAATCAATAATTGGGTGAATTCGACATGCTCATTGAAATTGGTAACATCTAATTTGTACTAACATATATTAAATCGCATTCATAAAAGAAAATAATCTACAGCAGGTGGTCCGTTTACAAATACGTCGAGATCTTTTTCTAAGTACCTTTCAGTCTTTCAAAAATAAACTTTGCTGAACCCTATTCTCGAGTTCATCCTATCTGATCTATACCGCAAGATTAGAGCATACACAATGTACGGGAACATCTAAATGATTTTTTAACTTTTTAAGGAAGTTTCAAAAAAAAAAACATCATCAACTAAATCGAACAAGTGCCAAATTACTTACACAAATGCTTCTAAAGCAACTGATGATTATTGTCTCTACCTTCTCAGCGGAGGCTGATGCTATTTTATCAGCGATAAATTATGTTCAAACCAATAACATCAAGGATGCATGCAACCAAAGGTATTAATGGTCACCCTATGAAAGGAATATGATTTTAAGATAACTCTCCCAACGAAATAGTAGACACTTTGGCGAACGTTCGCTGGAATGGAAATGGTGACGAGATATTATATCCTATTGAACCATGTAATGGTAAAGTTTAAAAGAAATATGAGCTCCAAAACAGCAGTTTATAAAAGATCTTATCGAACGTCAAATCCCAAAGATAATTCGGATTTTAAGAACAAATGATATCGTCTTATGCAGGAGCAGAATGAAATTCATTATCCAAACAGATATCAGAATTTAAAGCAGTGATTGATATCGTAAAGCATCCTTCATGGTAATCTTAAAATAGGTTAGACGTCTCGGTTGCCGTTGCAGTTGCTTTATTAATACTCTAATTTCTAGAGTGTTGGCTAATGGGTATTTGCCCGAACAGCCATTTCAAAGCAACATCAAACCTGCTTTTTCAAATAGAACATATAGAATAGAATAAAACATATAGGCTATGTTTTACATTTTATTTCGTGGAATTGTTTTCGTCTTTTGTATCTGATTTACAAGCAATCATTAAATAACAGAAAGGCCTGAAAAAATTATAATAAATATTGGAATTGCCATCCCTGGAGAGCTTAACAAAGTTACAACTGTGACTTAATATTCACACGCTCCATATGTTAATGATTACTTTGCTAAAAACCAGAAAAAAACAGTGAAGATCTTTTGAAATGTTATCTTTTAAATTGAGTAAATACTAAAGCATTCCCAATTTTCTCGAACAGATCAAACACATACCAGATTTGAATTTTGGGTGCATCTTTTATAGTTTGAAATCAAGTAAAATTGTATCATTATTCCAATCGCTTACAACTAATCGACTCCCCAAGGACAAAATGTCGAGATTTATCGATATTGTGATGCCCAAATATACTATTACGTATTTTTTTAGAATTGTTATCTATTGTGTGTCTCGGTATTTAATTTTCAATTGAAATTCAAACAGTTTAATAAAATCTAGAAGCAGTCTAGAATTGCATCGTCGTTTTGAGTGCATCTTACAAATGTTGTTAATTTGGAGTTTAGATAACTATTGAGAAACCATATTCATCTTTGATTTTTAATCTCCCATCATTAGGTCGCATGGTGAACTCAAAGCGAAGTCAGACACAGTGATGGAGAAGAATAGAAGAATTGCCTCCCATTAAAGTCGAATCTATCTTGTAAATAGACGACTCAAAGACAGAAACAGGAGACACTGCTGGGTCGGGATTGGGCCAAGAATAGCTATGTCACTAAGCCCAACTTAAAACGCCAGCGTAATCCAAGCGGGCAATTGTGGCAGAGTGGGGCGCAAATAAAGTCAATAGACTCGATACAAGCAAAGTCGAAGGTGGTGTGTGACTACATGCGACTGCATTATCGGACTAAAGTGACTCTGGACTTGCTACTAAGACATGAAAGCCTGAGTAGGAAAGATAAAAAATTTCAAGATATGTAAAAATACCCTGAGCTGGAGATAGGTTAAACAATTTCTTGTTTTGCGCAGGCCTAAGTTTAGAACAGACTTACTAGATAAATGAAAAAAAATGTTAAAATAATAGTAGACTTGGTAACAGGACATGCCCAAAAAACACATAAGCAATCTAAGTCTGCAGACGAAAGAGCGTGCCAGGTTTTCGCAGTTTGGCTGTACACGTACTGTGAGAATATACAAGAGTAGCAAGGACATGGTTCTCGGAAATTGACTCAAAATGTCCAAAAGCCAAAGCCTTTGCAGGACCGATAAAAAACAAAGCTAAAATCTAACAATTGAGGAACTCGATCTAAAAAGGTCGCAGTGGAATGGGCCAGCAACTACTTCATTCCTAATCCAATCCAACTTTGATTTTAATTGAACACCATATTTGTTTTTTCACTTTAATTAAATCCCCAGTTGTTCTACATTTTTTAATTTAGAATTTTTTGCTAACATTCATTATCGTTACTACGAAATATTTCTAAAATATATCTTCTAATAAAGATAAAAAATTTAACGATTTTCATTGAAATCCCTCTGTTCGATAGGAATTCTCAATTTTTTGTCACCCAACTGCGCACGTTGATCATTGATAGGTGCTTCTGAATTTAAGTTCATAGAACTTTCGCAGTATCATGAAGTCAAAGCTACCTCATTTAAATATTTATTGTTTACTAGTATGCTCTCACTGAAATGTGTCCAAAAATAGCCATATTTAATAATATATTCTCGAAAAATACATATTGATATTACATTGACAATTACACCATGTTTTACGATGCTTCTAACAAACAGGTGTTTACATTTTACAGCCAACTCAATTAAAGCTTCTCAATCTTGGATATAAAAACATAAAGGTGCTGTCTGTGTGGTGGAAGTCTATTTCACTGAAATTAATCAACTCGATCCAATCACAATAACTTATTATAAAAGTAAATAAAATTAATAGCAGATCTTTGTATTGATATAATAAAATATTAACGACCAGCTCTTTAATGCTTGAACTTGATTAAATTGGACAGATGTTGTTAATTAGTCTCTTCTTCTTACTTAATAAAATATTTCATTTAATCCAATAATATAAAATTAACATTGATACTGTACACAACTTACGGAAAACGAATTAAATATTTAATCACGGATTAAATCACGTTAATCTTTGAATAACGTTACTTTGTGATATTAATCACGATTAAAAAACTTTAATGATCGATTAAATCGATTCGTGACTAAAAGCAAATGTCACTTTGGCATCTGCTAATATTACCAAGAAAAAAGTAAAATGTAAAGGAAATTGCTCTTATTCCAATAAATTTAACGAGAAAGTAGAACATGTAATGATAATAAGTAGTTAACGCACGTTAACATATCTTTCGCTGTACATCGCCCCAAATGTAATTTTAATTCTAATTAGTTAGCCACGACTAGCCCAGCTTAAAATATATATATAAACAGTAATTAATTTAATCGCAAATTATTTTTTAATTAAAGATTAATTTAATTCGGAATTAAAGAGGGTTTTAGTAAACCGAATTTAGAGTAAATAATCATAACCAATGTCTTCTCATGAAACTTGCTAGGATTTAGGTTGTATAGTTGAAATTACAATTCCTCACAACTGGTAACCTAATCATAACCACAGAAGTATAGAAATATCCTTTTTAATTAAGAGGATACCTTCTTATATGAGTGCTTTTCGGTTGAATATTGTCTTGTATTCTCATGTCTGAGTATGATGCTTATGACAGGACTAATATCGGATTTCATATTCATCCAACGGATTTAATGGCGTTCGAATTTTACAAAGGTTTCGCCGTGCAGGTAGATTCTAAACTAAAGTACGGCCCACTTGATGTTTGTTTAACAAATGGAAGAATCATGTACTAAGAATTATTCGTTATATATGCATACATATTTACAATCTCGGAGTCTTGATGATTGGGAATCGATATTTGGTGCATTGCTTAACGTATTTTGTGTTTTTAGTATAGCTTATATAGTTGCGGTATTAATTTCATCAATTCTACCTAAGATCAATATTGGATTTTTCTTTGATTGACTACAAAATTTTGTATTTACAATATACTGGGTACTCCAGATGAAACAAAATTTCTAAAAAATTTTGCGCTGTGGTAAATTTTCAAATGTTTTCATATTGCTTTGTCAATTAATAAAGAGTTCCAGCCTTAATATGCACTGGGTGTCCCACAAAAGTGGAGTTTTGCGATTACTGTTTTATGAAAAAAAAAATTGTTTTAAATAGAAATTGCTTCGATCAAAGAGAATTATTCAAGCTTATTCGTAACAAACTCAACATCAGGTTTTCTGCTAGAAAGTATCATAGAAATTTTATTGATATTTAAATGCAGATGATATTGATTAGAAAAATTCACTAATCAGTCAAAATCCAAATTGATGCGATAACCAGCAGATAACAGAACAGCTCGCTCAATTGAAAATATCGTTCGTATAGAGTTGATAACTACACGTGTCCAGCTTTGAAAAGTAAGGGCTCTAGGATCGAACCCCGCGGAACGCCACCGCCAAGAGACAAGATTTTCGGCATTGTTATGCAGAATAGCTTCTTGGCAGCGTTGCTTGAGATAATTATTTATTATTATCATTACTGAACCCAAGATATTTCAAGATTAAGATACGTAGAAGTTTATGATTTGCCGAATCGAAAGGACAAGAGAAATCATGTATTATAAGGCGTGTACGTTTAACGGAATTAGTAGCCGTAACAATATCATCCATTACCGCTGAAAGAATAGAGGCGCAGCTGTGGTCCCGCCTGAACCCGGATTGACAGGTACGTAGAATATTAAAAGAATTTTTCCCTCTATACATTAATGGGTGTTCGAGAAATGGGATAGTCCCCGGTAGAAATATGTGTACTCCCTTGTACTACGTAAAGCACGTATTCGCTGTTTTTCAATAAGTTGTTTTCTTATCCATCGCTGGTAGTGTTCTACGCTTTCGAGGTTCGAAAGGAGACAGATCATTGGAAACAATGTATTGCAGAAAGCTCTAGTCAACGAAGGCCGGGTTTTGGAACGACGCGAAAAACTATAGACAGCAAACACCGTCACCTTCAAGAGCTACCACTGACTAATTGCACCGCATTTTCTAATAAGGTCGTGATTGGTAACATATCAACAATTGCCCAGGGGATGCAAAGTTATATTGACGCGGTAAATGTACGGTTTCAACAGTCTTATTTCCATGGTTAAGTGGGTGTGGATTTCGCGAAGGGCGCCACAATCGAGGGATATTTATTTGGCTTTAAAGTGTTTGTTGATGCGTAGAAACAACGACCAAAAACATAATGCTAAGTCAGCTTCCCCATGGTATTCATGAAATCATTTACAGTAAGGAAAGAAAACACAAGGCAGAGTTAAAATATTCTCGGGACCACGCCGATGATGCCGGGTGGGAACATGTCCGTGGGGAGCGTATTTTTTCTCTCCTTGCACTGCGTTTGTCGTAAATGATTCCATCAATGCTATTCTAGCATCATTTTTTTGTTAAGAACGGAAACATAAAGAGCTAACGCACTATGCACACATAATCATCTAAGTCTTGAAACTGAGTGAGAAATGTTCTCCCGATGGTCATCTGTTAACCCATGTCTTAGGGAAATGCATCAATCTGATATCCTTATGTAAAAGCGAATGTATCATGCCCTTTCTAAGTCGTCTATTATATCTACATGTATTATAATTAACGTTTGCCACTTTCCGTGCGCTTCACGAAATTAGCAGAGACTAGACAGACTCGTGTTTATTCGTCTCATGAGAATGGGTTCGTGCTGCTCACTGGTTTCTCCAAGAGTCGACAAATACGAGTCTGTCTAGTCTCTGCTAATTTTGTGAAGCGCACGGACAGTGACAAACTTTAATTATAATGTTGTTATTCCCAGCGTCGAAGTTACCGGTCGTTAGCGTCACCCATGCATCGCGCATTAATGATTCCAATTTGTCCACCCGTCTAAAATAAAGGTCCTTCTAATAGCAATGATATCGTCTTCTAGTGCTGTAATTCTTTTTCTAGCCTATTATCTTTGGAATGTGGGAGTAAGTTGGTAATTATAAGTCCAACCAACGACGATAGCTTCTTTTGTACTTCGTACTTTCTTTTCCCAGAACAGCTAACTTAATGTAAAATCTTCCTAAAATATTATTCAGTATTATTGCTCATTTTATAATCATTAAAATTCTTAGTAAAATTTAATGTTGTATAGTTGCTTGTGGTGTAAAACATTATTAAAAAGCTTAACATCCATGCTACAATTGCGTTCCTACATCGCTTGTACAATGCTGCATCTAAAATTAATAGTTTCCGTCTGTGTTTGTCAAGTTTTAGAAAGAAAAATTATCAAAATTTGTTGTGGTCCTAAAACAATCGCTATCGCGATTATAAAGGAATGAGGTGACGCAAAATTTCATTTTTGACTTTGAGTCATCGAAGTAACTTGTTCTGGCTGTATTTATAGCTTCATTGTGTTCATAACAACAATTTTAATTCGTACTTCGAAGTTCTAGTCACTTGTGGTGGTTAGAGAAACACAGTTTAGAATGTTAATTTCTATTTGACATTAATTTGCCGAAAGGATATTTTAGAGACACCCCGATTCCCACGAACCTTAAATTTATCTAATCAATTTGGAAATCATACATTTCTAAATTTTTCTCTTCTCGTAAAACATATAATGAAACATGTTTCATTGGGTTGCATGTCCTGCATGTCATGCATGGATGTCCTCTTCTACGGTTACCACTGATGCCTCATTGTCGCCAAGATAAAGTGCGCTGTGTCATAGGAAACGACAATGAAGAAAAGAACAGTGGTCTTCTCAGATGAGGTTTTGCTTAAACCAGAATCACGATCGAATCTTTATTTGGAAATGATAGAGAGAGAAAGAACAAGTCGGCTATACTCGTAGCAGATATACGTGGTATGGGGAGCCATCAGCTGCAACACTAGAAGTCCTCTAATAGTATTACGGTTCAACGTTACTTTAACAAAATGCTAGAAGCTGTAGTCCTGCCCTTCTCTCAACTAATTCCCCGAGGGTGCTGGATAATGTGAACGCAACAGAAATGAAGTTACTGTTCTGCCATAGACTGCACGATCGCCTGATTTCAATCCAATAAAAAATGTAAGGAGTAGAATAGGGCGCAGAGTGCAACGATACCGTCGACCCAAAGGAATTTGAAGGAATTGTGGTAACCAACTCGCTTGGCCACAAATAATAGCAATTATTCCACAATTGCACGATTCATTAGAATATCGGACAGAGGTTATTAAAAGAGCTTGGGGTGCTGCCATTTTAATCATTTATTATATTACTGTTAGCAAATTAATCTACAAATTCATTCATCTATTGCATATCTTTGTTTGTGCTGCTATTTTAATAAACATTAGCGTAAAATTATGAAATCCTAACTTAAATTAGGAAGAAAGTATTGGCATAAACCATATTAACTTAGTAAACGAGGAAGAAGAAAGTATTGGCATATTTTTGCTAATAGCAATAACTATTTTTCATAAGAAAGTATTTCTGCCTCTACAAAAAAAAAACTCTTGGTCTCTTTGTCTAGTTCAAATAATTGTATTTTCTGTGAAACTTACCTATGTAGCCCCAAATTGTCCTTCTCTAAAGATAAAAAGAAAAGTCGTAAACTTAAAAAAAATCATATTGAAATATTTAAAGATCAGCTATCAATTTAAATAGAGTGAATGTCGCCAATCGTTCAAGGTTTAGTTAAAATCAAGTTTTAGTGTAAGCATAACTTATCCACAACATTGAAAGCGTGCAGAAGTTTCTCTGGTCATTGAATGCCATTTCTAGGCGTATTCGTGGCGGTAGTTTTATTTTATATTTTCCCTGCGATACCCATTTTAAAAAACAGGGTGATAAATATCGCGAATTGACGGTAAAAATTCTTGTTCCCGGCGAACGCACAAAATGAAATATTGTTATGAGATTTATAATTGCCTTCCAAAGCGATATTGGATTACGCTTGAAAATAAAGAATTTACAATTTACACTCTACTTTTTAGTTTTTAATTGACAAGTGGGTAATTTAAATCGACGTAGAGGAGCAAGCGTAAACCGTTACTGAGAAACGTCAAAATTACGTAGATTGGATAAAATGTTATTTCGCAAATAATAATAAATTAAGGATTCCATATACATATGTGTGTGAATGTTTATGCGTTAGTTTACTAACTAACGTAACAATTGAATAAATGTGCAATTGCTAATCATGTTAATTGAAATGTTGAATTGTGAAATACGATCACTATTAATCTAGAAGTGTCTGGGATCTGCTTAAAAGGGAAATACTTGATAACAACTTTCAGTTTCCATTAAAACACTTTTTACGTTGAATATGTTTTTTAATTTTGCTGTTGTTCTTGTTCCTACCTCATTCCCAACTTGTATTATGTAAGCATGCATGTATGTATTTGTAAATATAATCACGTGCCTTCTTTATCGTTGAATTCGTCTTAAGTTAATTTGAGCTTTCTCGAGAGCATCTATTAGTCTTGGTTGAACTACTAGTTCGTACACTCAACAACTCCTCCATCTCTTTAACTGCATCATTCGTAAGCATTGTTTCGAACCTGTGCTAGTGAAACATGAACTTTAGTTATAATGATGAAAAATTATTTCCTGCAAGACTTCTACATGTAACATCTTTGTTTAAATTGCATTTTCCTGCATTGTGGTTATAACTCTTCCGGCTGATGGAATCATCATTGGCTTCATTTTTAGTGCACGTTCGTCGGGGAACATTGGTTTCTGATGTGCGGTGATGTATGTATCTGTTTCATCTACAGTTATATAATGCCGCAACAACTCTTGTGTATTGGGCTTAAACATGTCCAATGCTTTCAAGTTATCATACTGATCAATCGTCGGTAGACCCGACACCCATCGTACCGATACCTTTTTCATATTCAATTTTTAGTGAAGGATGTTTTACACATGTTCAATTGAGACGCTTACTATATTAACAATCTGTCTAACCTTCACCCTGCGCCTTGCTAACACGATATCATGAGCTTTATCGATTTCGTCATGTGTAGTTACGACCTGGCCAGTCCTCATCAAAGACGGATTTTCGGCCACATCTAAATCCACTAAACCAGTATTTAGTGAGTGATGGCAGTCATCGAAGGTGTATGGTCATCATAAACTGAATTCAACTTCTCTTTGGTTTCTGCACATGTATTCCCATCCAAAAATAAAAGAAATCGAATCACTGACCGGTATTGTTCTTTTCCTATGATTCCAGAAATACACAAGCTTACTCATTTTCAACAACTGTAAAAACAACACTTTTCGAAGAATCTGTCCGAAATTTTGGCAGGCGTCGACTAAAGAATAGTATTCACTAAATCACGTACTCGAATACTGTGGCACTGGAACACTGAAATACTTCACTATTACCTCTTACCACAAACACTTGTGGTAAGGAGTAATAGTGTGTTTCAATAGTATTCACAGTTAATGCAGATGTTGACATAAAGCGGCATCTGCCTCGGGTACCATATTATCCTTGACTATAGTATAAACTTTTAGCTAATGTTGTTTCTTCCTGGCCTGAGCGTTGACCATGTAAAAGTAGCTTCATTACAATTGAATTTAAAGGACAAAGACAAATCATTATGAGCCAGTTGAAAAAACTAATATCCAAGCAGGAGGAAAATGTGAGACAATTAAGCACAGACACTATATTCTCAACGACAATTTGATCTATTTACTTTGATGTTTGTTCTTAAGTTTTATGTCATGTTTGCAGCTCTGCATAAGTAGTTATCTTAAGTTCCTTGTTGGCTATATTTAATATATTCTAGAATCAGATTACTCAGATCACAACAAACTTCACTAGCTGTTTTCAATTTTTAAGGCTTTCTCTAACGGTTTCGAAATGCGAATTCAATATCAGGTTTAGCAGGTTGGATAGGTGTGATTTAATAAACATTAATTGTCGGTGAATTCAGGATGTTTTTTACTTTTAGGATCGACTTCTTCCAATCCATTCATGAATTTCCTATTTTTTCTAAAATTTTCTGTTGCATTTAACGTTTTAAAGAATATCATTTCTCAATCCACAAATCGAATAGAATTTGTGTTTGTATGGCCCTAAACTCAACCAAACAAAACGAGCAGTAACGTGGAAATCCGGTTTCTAATCATAACCAACTAGAATTAACCTACATACTATTTCACATTGCTTAGAGTAATATATATATATATATACATATACATATACACACAAACACCTTGTCGGTACAGACATTACGTACATACATCCAACGTAATTGTAATGTTACAACAATGAGGTTTGTCTTAATTGAAAACGGTACCTACCTACCCATATCCTGGATTTATCTCCGCTTCTGTATACTATATTTACCTGTATAATGAAAAATTTATGCCTATTTTTCCTGCTTCGTTTGTTCTGCTGTTATCCTTCCTTTACTAAATCAAAAATCGCCCATTATACTAATTACGTAACATTAATAAATTACCCAGATCCCGGGCTTACGGAACCACACAAACGTAATTCCGAACGAGCTGACCGTATTATAAATTACAACCTGCACTCTGTTAATTTTAATGAGCTTCTGTTACTTATCTCCGCTTTTGTTATTTTAATGCCTTTAATGTCATTTTAATTAAAACGATGCTTCTCGTGCTTCGATTCGTGTGTAATAGATCAAAGAAGTATGCGCAAATGAGTACGCAGTTCAACGTGGAAAATGGGGTACTCAATGTGATAAGATAATAAATATAAAACATACGCAAAAATAATCCAGTTAATTTATTTAGACGCTGACCTTATTAACTGAAAGAAACAAGATGTAGAGATCACAGCAAATTTGACAAATACTCACAATAAATACAAAGTATGGGAACGTATTTATAAGCATTCACAATCTCTTGATAGAATAAAAGTTAGTTTATATTATAGAAAAGTCCTGGAACTGGAATACATTTATAGTAATAATAGTGATAATGTTTATTGTTTCAAAAGGCCTGTTCACTCCACACAAAACAAGTTAATAAACAGAACAATCGAAAGATTTAAAACTACAAATAATAAAGAAAATGATCGTAAATAACCTAAGCAAACAGAAAAGACAATGGGCAATCTATATTAAACATATTCCTCTGCAGTATAAAATACATTCTTCGATAGATAATTTTTCAATTAAGATTTTAAAATACTTAAATTTGTTATGTTTTTAGTATGTTTATGGGTTGCATTTCTACATAATGTGGTGGTTTTCCAAAAACGTTAAGACTATGAGACAGTATATCTGTGTCTAGTTGGATAATCATGCAAAGAACTATGTACTTATTTTAAATTTATCTTTACCACACCAAAACTTCTAAAATGTATGTAGGTACGAACCAATGTAAAAATACGTAATTCTCTAAAAAGTGGGCGGTGATAGGTGTTTTATTTAACATTACAGATGTGTTGGATAAAAGCCGCATTAACATAAGCCGAAGCAAGACCTGTAAGAAATGCGGAATTGAAAGTTTGCGCAGTAGTAGAATAATAGGATCTCTTCTCTAACAAACCGGCAAAGTCTGTAAATGAAAAGGCATGCTGATGATAACGTGGCACACAGGAGTCCCCCGATTTATTTTCTACCTAGATATCCAAAAGTGTTATAGACATTGAATTTAATCCTTTGGGTTGATCCCAAAAGCATAAATATTTTGCAACTATAGAGAATATGCACAAAATACGTCGGAATAAATGTCTACATTTGAGAAAGTCTCTGTACATGTTCTAGTAGAGATAGAGGCAAGGATACATTTCATTGATTGTCGGTAATCCCACCAGATTTAATTCTCATGAATTGGACAGCTGAACACTATTCTTAAAGATTTTGTGCAGCCGAGACTGAATGAATTTGAAAATTTAAAAATGTATGGTTTTAACAAGGCTCTTTTTTCTCTGAAACGTTGAAAAAGATGCTCCCCAGACAGACAGGAGCACCTAATTTGAATCCATGTGACTTTCTTTGACGATTGCTACCATCAACGTTTTAGAACTTTTACACAACTAAAGATGTGAGAGGGTGGAAAATTGGTTTTACTACTGCCCCAAGGACGATCTTCTAGTTAAATATTCGATAATTTTCTTTATATTTATACATGATCGTAAATAAACTGTAGCACAATATCAGTAACTACCAACATTATCAAACATGATCGTTTATGTTCTAGCTAAACCAAAATTCCATTCAATATACTGTAACCGTTAAAACTGCATTTGGAGCGAGCAAAGAGATTACTGGGGGTTAAATTATCAAAGGGAAAGAAGGATCTGCTATGTTTTGAGACTAGTAAAGACTAGTAGTAAACTAAGTAAAGCAAAGATGTAACATACATAAAAAAAAGAAGCGCCCCGGGTATTTTATAGAAAAATACTAACTGTAGTTGTCTCAAAGAACCGTTCAGACAAAAAAAAAAGAAATATTTAAACTGATGATTAAGCAATATATTAAAATGAATATTTAAAGTGAATGACAAATGAAGGTTAATAACAAAAAAACTATGATTTTGAAGTTTAGTAACCAAGTGGTGCAGTGGCTGGTAGAGTCTGGGATCAAAACGTGGATTTCCATTCTATCCAAAAAAGGTTAGTTGGCTTTCCCTGGTTCGAAAAACGTTCCCATAGTCACCATAAAACGATAAAGAAAAAAAAGAAAAAGGCAGTAATTTGTTTAAAAAAATATACAAAAAGGTAATACAATTAAATGACGATCAGCAGATTCAAAAGTATAATAAATTTAATTTGAAGGACCAGGAAAAAAATAATAATAACAGCACTATGAAGTATGAAGTGGCCTCTATAATTTGATAGGTTAGTAATCGGTGTTCGAAAAAAGAGTAGCACATCCAAATATTTCCCTCTAAAATACGGAATACAGGAAATACAACGGGTGATTGTTGCAATGAAATTTCAAGATTAAATAAATTGTAACAAGATTCGTATTTCGTATTCCAACGCCGCGATAAACTCTAATTCGATGTTGAATAAGAGTTATTTAAGCAAATTCCTCAGAATGTGTGGTGGTAAACTTGCGACATCAATACAGCAGTAACAAATTCTGAGCAATAATAGTAATATATCGGTAAATGGAGAGAAAAGATAATATAATGGATATTAAGACAAAAATATGGTATCCTAAGTGGAGGGCTTAACATAAAAGTTTAACACTTTTGCATAGAACGTGGTGCTTGAGAAAATATGGTTAACTTGAAAAGAAAAGAAATATTAGAGATACAGTACGTTGTTAAAAACGACGTAAAATCTAAATAAAATAAAATAATGATGGGTAAAGCGGAACTCTACAATTAACAACGTGCCAAGGTTCAAGTCGTCAAATCGCCGAAGAGAGCGAGGAATTCAACATGAGAAACTAGGAAAACTAAAAAGATGAGAAAATGAGAGAGCATACTTTACAACTAAAACTATGCAAAATATATGAATTTACTAAAAGTAACGACAATATCGCTACAATACATACAATTTAATAAACAATACATGTAAAAATAAATTCTCTTCGGAAACTCCTTCTACTTACTGTACACAGGGCCATTATCATAATTCGGGTTCGAATAAATGAATAGATGGCGTGAAAGTATGTATGGGCTTCTTTATTAAACTTGTACCCCCAACTGTTTCGAGAACTACTTCAAATGTTGATCTGATTCATTACCTCCTAAATTTGTCCAAATACATTATGGGTATTTATTACCATGTAAAAAGCATAAATTTTATGATAATAAATTAAACAATTTCATCATCACTTCTAAAGTGGTTCCTAAAAAAACTAATTTAAGCGATTGGTTAAATGGTTATTTAAAACAAAACAAGGTATAATCATTTATAAGCGCAGTCAAATGCGTTGCTGAAATAAACAAACGCAATGCATACTATTTTAAATTAAATCGTAAAGAAACTAATATATGCATATACCATACTTGTATGTGCATACATAAAATTTAAATACTTTTGTCAAATAACAACGTTTCTTAAACGAAGTGATGAACCGTCCCGTTTTAGGCTTTTTCGTAATTTTCATCTTCCATAACGTACAATAGGAAAAAACCTTTTAACGTGTTTTAAACGAGCATACGCGGTAAATTGTGCAATTCCGATCACCTTTTCGGCAGATAAATTGTATCCAAGCGGTGAAAGGTAACCGTATTCACGGTCCTTGTTTGTTTATGTTCAATTTACTATCGTGACTCTTGAAATTGTAAATTGTAGCAGTGTTTAACGTTTTATAACTTTTTCTCCTAGTTCTACCTATCCTTGTTACAATTTACTATACTTTTAACCAGTCCATGTAATGGCGCATTATTATATCGGAATGGGTTATAACACTTGGCTCTTAGTATTAACTTTATGTTAAACTCTAAACATTCTAAATTCCGCATATTTCCCTAGAAAGTTTTTAAGTATATAGAATATGTATATTCACATGTCTGCTTCTTTTATACACACGTATCCTTGCTTCTGTCAACTAAGTTTTATTGAGATATACAATAACACAAACATGAAAAGGTATTCGTCTATTTGAAGTTAATTAGATTCTTGGAAAATGTAATGAAGTTTGTCCCATTTCTTCGGCAACTAAATGTTATACAGCGCGTCTCGAAAACCTAGTCCAAGCACTTACATATTCAACTAAAAAAATTTTAATTATTTTCAATGGCAAAGCCTATTTTTGAAAATATCTACGTAGAAATGCGTGTAAAACATATTTTATTTCCTATAGCTAAATTTGCTCGTTTCCGAGTTACTAAAAAAATAACTACATCTATTATATACGGCCAACAGACAACTAAAATTGACAAGATATGCTTTGTTTTGCTTTAGCTAATGACAAGTGAGGACAGCAATAAATGGTAAATGTTCTAGCATACTTGACTGTGCATTCTGAAGCTTCAATTTCTAATATGGGGGCTTTCGGATTTACTAATATAGCGAATATTATGAAACCAAAGAATGCACGACTTCAAATGTGCTCGAACTCAGGCGTTAATAACAATAGGTTTAAATAAACGAAAAGAATGCTGTGAGTAGATTCTATCCAAAATACAAGAAGATGCAGTCTTTCTTTCTAAAGTAATATGGACTGATTCGCGAAGCGAAATTTTCAACAAAAGGGATTTAGAATACTAAATATACATTTTTGGGCTACTGCTAATCTACATTTAACAATACCACAGTGTTTCCAACAAAATTTTAGTTTTAATGTATTTTGTGTTATAAAAGACAATAAGCGTGCCTATCAAATTCACTCCGAAAATTTAAGTACATACTATTAAATATTTAAATTTACAGTGGAATTTATTAATGGTGTAAATGTAAACAAAATGGGGGTATCTTGGTACCAGTTAGATGAACTCCAACTCCAAATGTTTGATAATCGATGAATGAAGAACTTGGGGCCTTGGACATGACCATCCAGGTCCTCAGGCGTAACTTCTCATGATTTCTTTATTCGGGGTCATATAAAAACCACTTATTCTCGCGAAATCTTGAAGAAGTGTATAAGGAGAGTTCCTGGAGCTGTAAATTCGGTGCATCGTCGAGTATTGTGTCTGCAACTAGATGGAGATTGTTTTGAACACCTATAACATCTACTTTTCTTAATTTAGTTGACTTTACGCCGTTTATCATATTTAATTTTTTGTTACCGTTTTGCATTTTCTGTTATTGTTACTAAACACTTACTAATAATCAACTAAATATTTAGCTATAATTCAATATTTATTTTATTTTATCAACAGAACCTAAGTAAAATCCCTCTTAATTTGATAGCAGCCAACTAGAAATCCTCTATTTGAAATTTAATTCTTCGATACCGAGTAAATGCACGTGGTTATGTAATGTCACAGTGCCCATTTAGCATCAGCTTAACCAGAATAAACCTTACCGTGTCAATCCTGATTGTTTATTAGTTATAAATAATACACTTTTTCATACGTTTTACTCGAATTTTTGAAGAAAACGTAGAACATTCTTAAAAATAAAGGTTGCGATTTAAAAAAAAAACATATTTTAGTCGACTATGTAGGTATTTGAATTAGGTTTCCGGAAGCCTTCGGTCCATAAGTAAATGATTACTCAGGCTTATCATGACGTATTAGAAATACATCAAAAAATGCCTAGAAGCAATAACCAAAATAATAATGCTAATACAGCTACTCATGATATTAACGCCCTCCCTTGTTCAGCAGTCCAAGAACTGCTGTACCTAAAAATTTACTGTACCTAAAAATTAACATAATACGTGATGAAATTTTGAGAATAGCACAGTTGATATCCAGGCCAATATCATCCAAATTTAAAGAATTTGTGTTAACTTGCTGGCTTTTACATCTAACTTAATTAAACACAACTGTGTGAGCAATAATCTTAGTTTACCTATTTTGAAATAAAATTATGTAAGAAGCGATCTAGATGTTATTTTTGAATGTTCTCTAGCTCCAAGTTTTTCAACATTGTATATATCGCCGACAAGCCTGCAACTCCATGAAATACTTAGTAACTCCTTAAATGAGAATATTAGAAAAGGCGGAATTCAAAATTATTACATGCAAACGACGAGGGTACGGAATAGGATAATTTCCACTTGTAATGTTGTTAGGTTTTTCCCGATTCTTTACTTCAAAATGGGCTGAATTGTTGCTTTTTCACTTTAGTAGTAGCGGTTTTAATGTATGTGTAGTGAACTAATTAACTTCAAGATCAAGTTTTTCTGTTCGAATATTTTGCGCTACTTCTATTCAAATACCCAATTGAAGATAAAACTTTGGAACTCCCATGACTCATCACTAAGGATTAGAGTTACAAAGAAGCGACAAACGAGCAAATAGGCTGCTTTCTTGTTCGAGTAAAAGAGATCAGATCATTACACTTGCTTAGGTCTATTGTTTTCATTTTAAAGTTAATCCCTTTGAAATTACTTGCACAAATACATTTAACAAAGGAACGTGTGTACTTTTAATAAATTTTGCTCCAAAGATGCAGGACGAATATGTGACGTCGTGGTCATTTTTAAACTTCAATTCGCTTTCGTATACAAATAAAAATCAGCGACAAAGGAAGGTGTAGTATATCCGAGTTCGTTCTGCTTCATAGCTTCATGATCACGCGGTACAATTTGTACGCGCATTTCTCTCGCGTGTTCATGAAAATTCAGCGTCCATTACACACAGAGAAACCGTTAATAAAAGATTCGTGCCGTAGAAGCACTCGTAGGTAAGTACCACGACGGCCAACGACATGAAATAAAAAAAATCTCAAATGCAACATCTGATGCACAGAACACGATAAAGAAGACCATTGTATTCGTGAAATTGTCCCTCCAAACATAAAAAAGAACAAATCCTATATAATGCAATCGTATACCGTTGACTCGGTTTCGTTCATCTCTAACGCGTCTACGTCGAAAATATCAACGTGGAATATGAGCTGTATCAGAGCGGTATCGAGCTAATCTAAACCGCGTTCGAGTCATCTGTATGCATGTATTGTACTTGAAATAAGACGCGAAGAGAGCTTTTCTTGTCTACATCGGTCCCCGTTCTCCTTTATCTTTCGATCAATGAAAAGATTACCATGTAAATTTCTGAATTAGTATGTTATTTCTGGAGATGCCTAACGTCGTTGAAACTAAGAAGGACGAAGAGCAAAAAGAAAACGGAACGACACGGCGGTTTACATTACTGTGATTCTTGATGTGTTATAGAAATGGAGATGAGTATTTCAGTTTGGTGTTTTTTATCTTTTCGAATAGAATATCTACGTGTTCTCTTAAAGTGCTGCGCTCGGATTCAATTGAAACCGATTAATTATACATTCGGCGCGGTTGATAAAGTATTTGACATCTAGGTTTTTATTTAAATTTAATTCGATGTCCTGGTGATGAGATGTTATCGTCCTTGTACGTTTGCCGGATTCCCATAAACATATATATGTCGTTTCCTTGTACTTTTATCTTTTTCAAAGAGAATTTAAAGGTGTTTAGTACGAATCGTATCTTTTGAATAGGCCATTGTTCGAAGTCATATTTAATTAATGAAGATTTATGTTATTCTGTTAAGAAAAGAAAAAAGCCAGCAATGAAGTGGTCTCAAAATAGGACCCTGAAGTACTGCAGATTTGACTTCCAAGATCCATTCAATACTATATAATGTGCCTTCTCAGGATCAAATACGTTCGTAACAATTTTTTTATTTTTTTCCCTTATCTAGCATTTTTTAATTTTTTGTTAAAAGGTAGCTGAAGTTGTTGAAGTTGGTTTGCAGAAAACCGTGCTGATAAAGATTTAAAATGTCTAGCAGAAAGTAAGCGATTACATTAAATATTCTCTTTAAAAACAACTGCTACGACATAAAAAAGTGTTTATCTACAAAATTAACTTTTATAATAATTTATTTGTCGATAAGTACAAGCTGAAAAACAAAGAAAAAAATTTTGAACAAAGATTGACACTATCCCAGTGTCTGGTAGAAATTCTATCCTCATCCAGAAAAAAAATACCTTTCACAAAAACGTTCTCTCTTGCCGGGTATTGTAAAAACTCATGTTCCGTTAAAAATAAAACATTTTCTCAGTAATGAAGATGTTTCTAAACAGAGAAATATGTAACTTGCGCGTAGGCAGTAGGCGAAGTACTTCGACATACTGCAGAGGCAATCAGATTTTATAATTACCTTGCACTCATTATACACCGCAATTGAAGCCCTTTCGTTCCCTAAATTAAAAACAGGGAATCCCATGCGTTGAAAGTCAGGTTCAAGAGAAACTATTACACCGTCTCCAGAACCTTATATACTAAAGTTTAGTAGCTTTCACAACGATCGAAGACCTTGAGAAAGTTCCGATAGAGACGAACCTTCAGAGTTCTCGTGACATTGGAGAGAACCCGGATGCCGATGAGTCATAACACAATCTCAAAAACGAAGCTCAATTGATTAGGTTCCAATATCTGCATGGCGCTCGCAAGCAGTGCGAAATGTTGAAGCGTTACTCGATAATATTACAAATCATTGGAAAGTTCAATACACCACTACCATTGAGTACACAGGTAGAAAGACGTTCTTCCCTACGTCACGATTACTGTTAATCAAATCAGTTTAGCCCTGGAAAATTCGAACGTATGAGAGCGAATTTATTAATCAACTCTTAGGTCTTATGCGTAAGTAAGTGTAAAAAAAATTAAAATTAATTAAAAATGTACTCAATTTAATTATCTACCGAATCAACCCGGAGACTAGCTTGCCTGCTCATCGGACTTTGCCCGAAAGCCCGATGGTTCTATACGCCGCTACTCACAAATTGAGATTAAAGATTACGGTTACATGAATACCGACTGTATGCAATCGTAAGCGTACTTTGCAATTAAATTATGCCCACCTCTGAACATCGGCAAAACGCTGAAAATTCAGATTTCGATGAAACTGAAAGAGTGCTGATATATGAACGACATTTTTTTTTTATCGAATAAATCGCCCGATTTCGAAATGCAGTTCGCTCCGAAAATTTGCACGATTTTTTAATTTTTATCCTATCTCGGAAACTCTAACAACAGTACTGGGCAAGATAGGGGAAACCATTAAATCTTTGCAGCGACTAGAAAGATTCGTGTTTTGTCGACTCTCAAGGAATCTGATAGACAACACGAAGTCTTTCTCACGAAACGAATAAACGCGAGTATATGTGATCGTTTCCCCTATTTTGCCCAACACTGTGTAGCATACTATTTTCCGAAAAAAATATATTTGATTTTATAATAATGTTTACGTTATCTCTCGATTTTTACATCTCCATGAAAATTTCCAAACAAACGTTGGTTAGCGGCTGATATTTGTATCGAATTTCTATTTGTGCTACTGTGCTCTCAATACGTTCTGCATTAATTTGGTTTATTAGATGCTTGAAAAGGATACAGCTTGAGTTATAGCGTTTTGGAATCAATAAAGACGGAAAGACGGTATCGTAATCGTGAAACTTATGGTTAGGTAAAAACTGTAGGCATGATATAGAGTGGTATGAAAATTGGAGATGTGGCGGAGGCTGTACATTTTACGGATGCTTATAACAACGTTATGAAAAACTCGTAAAGTAAAAGCAAGACATTCTGGCCTCACCAGAAACACGAGTGCTGCACATGATAGATTTCTTTGCATGCAAGTTCTTCGTAACTGAAATTCTATAAATCCAACAAAATAATGATAGTAAGGATTGTGGGGTTGTATAGCAAGCAATACAAAGGTATTGTCACACTCCGCACCACACAAGTTTAATTAATCAATTCGGGACAGCTGCTTCAGCGATGCATCGATATTCATTTGCAACCGCATGACCGAATGAAAAAACTCTAAATCTAGCACGCCTGTTCTAACCCTATTCCCGAGAAAACACGTTATTTGCAAGTACCTACTTTTGCCGGCTACACACCCTAACAGTAAGACATGCGAAAAATACGGAAAAATCGACGAAGGGTCCCTTATCACTACCCAAATAATCGACAGACAATCGACCGTTCTCTCTATTCATTCAATTTCGTAAGCGTCTTTAGTCAATTTCAAGCTCCCTAATTTAATATTTAATATATATTTAATTAAACTTGTGCGATGCGGAGTGTGCCGATACTAGTGTATTGTTTGAAATCCAACAAACTGAAAACTGAATTCCACAACGTCAGTGATCAAACGTAAGAAACAGATTACATGAAAATAGCCTCCATACCCGACGTTCCATTAGGGTTTCTATGGGGTAGTAATCGCGCACGGAGATTAGAATGGACTGAACAACACGCCAACAGGTAGGAAGAAGTCTGGGCTGATGTATTTTTCAGTGATGAATCCAGGTTTGGTTTCAGGCCAGATTCTAGAAAAGTAAGGGCGAGGAGAAGACCAGGAAATTAAAACCTTTTAATAATTGATCAAGAAGTAGATCGCTATTTAAGGGGACTGTGATTGTCACTCTGGTCGAAGGTTTTTTAACGACGAATGGACATCGGGATATAATTCTGCAACCACTACTTATTCCATCACAAGCGGAATAAGGTTAGGGCCAACACTTGCTTATATACAACAATGCTCAATCACATGTTGCGAGGACAATTAGAATCTTTTTGTGGGAGAACAATATCGCGGTATCGTCATGGTCAGAACATGATGTGTCCGGAATCATGGTATTCGATACAGAAGTGGAGCTCTCAAATTGTTTACGAGACTAGTGGCAACAAATTGAACAAAATGCAATAAATAATTTAATTAGAAGTATGCCTAATAGGTGCCGTGTTGTGATTAATGTTAAAGGTGACAATACACCGCCCGAGTATGTCAGTAAACGAAAGAAACGTTACTGCCGTGTAGGACCTGCTGAAAGAGGACAGGCGAATGTCTATCCGTCAAATTAGTGTTACGCCTAGGAATAGGTACACGACAACGTTTTACATGGTTATTTGTGGTGCCAAAACTGTTTTGACTGGAACAGAAACTCAATAGGTCTGGCATTTGTCGTGAAGAGGTGTTAGGCCGTTACGGTGATGAATTTTCGCAACGGATAATAACCACTGACGAAACGTGGATTCCTTATTTCAATCCTGAGACCAAAAGTCACTTAAGGCGCGTGCAATTCCGTCAGTTGGAAAGATGCTTACTGTTTTCTGGGATTGTGAAGGGATTATTTTTATGGATTATCTGCCGAAAGGTACTACAATTAGCGCAGAATATTATTTTTGTAATTTGCATAAGCGTTCGTTATTGCAACAGGATAATGCAAGACCCCATACCGCAAGAAAGACGAAGGATGACGATTTACGATAGGAATTGCTTCCGCATCCACCTTACTCACCAGATCTCTCACCAAATGATTTTCATCTGTTCCCAGTAAAACGTGTTATAAATAGGTGGACTGCGGGGACACCGAAAAAGTTCTTTGGGGTCGGCTTAAAAAAATGAGTTTATCGTTGGGATAAATATATTCAGTTAAATGGAGATTACGTAGAATAACTACATCGTAATACTAATGAAAATTGAAAAAAAAATTATAGCTAAATTCCCAAAACTTTGGAAACATTCCTAGTATTATAAATATTTCAACACTTCTCCATTAATTATTATTCCTAGAATTATTCCAGATATTACCTTTTTCATGGGACGTATGCATCTAAAGAAGAATGCATAATCTTTAGTTGAAACTATATAAAATGCGACTAATACAATGAAATATGTACGTACCGAGGTTTTTCCTACCAGGATATAGTATTTGTTCGTGGAGAATAAGTGAAGTTTAATGTAGTACGCATAATCAGGGGGCGTCTAAATATGCTGGCGTCGCGTCGAAGCGGTGTGGTATAGTACCGCAATGGTAGGATCTCCGATATCCCCACCGCCCATATTAGCTTCAAGCGTATCGTCGATGTCTCAGAGCACCTACAGTTTACGAAGCATCAAGTTAATACAATCAAGCGGTTAATGTCCGCAGTTTAACAGTTACAACTTATGCAGTACTTTTTAGAAGTAATTTAAACTTATAATAAAATTAGAATTCAGCATGTAATAGGTTCAATGCGATTCTTGTTCAGGAAATAAAGCGAGCGAAAAAGTTGAGGAAAATGATTGATTTGTGTTTTCATGTTAAGGCTAACTCGCACATAATGCACTTTAAATTTTAAGGTAAAGTAGTATAAGTTCAAAACTGCTGAGAAAAATCTGTAGTGAAATCAAATATCTATATTGTAATGTTACAAAATAACAACAACGAGGTTAGCTGTCATCAGCGCCAGATTCACTTCTCATCTTGGCATGTCAACCTATGGGGTGTGAAGGTCCATCTGTTGGTAGGAAGCCCGATCCCTTGAGAAAGATCGCTGTGTTTAGCCCCATATTTCTGGGGCGTAAAAATAAGAAAATTAATATTAAAATTAATAGAAATCCAGCCAACGACAATCGTGGGGAAGACTTATATTAACTACTTTTATCTGTCATTCTATTTTCATCACGTTAACGTCTAAAATTTCTACAGCAAGTTCTAGTGCATACGTTAGTCGTATAGAAGTTGTCTTTGTCAATTAAATGTCTTTCGGTCCGTTTAACCTAAATTCGTCTTTTAACGTTGTAGTGTTGCATGTGGGCAAGAGTGTCATCAAAGAACACAGAATCCCATCCTCAGTTGCGTCCCTGCGTCATTCTACAGCAGAAATTGTTTCTTTCGGCCTATGTTTCAATAATAGTACATTTTCAATGGGTAAAAATTATCATAGGTGTCTATGGGATAAAACAATTGGCAACGTATTTGAACAATGGTGAAAAACAACGCCAATTTTATTTGTGACTTTAGGTCTAGCTGCCGTCCAGACCAGTTGCAGGTAGCATTTCCTCCAAGTTAAATAGTCTTGAGTAAATATTTCAATTTAAAGTTTATTCATGAGTGTGTTCAGTATTATATTATTGAAGAAAAGGTGTTCGAAGAAGGACATAAACCTGGTGTTTATGTAATAGAAAGTCACGAGATTTAAAGTTAGTAGTTATTTTCATTTCTACATGCTAACACGTCTCTTTTCATTTGCCAAAAGAGTGTCTAGGGACATTTCCGGATTCACAACCCGCAATTTTTTAAGAAAATTTAGAATTTCTACAAATTCCTAAAATTTTCCAAATTTCACATTGGCAAAACATTACATTAGTATTAAGTTCAAATATATTTTGTATTTAAATATGGGACATTAACAACATTTATTTAGAATTAATATAAATTTGTTGTTAAAAATTTATATTCAATTAAATCAAATAAGAGATCAATTTTACAATAACATTTATTCATTTTTTCATCTTAACAATACTTTTTATTTACTTGAAATGTCAATTTTACAATATTTTTTATTCGTTTTAAATTCGCTTTATGTGCCAAATTAACAATAAGAGTACAATAAATATTTTATTAAACCCTTTTCTCTCAGTGCAGTTATGATCCATGATGTGTGAATTTTCAAACATATGATTCTGCAGAGACTTCTAGATAACGATTTGACACGTTTAAACAACATCTTAAGAGTTTTAGATAAGGCTCTGACATCACGTCTACCAGTGTTTTTTACTTACTTTTTGAAACGCACCTATCTGATACCTAGCATTACTAATGATGCGATAAAGCTTGCAAAATACATACTGCAGCGGGATATTGGAGTGAAGTGCGTGTATCTGCATAGTATGAATTTATATGATTATATTTTCAATTTTCAATAATTGTCAAAATTCACCAGAATGTTTAATTATTTCTGGGATTCTCGCATTTTGATAATTTGTATTAATTAATTCTTTATTTCTTAAAAAATCAATTATCATTAATTTATAGCGAATAGTCAGGTTATTTTCAATAATCTACTTTTTAATATTTTTTTTGTAAAAAGTCATGTACAACATCAATTAGGTGATATATAGAAATCAAAACTCATCATCAATTCTCATCTTGTCAAAAGTGCACTTAAACAATATAAAACTAAAATTTACCAATTAGCTGTTTAATACCACACGCAGATTGTTATTCTGTCTTATTCAAACTTAAAAACTAGTGTTCCATTACTTTTTCTAAGTAATCCCCCATCCCGGAATATAGCAATTAATCAAAACGTTAAAATTTCACTTTCTACTTTCTATGTTGTATGTATTCTCTTTTTCCGCAATGCAATAAGCACGGATCTTTCGGATGCAGTTGAAATACATACAGGTAACACTCGCTTTCAATCCGTAGATATCATTGCATAAAATTGTACATAGATCTATGTACATGCAATTACATTAGCGCACATTATGTATCTATGTATCTTGCTATATCCTCTTTGCATTTCCTTCCATCAGCATCCACATACATATGTATGTTGCGCCTTCAAGTCTTCTTTCAAGATAAGCAATACGCAATTAATTACTCCTCCGAGTAATATGATCAGAAGATAAACGGATACTTCCTCTTATCCGTTTATTTTTCTCTTTAGTTAATTTAACTTGCATAAAGAGAAAATTGCGCTTTGGATGGTTGATAATTAATATCGAAATTATACGTGGTACTGCTATTAAAAAAAAGGGAGTTCTTATGATAACTAATGTAATTTTCTAATAAACAAGTTATCACCGGAAGCAATAACGCATACATATTATTAGTATATTACCATAACGTCTTCGAGTTTTATTTTTTAAGGGTAATTTTGCGGCAGCTACTTGATACTGGTTGAACTTCTCTCTAGAGGTTAAAAAATCAATCGTAACAGAACTATCTCATACAGTGAAGACATAAGAGACTTTCAGTGTGAGCTATTAGTCTCGAGTGGGATTGTAGCTTTTGTACGCAGCGTTTATACAAGACATCGCTTTTATATGAAACGGAGGACGCGATAATTCAGCAAGGCAATGCTAATCGCGCGAATGTACTCTAAGAAATGTGACTTGACTACAATGGTCCCATATTTACCAGACTTCTTCTCTATATCTAGGATTTGTAATACCGATTCCTATAAATCTCCAAGAAATTCAACAGGGCCCTTTAAATCAAAATATTAAAAACTTTCAAAGTTAACGTTTTTATAAAAACCTACATCGTATCGTGAAGGTTCGTCAAATAATAGAAAATGAGTGAATTAGTAAGTAAATCATTATTTGCACAGACTGGGGTCCGCTTAAATGCATGAACCAAATGTTCCCTGCCTATAGGATCAGAACCAGATAATATTGGTTATTTACCAACTGATGTCCCAACGAAAAACTTTGAATGAAGGACCCGGTTATATGATCAAAAATTTCATAATTTATGGCACAGGTAACATAATGCCTATTGCATTCAGCTTCACAACTCTTTAGGCTAAGGTGTACACGTAGTGTTTTACCTTATTCCTCCAAATTTTGGGAAATCCTAAGTGTGAATAGCTTAAAACTTTCTAACGAGCGCAGGTATCTTTAGCCTGTAAATGGCGAAAGCTGCATAATTTGTGACAGTTCTTAATATAGAATGTATTAATCATTCAAACAGTTGTTGCAATTTTCTTTACAATTACTTTGTGTGAATATTACTATAACTCGGATGAAAATTTTATTGGACTAATGTGGTAACTGTTAAGTAGCATTCATACAAGGTAGCGTGAAATTTAGTGTAATGCCAAACTACACACGTTAAACTGTAATATTTTCTGCGTTGGGTCAAATTACTGCAATAACTGCTAATAGGTATACCATGTAACGTTCCTGTACAATGTAATGCATTACACAAGCAATTATTAATATAAATAGATAAATAACAAGCAAATCATTAATCTTAGTTGTTAAATTTTTACACTAATTTAGCGCTATATGTGAATGCAGCCTTAAGCTTCGTTAAGTTAGCATTAAGTTAATTTTTAGTTTTATAGGCAATTTAAAAGATAGTCTGGTTGTTTTGTTTTCAATTTCAATTGAAAAAAATAGTTGGTTGTCATAGCAACTAAACAGTTGCTAAGGTAACCATTTTTTAAACTAGAGAACTGAATTGTTGTTTAGAATCCTCTTTAAATGCCTATGTAATGCGTAAAGCGCAACAAGTCGATTGCCTGGCAGTAGCGTCACTGCTAGAACAAAAAACAATATGAGAATTTATGAAAACGCAAACATAATGTAGTAAACAAATTGCCGAATATGCTTATCTGGCTGATCGTTCTACATCTAGCGATGTAATATTCGCGTACTTAAAAGTGGTCTTTGAATTTGTATAACGGATTTTCCGCAACACTATTGTTAAAAAGATGGCGTAATCTAGTTGGCGTACGGACAACGAAGTGTTTTGCAATTTTTTTTATTGCGTCGGCTACTGGAACATAATTGTCATTAACAGATTTTTGCTGCAACTTGAGGATTTTGGAATTGCATATGACTTAGCTTTATTGCAGCTGCTTCTTTAGCGTCCAGTTGCAAAATCACAAATTTACCTGTGCGAAGCATAGCCGCGCCATCGCTAACGATCACTTGTTTTGAAATTTCGAAATTATCTAGTGTTCTAACTAATATATTATGAAGAGCTTCGGCAGTACATCTTTCCTGTCTTTTATAGGCTAGCAAATAAGAGTGTGACGGTCCTTTCAAGGTGATTGTTTATAGTTTCATCTATAGTTAGCCACGACCGTTCATTTTTTACTGCGGTTTTCACATAATTCTCAATCTTCTCGCGCACTAACGGCAAATACCTACGTAGCGTCTGAGGGCTTGGTAGTTCCCACGTTGGAATGTATTTCTTCCAAAACTGACGAAATATTGTTTGTCCGATTTTTGCAAACGGTATATTGCACGCACTTAAAAATTTTCTATACGGTCTCCTTCCAGTTTTTTTTTAATTTGTGTGTTGCGCTATTTACATGGCTCCCACACGTATATGATTTCCAACATAATAAACTTTTATCGCAAACTAAACACCTGATTTCTTTACCATTATATGTCAAGTCTGGAAATTGTGTTTACCCTGTTAGCAAACAGACAAGTTTATGCATTTTTACGCATTTT